>OY755240.1:62044002-62644002 GCA_963576725.1 Azorinus chamasolen | reverse complement strand
TTGAATTTTTTAAGCAGTCTGTTGGCCGTAATGATACTAAAGTGTCAAACAGAGGATAGTAGAGGTAAATTTACCTTTAAAAATGAATTTTCAGGTGCTGAATAGCCCTTCGAGCACATGGCAAGTGAGTTTTTCTCCAAACCTCCTAGCTGGCAGCTCATTGAACAACAGTCTACTGCATTGCACACAAAATCACGCATATTTGGTCACTGTGAGCTCTGGACAGGTCAGATAGATAGATATGGTTATGGTGTTCACCGCATTTCTGTACACAGCAAGCGTATAAAAGTCCATGTACACAGACTGGCATACTTCATTTCCTCTTCAAAAACACTAGATCCAAATTTGCATGTCTCTCATTTGTGTCACAATAAGCTATGCATAATACCCACACACCTTTCCTATGAGCCTGCCAGTGTCAATAATTCAAGAAAAACATGTGTCCTGAATGGTGAATGTACCGGTCACAGGGGTTATGCACATTGTCTACTGTCCGCGGTAATAGTTTGCTTGAAGTTCGACATTAGTTCTGCGTGCGTTACTTTTGTTTGTTTGTTTTGATTTTGTTACACAGATAGGCCATAATTGTGGTCACTGGCACTGTGAGAAGCTACATTATCTGCACTGTATAAGGAGCTCTTAAATAAAGTTACATTGGCCCTCCTCTTCCTTAGGTAATATCGCATTTGCTTATATTTGGTAGATGACTTTCTCTTTGAATGCAGCTCCCTGAGTCTGTCTTTCCGCATCATTGCTCTGTACATTGGGGCGTCCGTTTTAATTGTTGTTCCAGTCGCTTCGGCTAAGCGTATGGTAGCACGGCCTGGACCCAATGATTTGGAATGGGCTGCGGAATGAACTAGGCCTGTAAAATTGCGGCTATAACAAGATGACTTAGGCGCGTGATTGAAAACAAATGAATTAAGGCTTTCGCACATATTGGTGTTGTACCTTCTGCACACTTCTTTCAGTCCAGTCTCAGCAAATACACAGTTTATCTTACTTTGTACAGATTGTAGGTCAACACTGTTAAGCTCCAAATGCGCCCCATATGGTAAATGACTGGTGCTGTAGGTCGGTTCGGGACTGACGCAGACTGTCGATTTACGGCAACAATCTTGGTGTTGTCCAGAAAAGCACTTTAGCACATTCTCTACAGCATCGGTGCTGGTCTGAATGAACTGTGAGTCTGTCATTCGACGACGTTTAAGATTGTTGAACTCGAGTCGTAGTCTTGCCCGAATGCCCGAAGCCAGCTTGCGGTGGTAAATAGACTTGTCATAGAGCTTCGGAATGCTTTTTAGGTTTGCGGCACGTATATTCTTCTCGAGCGTTCTAAGCCTATGGACTAAGCATTTAAAGTGAGTGGCTCTTGGTCTCCTTCTTTCATCATAGTAGTCCCTAATTGCTTTTGCAGCTTGCGTACTGGCATCTGTAGTTATAGAGCGCACTGTAAGGCGTCCGGCATCATCAACCTTTTGCAGTGACTGATGTAGTAATGCGCGTTCACTTGAAGCAATCGATGAGTCACTTTTGTAGTTTTTAGTGCAATTCTCATGTGAACAGTCACGTCTTTTGCAGTGCTTATTTGCAGTACTCAGTGCAATAGGAAGCTTCTGGGTTGTTGAGTGCTCGATTAAAAACCCAAAGCTCTGCATCGCCTTTTCACTTCCGCCCTGTGGCCGGCTTGTATATGCCACATCAAACTGGACGTCAGCGGACGTCTCGGTTCCTGCCGTCTGTGAGACCTTTGCAACGTATTCCTGGTTTTTCAGCATTTGCTCTTCATTTAGTTCAGTTACAGTGTTACTCAGTTTGTTCAGTTTTTTCTGCATGGTTGTATGGCTTGGAGGTTTAATATTCAAGCATGCTAGAACATTGGAAACATCTTCAAGTCCAACTTTGGATTTCATGACAGATAGGACTACAGTCTCATTCAAAACTCCACCCAATGGTCCTTTATGCGGTTTAACTGTTTCGGTCATTGGAAGAAGAGGTGATTTGTATTTGCAAAATTGACACTGCACTGTTAGAAATACACATAGTCCCATCCTCTTTTGTATTTTAACATGCATTTGTGGGTTACTGCACACTGTTTTATGTACATCCTGCACAAGCTCTGCCATTTTTCCTACATTAACAATAATATTTTCCTCGTTTACGCCTTCGCCACTGATATTTTTTTCCTTTCTTTCAGGTATTGGCCTCAGATTCAAGCTAGTTCCAGTTAAACTGTGATCCCTCGGTGTGTTACTGGCCATATAGTCTATATCAAGCGCTTCTTGTGGAGTTGGCCTCAAGATCCGTTGTGTCGTCTCGGAACAGACGGCTCCAGATATTACATGTTCAGGTAATTCTTCTCTCAAAGACGGTGTATTTTTCCTCCAATTTTTTTTGAACTGGGTGCCCTTCTTCTTTTGGTTGTTATTACAACTCATTCTATATTTTTTCGGGTTGGTTTCCATTGTAGCAGTCAGTTATTGTGAAAATTCAAGTAACTGTGTGCACTTCTCTAAGTATCCACAAGGAATGGAGTTTTTAAACACTGCAGTGTGTCTAAATGGGCTATTAGTCAATGCCAGATCAGCTTGGGTCATTGTTTGGAGGCTAATCTTGTTTATATAGTATCAGATTACACGGCCAACAGACATGTGGTGGGCAGTTTTTTAGTTGGAAGGAAAATTTTAGCTTTTATAAAGTGTATACAAGCAAATCTGTGTGAATTATCTCCCTTACACTGGAAGCTAATTTTGTAAACATTGCCTAGAACAGACCTAAACAGCTTTTTGTGATGAATTTTTACTTGACTGTGTAGGGAGATAATTAAAAAACAGTAAAAGAGCTTTGAAAATGATAATAAGCTTGAGTTTGGTTCTCTAAAGATAGAAATTTCATGAAAACATTGCCTCGGACGACCCCGAAAATGCTATTTTGCATCTAATTTCAGTCTTTTTTAAAGTAAAAACACATGTTGTAAAGTTTTTACAGGTAATACAGCTATCCAGGAGTTGATTATAGGACAAAACAGTCTGATTTAAGCATCAGCAGGAAACATTTAAGACATTTCCTAGGGGTACTATAGAGTATGAAATAGTGTGAAAATTCAGTTAAAAATGCACTTTTACACATGTTAGGGAAATGCTGGAAACAGCCTACAAACAATGTTTGGTGATATTTTTATTGAAATATGTCCAAATAACTAGGAGAATGTTTTTTAGATGGAGTTTCCAACATTTTCTGCTTCTTTAAGGAAAAAAATTTTTTTTTCAGTTGACCCTAAATGAGTAGATTTACTGTTTTTCAGACTTTGTAATCAACTTCTGGTCGGAAAATGTTATTTATGGTGTATTTCTTACAATTAGGTAAAAATTACAGGGACCTAAACAGGGGAGGTAATTACGGCTGTGACTAATGGCAGATTTTCTCAGGTTTGTTATTGTTAAAAATTTACTTCGAAATGGGTGTAAATTGAATTTTTTAAGCAGTCTGTTGGCCGTAATGATACTAAAGTGTCAAACAGAGGATAATAGAGGTAAATTTACCTTTAAAAATGAATTTTCAGGTGCTGAATAGCCCTTCGAGCACATGGCAAGTGAGTTTTTCTCCAAACCTCCTAGCTGGCAGCTCATTGAACAACAGTCTACTGCATTGCACACAAAATCACGCATATTTGGTCACTGTGAGCTCTGGACAGGTCAGATAGATAGATATGGTTATGGTGTTCACCGCATTTCTGTACACAGCAAGCGTATAAAAGTCCATGTACACAGACTGGCATACTTCATTTCCTCTTCAAAAACACTAGATCCAAATTTGCATGTCTCTCATTTGTGTCACAATAAGCTATGCATAATACCCACACACCTTTCCTATGAGCCTGCCAGTGTCAATAATTCAAGAAAAACATGTGTCCTGAATGGTGAATGTACCGGTCACAGGGGTTATGCACATTGTCTACTGTCCGCGGTAATAGTTTGCTTGAAGTTCGACATTAGTTCTGCGTGCGTTACTTTTGTTTGTTTGTTTTGATTTTGTTACACAGATAGGCCATAATTGTGGTCACTGGCACTGTGAGAAGCTACATTATCTGCACTGTATAAGGAGCTCTTAAATAAAGTTACATTGGCCCTCCTCTTCCTTAGGTAATATCGCATTTGCTTATATTTGGTAGATGACTTTCTCTTTGAATGCAGCTCCCTGAGTCTTTCTTTCCGCATCATTGCTCTGTACATTGGGGCGTCCGTTTTAATTGTTGTTCCAGTCGCTTCGGCTAAGCGTATGGTAGCACGGCCTGGACCCAATGATTTGGAATGGGCTGCGGAATGAACTAGGCCTGTAAAATTGCGGCTATAACAAGATGACTTAGGCGCGTGATTGAAAACAAATGAATTAAGGCTTTCGCACATATTGGTGTTGTACATTCTGCACACTTCTTTCAGTCCAGTCTCAGCAAATACACAGTTTATCTTACTTTGTACAGATTGTAGGTCAACACTGTTAAGCTCCAAATGCGCCCCATATGGTAAATGACTGGTGCTGTAGGTCGGTTCGGGACTGACGCAGACTGTCGATTTACGGCAACAATCTTGGTGTTGTCCAGAAAAGCACTTTAGCACATTCTCTACAGCATCGGTGCTGGTCTGAATGAACTGTGAGTCTGTCATTCGACGACGTTTAAGATTGTTGAACTCGAGTCGTAGTCTTGCCCGAATGCCCGAAGCCAGCTTGCGGTGGTAAATAGACTTGTCATAGAGCTTCGGAATGCTTTTTAGGTTTGCGGCACGTATATTCTTCTCGAGCGTTCTAAGCCTATGGACTAAGCATTTAAAGTGAGTGGCTCTTGGTCTCCTTCTTTCATCATAGTAGTCCCTAATTGCTTTTGCAGCTTGCGTACTGGCATCTGTAGTTATAGAGCGCACTGTAAGGCGTCCGGCATCATCAACCTTTTGCAGTGACTGATGTAGTAATGCGCGTTCACTTGAAGCAATCGATGAGTCACTTTTGTAGTTTTTAGTGCAATTCTCATGTGAACAGTCACGTCTTTTGCAGTGCTTATTTGCAGTACTCAGTGCAATAGGAAGCTTCTGGGTTGTTGAGTGCTCGATTAAAAACCCAAAGCTCTGCATCGCCTTTTCACTTCCGCCCTGTGGCCGGCTTGTATATGCCACATCAAACTGGACGTCAGCGGACGTCTCGGTTCCTGCCATCTGTGAGACCTTTGCAACGTATTCCTGGTTTTTCAGCATTTGCTCTTCATTTAGTTCAGTTACAGTGTTACTCAGTTTGTTCAGTTTTTTCTGCATGGTTGTATGGCTTGGAGGTTTAATATTCAAGCATGCTAGAACATTGGAAACATCTTCAAGTCCAACTTTGGATTTCATGACAGATAGGACTACAGTCTCATTCAAAACTCCACCCAATGGTCCTTTATGCGGTTTAACTGTTTCGGTCATTGGAAGAAGAGGTGATTTGTATTTGCAAAATTGACACTGCACTGTTAGAAATACACATAGTCCCATCCTCTTTTGTATTTTAACATGCATTTGTGGGTTACTGCACACTGTTTTATGTACATCCTGCACAAGCTCTGCCATTTTTCCTACATTAACAATAATATTTTCCTCGTTTACGCCTTCGCCACTGATATTTTTTTCCTTTCTTTCAGGTATTGGCCTCAGATTCAAGCTAGTTCCAGTTAAACTGTGATCCCTCGGTGTGTTACTGGCCATATAGTCTATATCAAGCGCTTCTTGTGGAGTTGGCCTCAAGATCCGTTGTGTCGTCTCGGAACAGACGGCTCCAGATATTACATGTTCAGGTAATTCTTCTCTCAAAGACGGTGTATTTTTCCTCCAATTTTTTTTGAACTGGGTGCCCTTCTTCTTTTGGTTGTTATTACAACTCATTCTATATTTTTTCGGGTTGGTTTCCATTGTAGCAGTCAGTTATTGTGAAAATTCAAGTAACTGTGTGCACTTCTCTAAGTATCCACAAGGAATGGAGTTTTTAAACACTGCAGTGTGTCTAAATGGGCTATTAGTCAATGCCAGATCAGCTTGGGTCATTGTTTGGAGGCTAATCTTGTTTATATAGTATCAGATTACACGGCCAACAGACATGTGGTGGGCAGTTTTTTAGTTGGAAGGAAAATTTTAGCTTTTATAAAGTGTATACAAGCAAATCTGTGTGAATTATCTCCCTTACACTGGAAGCTAATTTTGTAAACATTGCCTAGAACAGACCTAAACAGCTTTTTGTGATGATTTTTTACTTGACTGTGTAGGGAGATAATTAAAAAACAGTAAAAGAGCTTTGAAAATGATAAGAAGCTTGAGTTTGGTTCTCTAAAGATAGAAATTTCATGAAAACATTGCCTCGGACGACCCCGAAAATGCTATTTTGCATCTAATTTCAGTCTTTTTTAAAGTAAAAACACATGTTGTAAAGTTTTTACAGGTAATACAGCTATCCAGGAGTTGATTATAGGACAAAACAGTCTGATTTAAGCATCAGCAGGAAACATTTAAGACATTTCCTAGGGGTACTATAGAGTATGAAATAGTGTGAAAATTCAGTTAAAAATGCACTTTTACACATGTTAGGGAAATGCTGGAAACAGCCTACAGGGGCCTTCAGCAAACAATGTTTGGTGATATTTTTATTGAAATATGTCCAAATAACTAGGAGAATGTTTTTTAGATGGAGTTTCCAACATTTTCTGCTTCTTTAAGGAAAAAATTTTTTTTTTCAGTTGACCCTAAATGAGTAGATTTACTGTTTTTCAGACTTTGTAATCAACTTCTGGTCGGAAAATGTTATTTATGGTGTATTTCTTACAATTAGGTAAAAATTACAGGGACCTAAACAGGGGAGGTAATTACGGCTGTGACTAATGGCAGATTTTCTCAGGTTTGTTATTGTTAAAAATTTACTTCGAAATGGGTGTAAATTGAATTTTTTAAGCAGTCTGTTGGCCGTAATGATACTAAAGTGTCAAACAGAGGATAATAGAGGTAAATTTACCTTTAAAAATGAATTTTCAGGTGCTGAATAGCCCTTCGAGCACATGGCAAGTGAGTTTTTCTCCAAACCTCCTAGCTGGCAGCTCATTGAACAACAGTCTACTGCATTGCACACAAAATCACGCATATTTGGTCACTGTGAGCTCTGGACAGGTCAGATAGATAGATATGGTTATGGTGTTCACCGCATTTCTGTACACAGCAAGCGTATAAAAGTCCATGTACACAGACTGGCATACTTCATTTCCTCTTCAAAAACACTAGATCCAAATTTGCATGTCTCTCATTTGTGTCACAATAAGCTATGCATAATACCCACACACCTTTCCTATGAGCCTGCCAGTGTCAATAATTCAAGAAAAACATGTGTCCTGAATGGTGAATGTACCGGTCACAGGGGTTATGCACATTGTCTACTGTCCGCGGTAATAGTTTGCTTGAAGTTCGACATTAGTTCTGCGTGCGTTACTTTTGTTTGTTTGTTTTGATTTTGTTACACAGATAGGCCATAATTGTGGTCACTGGCACTGTGAGAAGCTACATTATCTGCACTGTATAAGGAGCTCTTAAATAAAGTTACATTGGCCCTCCTCTTCCTTAGGTAATATCGCATTTGCTTATATTTGGTAGATGACTTTCTCTTTGAATGCAGCTCCCTGAGTCTTTCTTTCCGCATCATTGCTCTGTACATTGGGGCGTCCGTTTTAATTGTTGTTCCAGTCGCTTCGGCTAAGCGTATGGTAGCACGGCCTGGACCCAATGATTTGGAATGGGCTGCGGAATGAACTAGGCCTGTAAAATTGCGGCTATAACAAGATGACTTAGGCGCGTGATTGAAAACAAATGAATTAAGGCTTTCGCACATATTGGTGTTGTACATTCTGCACACTTCTTTCAGTCCAGTCTCAGCAAATACACAGTTTATCTTACTTTGTACAGATTGTAGGTCAACACTGTTAAGCTCCAAATGCGCCCCATATGGTAAATGACTGGTGCTGTAGGTCGGTTCGGGACTGACGCAGACTGTCGATTTACGGCAACAATCTTGGTGTTGTCCAGAAAAGCACTTTAGCACATTCTCTACAGCATCGGTGCTGGTCTGAATGAACTGTGAGTCTGTCATTCGACGACGTTTAAGATTGTTGAACTCGAGTCGTAGTCTTGCCCGAATGCCCGAAGCCAGCTTGCGGTGGTAAATAGACTTGTCATAGAGCTTCGGAATGCTTTTTAGGTTTGCGGCACGTATATTCTTCTCGAGCGTTCTAAGCCTATGGACTAAGCATTTAAAGTGAGTGGCTCTTGGTCTCCTTCTTTCATCATAGTAGTCCCTAATTGCTTTTGCAGCTTGCGTACTGGCATCTGTAGTTATAGAGCGCACTGTAAGGCGTCCGGCATCATCAACCTTTTGCAGTGACTGATGTAGTAATGCGCGTTCACTTGAAGCAATCGATGAGTCACTTTTGTAGTTTTTAGTGCAATTCTCATGTGAACAGTCACGTCTTTTGCAGTGCTTATTTGCAGTACTCAGTGCAATAGGAAGCTTCTGGGTTGTTGAGTGCTCGATTAAAAACCCAAAGCTCTGCATCGCCTTTTCACTTCCGCCCTGTGGCCGGCTTGTATATGCCACATCAAACTGGACGTCAGCGGACGTCTCGGTTCCTGCCATCTGTGAGACCTTTGCAACGTATTCCTGGTTTTTCAGCATTTGCTCTTCATTTAGTTCAGTTACAGTGTTACTCAGTTTGTTCAGTTTTTTCTGCATGGTTGTATGGCTTGGAGGTTTAATATTCAAGCATGCTAGAACATTGGAAACATCTTCAAGTCCAACTTTGGATTTCATGACAGATAGGACTACAGTCTCATTCAAAACTCCACCCAATGGTCCTTTATGCGGTTTAACTGTTTCGGTCATTGGAAGAAGAGGTGATTTGTATTTGCAAAATTGACACTGCACTGTTAGAAATACACATAGTCCCATCCTCTTTTGTATTTTAACATGCATTTGTGGGTTACTGCACACTGTTTTATGTACATCCTGCACAAGCTCTGCCATTTTTCCTACATTAACAATAATATTTTCCTCGTTTACGCCTTCGCCACTGATATTTTTTTCCTTTCTTTCAGGTATTGGCCTCAGATTCAAGCTAGTTCCAGTTAAACTGTGATCCCTCGGTGTGTTACTGGCCATATAGTCTATATCAAGCGCTTCTTGTGGAGTTGGCCTCAAGATCCGTTGTGTCGTCTCGGAACAGACGGCTCCAGATATTACATGTTCAGGTAATTCTTCTCTCAAAGACGGTGTATTTTTCCTCCAATTTTTTTTGAACTGGGTGCCCTTCTTCTTTTGGTTGTTATTACAACTCATTCTATATTTTTTCGGGTTGGTTTCCATTGTAGCAGTCAGTTATTGTGAAAATTCAAGTAACTGTGTGCACTTCTCTAAGTATCCACAAGGAATGGAGTTTTTAAACACTGCAGTGTGTCTAAATGGGCTATTAGTCAATGCCAGATCAGCTTGGGTCATTGTTTGGAGGCTAATCTTGTTTATATAGTATCAGATTACACGGCCAACAGACATGTGGTGGGCAGTTTTTTAGTTGGAAGGAAAATTTTAGCTTTTATAAAGTGTATACAAGCAAATCTGTGTGAATTATCTCCCTTACACTGGAAGCTAATTTTGTAAACATTGCCTAGAACAGACCTAAACAGCTTTTTGTGATGATTTTTTACTTGACTGTGTAGGGAGATAATTAAAAAACAGTAAAAGAGCTTTGAAAATGATAAGAAGCTTGAGTTTGGTTCTCTAAAGATAGAAATTTCATGAAAACATTGCCTCGGACGACCCCGAAAATGCTATTTTGCATCTAATTTCAGTCTTTTTTAAAGTAAAAACACATGTTGTAAAGTTTTTACAGGTAATACAGCTATCCAGGAGTTGATTATAGGACAAAACAGTCTGATTTAAGCATCAGCAGGAAACATTTAAGACATTTCCTAGGGGTACTATAGAGTATGAAATAGTGTGAAAATTCAGTTAAAAATGCACTTTTACACATGTTAGGGAAATGCTGGAAACAGCCTACAGGGGCCTTCAGCAAACAATGTTTGGTGATATTTTTATTGAAATATGTCCAAATAACTAGGAGAATGTTTTTTAGATGGAGTTTCCAACATTTTCTGCTTCTTTAAGGAAAAAAATTTTTTTTTCAGTTGACCCTAAATGAGTAGATTTACTGTTTTTCAGACTTTGTAATCAACTTCTGGTCGGAAAATGTTATTTATGGTGTATTTCTTACAATTAGGTAAAAATTACAGGGACCTAAACAGGGGAGGTAATTACGGCTGTGACTAATGGCAGATTTTCTCAGGTTTGTTATTGTTAAAAATTTACTTCGAAATGGGTGTAAATTGAATTTTTTAAGCAGTCTGTTGGCCGTAATGATACTAAAGTGTCAAACAGAGGATAATAGAGGTAAATTTACCTTTAAAAATGAATTTTCAGGTGCTGAATAGCCCTTCGAGCACATGGCAAGTGAGTTTTTCTCCAAACCTCCTAGCTGGCAGCTCATTGAACAACAGTCTACTGCATTGCACACAAAATCACGCATATTTGGTCACTGTGAGCTCTGGACAGGTCAGATAGATAGATATGGTTATGGTGTTCACCGCATTTCTGTACACAGCAAGCGTATAAAAGTCCATGTACACAGACTGGCATACTTCATTTCCTCTTCAAAAACACTAGATCCAAATTTGCATGTCTCTCATTTGTGTCACAATAAGCTATGCATAATACCCACACACCTTTCCTATGAGCCTGCCAGTGTCAATAATTCAAGAAAAACATGTGTCCTGAATGGTGAATGTACCGGTCACAGGGGTTATGCACATTGTCTACTGTCCGCGGTAATAGTTTGCTTGAAGTTCGACATTAGTTCTGCGTGCGTTACTTTTGTTTGTTTGTTTTGATTTTGTTACACAGATAGGCCATAATTGTGGTCACTGGCACTGTGAGAAGCTACATTATCTGCACTGTATAAGGAGCTCTTAAATAAAGTTACATTGGCCCTCCTCTTCCTTAGGTAATATCGCATTTGCTTATATTTGGTAGATGACTTTCTCTTTGAATGCAGCTCCCTGAGTCTTTCTTTCCGCATCATTGCTCTGTACATTGGGGCGTCCGTTTTAATTGTTGTTCCAGTCGCTTCGGCTAAGCGTATGGTAGCACGGCCTGGACCCAATGATTTGGAATGGGCTGCGGAATGAACTAGGCCTGTAAAATTGCGGCTATAACAAGATGACTTAGGCGCGTGATTGAAAACAAATGAATTAAGGCTTTCGCACATATTGGTGTTGTACATTCTGCACACTTCTTTCAGTCCAGTCTCAGCAAATACACAGTTTATCTTACTTTGTACAGATTGTAGGTCAACACTGTTAAGCTCCAAATGCGCCCCATATGGTAAATGACTGGTGCTGTAGGTCGGTTCGGGACTGACGCAGACTGTCGATTTACGGCAACAATCTTGGTGTTGTCCAGAAAAGCACTTTAGCACATTCTCTACAGCATCGGTGCTGGTCTGAATGAACTGTGAGTCTGTCATTCGACGACGTTTAAGATTGTTGAACTCGAGTCGTAGTCTTGCCCGAATGCCCGAAGCCAGCTTGCGGTGGTAAATAGACTTGTCATAGAGCTTCGGAATGCTTTTTAGGTTTGCGGCACGTATATTCTTCTCGAGCGTTCTAAGCCTATGGACTAAGCATTTAAAGTGAGTTGCTCTTGGTCTCCTTCTTTCATCATAGTAGTCCCTAATTGCTTTTGCAGCTTGCGTACTGGCATCTGTAGTTATAGAGCGCACTGTAAGGCGTCCGGCATCATCAACCTTTTGCAGTGACTGATGTAGTAATGTGCGTTCACTTGAAGCAATCGATGAGTCACTTTTGTAGTTTTTAGTGCAATTCTCATGTGAACAGTCACGTCTTTTGCAGTGCTTATTTGCAGTACTCAGTGCAATAGGAAGCTTCTGGGTTGTTGAGTGCTCGATTAAAAACCCAAAGCTCTGCATCGCCTTTTCACTTCCGCCCTGTGGCCGGCTTGTATATGCCACATCAAACTGGACGTCAGCGGACGTCTCGGTTCCTGCCATCTGTGAGACCTTTGCAACGTATTCCTGGTTTTTCAGCATTTGCTCTTCATTTAGTTCAGTTACAGTGTTACTCAGTTTGTTCAGTTTTTTCTGCATGGTTGTATGGCTTGGAGGTTTAATATTCAAGCATGCTAGAACATTGGAAACATCTTCAAGTCCAACTTTGGATTTCATGACAGATAGGACTACAGTCTCATTCAAAACTCCACCCAATGGTCCTTTATGCGGTTTAACTGTTTCGGTCATTGGAAGAAGAGGTGATTTGTATTTGCAAAATTGACATTGCACTGTTAGAAATACACATAGTCCCATCCTCTTTTGTATTTTAACATGCATTTGTGGGTTACTGCACACTGTTTTATGTACATCCTGCACAAGCTCTGCCATTTTTCCTACATTAACAATAATATTTTCCTCGTTTACGCCTTCGCCACTGATATTTTTTTCCTTTCTTTCAGGTATTGGCCTCATATTCAAGCTAGTTCCAGTTAAACTGTGATCCCTCGGTGTGTTACTGGCCATATAGTCTATATCAAGCGCTTCTTGTGGAGTTGGCCTCAAGACCCGTTGTGTCGTCTCGGAACAGACGGCTCCAGATATTACATGTTCAGGTAATTCTTCTCTCAAAGACGGTGTATTTTTCCTCCAATTTTTTTTGAACTGGGTGCCCTTCTTCTTTTGGTTGTTATTACAACTCATTCTATATTTTTTCGGGTTGGTTTCCATTGTAGCAGTCAGTTATTGTGAAAATTCAAGTAACTGTGTGCACTTCTCTAAGTATCCACAAGGAATGGAGTTTTTAAACACTGCAGTGTGTCTAAATGGGCTATTAGTCAATGCCAGATCAGCTTGGGTCATTGTTTGGAGGCTAATCTTGTTTATATAGTATCAGATTACACGGCCAACAGACATGTGGTGGGCAGTTTTTTAGTTGGAAGGAAAATTTTAGCTTTTATAAAGTGTATACAAGCAAATCTGTGTGAATTATCTCCCTTACACTGGAAGCTAATTTTGTAAACATTGCCTAGAACAGACCTAAACAGCTTTTTGTGATGAATTTTTACTTGACTGTGTAGGGAGATAATTAAAAAACAGTAAAAGAGCTTTGAAAATGATAAGAAGCTTGAGTTTGGTTCTCTAAAGATAGAAATTTCATGAAAACATTGCCTCGGACGACCCCGAAAATGCTATTTTGCATCTAATTTCAGTCTTTTTTAAAGTAAAAACACATGTTGTAAAGTTTTTACAGGTAATACAGCTATCCAGGAGTTGATTATAGGACAAAACAGTCTGATTTAAGCATCAGCAGGAAACATTTAAGACATTTCCTAGGGGTACTATAGAGTATGAAATAGTGTGAAAATTCAGTTAAAAATGCACTTTTACACATGTTAGGGAAATGCTGGAAACAGCCTACAGGGGCCTTCAGCAAACAATGTTTGGTGATATTTTTATTGAAATATGTCCAAATAACTAGGAGAATGTTTTTTAGATGGAGTTTCCAACATTTTCTGCTTCTTTAAGGAAAAAATTATTTTTTTCAGTTGACCCTAAATGAGTAGATTTACTGTTTTTCAGACTTTGTAATCAACTTCTGGTCGGAAAATGTTATTTATGGTGTATTTCTTACAATTAGGTAAAAATTACAGGGACCTAAACAGGGGAGGTAATTACGGCTGTGACTAATGGCAGATTTTCTCAGGTTTGTTATTGTTAAAAATTTACTTCGAAATGGGTGTAAATTGAATTTTTTAAGCAGTCTGTTGGCCGTAATGATACTAAAGTGTCAAACAGAGGATAATAGAGGTAAATTTACCTTTAAAAATGAATTTTCAGGTGCTGAATAGCCCTTCGAGCACATGGCAAGTGAGTTTTTCTCCAAACCTCCTAGCTGGCAGCTCATTGAACAACAGTCTACTGCATTGCACACAAAATCACGCATATTTGGTCACTGTGAGCTCTGGACAGGTCAGATAGATAGATATGGTTATGGTGTTCACCGCATTTCTGTACACAGCAAGCGTATAAAAGTCCATGTACACAGACTGGCATACTTCATTTCCTCTTCAAAAACACTAGATCCAAATTTGCATGTCTCTCATTTGTGTCACAATAAGCTATGCATAATACCCACACACCTTTCCTATGAGCCTGCCAGTGTCAATAATTCAAGAAAAACATGTGTCCTGAATGGTGAATGTACCGGTCACAGGGGTTATGCACATTGTCTACTGTCCGCGGTAATAGTTTGCTTGAAGTTCGACATTAGTTCTGCGTGCGTTACTTTTGTTTGTTTGTTTTGATTTTGTTACACAGATAGGCCATAATTGTGGTCACTGGCACTGTGAGAAGCTAAATTATCTGCACTGTATAAGGAGCTCTTAAATAAAGTTACATTGGCCCTCCTCTTCCTTAGGTAATATCGCATTTGCTTATATTTGGTAGATGACTTTCTCTTTGAATGCAGCTCCCTGAGTCTTTCTTTCCGCATCATTGCTCTGTACATTGGGGCGTCCGTTTTAATTGTTGTTCCAGTCGCTTCGGCTAAGCGTATGGTAGCACGGCCTGGACCCAATGATTTGGAATGGGCTGCGGAATGAACTAGGCCTGTAAAATTGCGGCTATAACAAGATGACTTAGGCGCGTGATTGAAAACAAATGAATTAAGGCTTTCGCACATATTGGTGTTGTACATTCTGCACACTTCTTTCAGTCCAGTCTCAGCAAATACACAGTTTATCTTACTTTGTACAGATTGTAGGTCAACACTGTTAAGCTCCAAATGCGCCCCATATGGTAAATGACTGGTGCTGTAGGTCGGTTCGGGACTGACGCAGACTGTCGATTTACGGCAACAATCTTGGTGTTGTCCAGAAAAGCACTTTAGCACATTCTCTACAGCATCGGTGCTGGTCTGAATGAACTGTGAGTTTGTCATTCGACGACGTTTAAGATTGTTGAACTCGAGTCGTAGTCTTGCCCGAATGCCCGAAGCCAGCTTGCGGTGGTAAATAGACTTGTCATAGAGCTTCGGAATGCTTTTTAGGTTTGCGGCACGTATATTCTTCTCGAGCGTTCTAAGCCTATGGACTAAGCATTTAAAGTGAGTGGCTCTTGGTCTCCTTCTTTCATCATAGTAGTCCCTAATTGCTTTTGCAGCTTGCGTACTGGCATCTGTAGTTATAGAGCGCACTGTAAGGCGTCCGGCATCATCAACCTTTTGCAGTGACTGATGTAGTAATGCGCGTTCACTTGAAGCAATCGATGAGTCACTTTTGTAGTTTTTAGTGCAATTCTCATGTGAACAGTCACGTCTTTTGCAGTGCTTATTTGCAGTACTCAGTGCAATAGGAAGCTTCTGGGTTGTTGAGTGCTCGATTAAAAACCCAAAGCTCTGCATCGCCTTTTCACTTCCGCCCTGTGGCCGGCTTGTATATGCCACATCAAACTGGACGTCAGCGGACGTCTCGGTTCCTGCCATCTGTGAGACCTTTGCAACGTATTCCTGGTTTTTCAGCATTTGCTCTTCATTTAGTTCAGTTACAGTGTTACTCAGTTTGTTCAGTTTTTTCTGCATGGTTGTATGGCTTGGAGGTTTAATATTCAAGCATGCTAGAACATTGGAAACATCTTCAAGTCCAACTTTGGATTTCATGACAGATAGGACTACAGTCTCATTCAAAACTCCACCCAATGGTCCTTTATGCGGTTTAACTGTTTCGGTCATTGGAAGAAGAGGTGATTTGTATTTGCAAAATTGACACTGCACTGTTAGAAATACACATAGTCCCATCCTCTTTTGTATTTTAACATGCATTTGTGGGTTACTGCACACTGTTTTATGTACATCCTGCACAAGCTCTGCCATTTTTCCTACATTAACAATAATATTTTCCTCGTTTACGCCTTCGCCACTGATATTTTTTTCCTTTCTTTCAGGTATTGGCCTCAGATTCAAGCTAGTTCCAGTTAAACTGTGATCCCTCGGTGTGTTACTGGCCATATAGTCTATATCAAGCGCTTCTTGTGGAGTTGGCCTCAAGATCCGTTGTGTCGTCTCGGAACAGACGGCTCCAGATATTACATGTTCAGGTAATTCTTCTCTCAAAGACGGTGTATTTTTCCTCCAATTTTTTTTGAACTGGGTGCCCTTCTTCTTTTGGTTGTTATTACAACTCATTCTATATTTTTTCGGGTTGGTTTCCATTGTAGCAGTCAGTTATTGTGAAAATTCAAGTAACTGTGTGCACTTCTCTAAGTATCCACAAGGAATGGAGTTTTTAAACACTGCAGTGTGTCTAAATGGGCTATTAGTCAATGCCAGATCAGCTTGGGTCATTGTTTGGAGGCTAATCTTGTTTATATAGTATCAGATTACACGGCCAACAGACATGTGGTGGGCAGTTTTTTAGTTGGAAGGAAAATTTTAGCTTTTATAAAGTGTATACAAGCAAATCTGTGTGAATTATCTCCCTTACACTGGAAGCTAATTTTGTAAACATTGCCTAGAACAGACCTAAACAGCTTTTTGTGATGAATTTTTACTTGACTGTGTAGGGAGATAATTAAAAAACAGTAAAAGAGCTTTGAAAATGATAAGAAGCTTGAGTTTGGTTCTCTAAAGATAGAAATTTCATGAAAACATTGCCTCGGACGACCCCGAAAATGCTATTTTGCATCTAATTTCAGTCTTTTTTAAAGTAAAAACACATGTTGTAAAGTTTTTACAGGTAATACAGCTATCCAGGAGTTGATTATAGGACAAAACAGTCTGATTTAAGCATCAGCAGGAAACATTTAAGACATTTCCTAGGGGTACTATAGAGTATGAAATAGTGTGAAAATTCAGTTAAAAATGCACTTTTACACATGTTAGGGAAATGCTGGAAACAGCCTACAGGGGCCTTCAGCAAACAATGTTTGGTGATATTTTTATTGAAATATGTCCAAATAACTAGGAGAATGTTTTTTAGATGGAGTTTCCAACATTTTCTGCTTCTTTAAGGAAAAAATTTTTTTTTTCAGTTGACCCTAAATGAGTAGATTTACTGTTTTTCAGACTTTGTAATCAACTTCTGGTCGGAAAATGTTATTTATGGTGTATTTCTTACAATTAGGTAAAAATTACAGGGACCTAAACAGGGGAGGTAATTACGGCTGTGACTAATGGCAGATTTTCTCAGGTTTGTTATTGTTAAAAATTTACTTCGAAATGGGTGTAAATTGAATTTTTTAAGCAGTCTGTTGGCCGTAATGATACTAAAGTGTCAAACAGAGGATAATAGAGGTAAATTTACCTTTAAAAATGAATTTTCAGGTGCTGAATAGCCCTTCGAGCACATGGCAAGTGAGTTTTTCTCCAAACCTCCTAGCTGGCAGCTCATTGAACAACAGTCTACTGCATTGCACACAAAATCACGCATATTTGGTCACTGTGAGCTCTGGACAGGTCAGATAGATAGATATGGTTATGGTGTTCACCGCATTTCTGTACACAGCAAGCGTATAAAAGTCCATGTACACAGACTGGCATACTTCATTTCCTCTTCAAAAACACTAGATCCAAATTTGCATGTCTCTCATTTGTGTCACAATAAGCTATGCATAATACCCACACACCTTTCCTATGAGCCTGCCAGTGTCAATAATTCAAGAAAAACATGTGTCCTGAATGGTGAATGTACCGGTCACAGGGGTTATGCACATTGTCTACTGTCCGCGGTAATAGTTTGCTTGAAGTTCGACATTAGTTCTGCGTGCGTTACTTTTGTTTGTTTGTTTTGATTTTGTTACACAGATAGGCCATAATTGTGGTCACTGGCACTGTGAGAAGCTACATTATCTGCACTGTATAAGGAGCTCTTAAATAAAGTTACATTGGCCCTCCTCTTCCTTAGGTAATATCGCATTTGCTTATATTTGGTAGATGACTTTCTCTTTGAATGCAGCTCCCTGAGTCTGTCTTTCCGCATCATTGCTCTGTACATTGGGGCGTCCGTTTTAATTGTTGTTCCAGTCGCTTCGGCTAAGCGTATGGTAGCATGGCCTGGACCCAATGATTTGGAATGGGCTGCGGAATGAACTAGGCCTGTAAAATTGCGGCTATAACAAGATGACTTAGGCGCGTGATTGAAAACAAATGAATTAAGGCTTTCGCACATATTGGTGTTGTACATTCTGCACACTTCTTTCAGTCCAGTCTCAGCAAATACACAGTTTATCTTACTTTGTACAGATTGTAGGTCAACACTGTTAAGCTCCAAATGCGCCCCATATGGTAAATGACTGGTGCTGTAGGTCGGTTCGGGACTGACGCAGACTGTCGATTTACGGCAACAATCTTGGTGTTGTCCAGAAAAGCACTTTAGCACATTCTCTACAGCATCGGTGCTGGTCTGAATGAACTGTGAGTCTGTCATTCGACGACGTTTAAGATTGTTGAACTCGAGTCGTAGTCTTGCCCGAATGCCCGAAGCCAGCTTGCGGTGGTAAATAGACTTGTCATAGAGCTTCGGAATGCTTTTTAGGTTTGCGGCACGTATATTCTTCTCGAGCGTTCTAAGCCTATGGACTAAGCATTTAAAGTGAGTGGCTCTTGGTCTCCTTCTTTCATCATAGTAGTCCCTAATTGCTTTTGCAGCTTGCGTACTGGCATCTGTAGTTATAGAGCGCACTGTAAGGCGTCCGGCATCATCAACCTTTTGCAGTGACTGATGTAGTAATGCGCGTTCACTTGAAGCAATCGATGAGTCACTTTTGTAGTTTTTAGTGCAATTCTCATGTGAACAGTCACGTCTTTTGCAGTGCTTATTTGCAGTACTCAGTGCAATAGGAAGCTTCTGGGTTGTTGAGTGCTCGATTAAAAACCCAAAGCTCTGCATCGCCTTTTCACTTCCGCCCTGTGGCCGGCTTGTATATGCCACATCAAACTGGACGTCAGCGGACGTCTCGGTTCCTGCCATCTGTGAGACCTTTGCAACGTATTCCTGGTTTTTCAGCATTTGCTCTTCATTTAGTTCAGTTACAGTGTTACTCAGTTTGTTCAGTTTTTTCTGCATGGTTGTATGGCTTGGAGGTTTAATATTCAAGCATGCTAGAACATTGGAAACATCTTCAAGTCCAACTTTGGATTTCATGACAGATAGGACTACAGTCTCATTCAAAACTCCACCCAATGGTCCTTTATGCGGTTTAACTGTTTCGGTCATTGGAAGAAGAGGTGATTTGTATTTGCAAAATTGACACTGCACTGTTAGAAATACACATAGTCCCATCCTCTTTTGTATTTTAACATGCATTTGTGGGTTACTGCACACTGTTTTATGTACATCCTGCACAAGCTCTGCCATTTTTCCTACATTAACAGTAATATTTTCCTCGTTTACGCTTCGCCACTGATATTTTTTTCCTTTCTTTCAGGTATTGGCCTCAGATTCAAGCTAGTTCCAGTTAAACTGTGATCCCTCGGTGTGTTACTGGCCATATAGTCTATATCAAGCGCTTCTTGTGGAGTTGGCCTCAAGATCCGTTGTGTCGTCTCGGAACAGACGGCTCCAGATATTACATGTTCAGGTAATTCTTCTCTCAAAGACGGTGTATTTTTCCTCCAATTTTTTTTGAACTGGGTGCCCTTCTTCTTTTGGTTGTTATTACAACTCATTCTATATTTTTCGGGTTGGTTTCCATTGTAGCAGTCAGTTATTGTGAAAATTCAAGTAACTGTGTGCACTTCTCTAAGTATCCACAAGGAATGGAGTTTTTAAACACTGCAGTGTGTCTAAATGGGCTATTAGTCAATGCCAGATCAGCTTGGGTCATTGTTTGGAGGCTAATCTTGTTTATATAGTATCAGATTACACGGCCAACAGACATGTGGTGGGCAGTTTTTTAGTTGGAAGGAAAATTTTAGCTTTTATAAAGTGTATACAAGCAAATCTGTGTGAATTATCTCCCTTACACTGGAAGCTAATTTTGTAAACATTGCCTAGAACAGACCTAAACAGCTTTTTGTGATGAATTTTTACTTGACTGTGTAGGGAGATAATTAAAAAACAGTAAAAGAGCTTTGAAAATGATAAGAAGCTTGAGTTTGGTTCTCTAAAGATAGAAATTTCATGAAAACATTGCCTCGGACGACCCCGAAAATGCTATTTTGCATCTAATTTCAGTCTTTTTTAAAGTAAAAACACATGTTGTAAAGTTTTTACAGGTAATACAGCTATCCAGGAGTTGATTATAGGACAAAACAGTCTGATTTAAGCATCAGCAGGAAACATTTAAGACATTTCCTAGGGGTACTATAGAGTATGAAATAGTGTGAAAATTCAGTTAAAAATGCACTTTTACACATGTTAGGGAAATGCTGGAAACAGCCTACAGGGGCCTTCAGCAAACAATGTTTGGTGATATTTTTATTGAAATATGTCCAAATAACTAGGAGAATGTTTTTTAGATGGAGTTTCCAACATTTTCTGCTTCTTTAAGGAAAAAAAATTTTTTTTCAGTTGACCCTAAATGAGTAGATTTACTGTTTTTCAGACTTTGTAATCAACTTCTGGTCGGAAAATGTTATTTATGGTGTATTTCTTACAATTAGGTAAAAATTACAGGGACCTAAACAGGGGAGGTAATTACGGCTGTGACTAATGGCAGATTTTCTCAGGTTTGTTATTGTTAAAAATTTACTTCGAAATGGGTGTAAATTGAATTTTTTAAGCAGTCTGTTGGCCGTAATGATACTAAAGTGTCAAACAGAGGATAATAGAGGTAAATTTACCTTTAAAAATGAATTTTCAGGTGCTGAATAGCCCTTCGAGCACATGGCAAGTGAGTTTTTCTCCAAACCTCCTAGCTGGCAGCTCATTGAACAACAGTCTACTGCATTGCACACAAAATCACGCATATTTGGTCACTGTGAGCTCTGGACAGGTCAGATAGATAGATATGGTTATGGTGTTCACCGCATTTCTGTACACAGCAAGCGTATAAAAGTCCATGTACACAGACTGGCATACTTCATTTCCTCTTCAAAAACACTAGATCCAAATTTGCATGTCTCTCATTTGTGTCACAATAAGCTATGCATAATACCCACACACCTTTCCTATGAGCCTGCCAGTGTCAATAATTCAAGAAAAACATGTGTCCTGAATGGTGAATGTACCGGTCACAGGGGTTATGCACATTGTCTACTGTCCGCGGTAATAGTTTGCTTGAAGTTCGACATTAGTTCTGCGTGCGTTACTTTTGTTTGTTTGTTTTGATTTTGTTACACAGATAGGCCATAATTGTGGTCACTGGCACTGTGAGAAGCTACATTATCTGCACTGTATAAGGAGCTCTTAAATAAAGTTACATTGGCCCTCCTCTTCCTTAGGTAATATCGCATTTGCTTATATTTGGTAGATGACTTTCTCTTTGAATGCAGCTCCCTGAGTCTGTCTTTCCGCATCATTGCTCTGTACATTGGGGCGTCCGTTTTAATTGTTGTTCCAGTCGCTTCGGCTAAGCGTATGGTAGCACGGCCTGGACCCAATGATTTGGAATGGGCTGCGGAATGAACTAGGCCTGTAAAATTGCGGCTATAACAAGATGACTTAGGCGCGTGATTGAAAACAAATGAATTAAGGCTTTCGCACATATTGGTGTTGTACATTCTGCACACTTCTTTCAGTCCAGTCTCAGCAAATACACAGTTTATCTTACTTTGTACAGATTGTAGGTCAACACTGTTAAGCTCCAAATGCGCCCCATATGGTAAATGACTGGTGCTGTAGGTCGGTTCGGGACTGACGCAGACTGTCGATTTACGGCAACAATCTTGGTGTTGTCCAGAAAAGCACTTTAGCACATTCTCTACAGCATCGGTGCTGGTCTGAATGAACTGTGAGTCTGTCATTCGACGACGTTTAAGATTGTTGAACTCGAGTCGTAGTCTTGCCCGAAT
Source organism: Azorinus chamasolen (assembly GCA_963576725.1). Lineage (NCBI taxonomy): Eukaryota > Metazoa > Mollusca > Bivalvia > Cardiida > Solecurtidae > Azorinus > Azorinus chamasolen. The sequence continues at coordinate 62,621,887 of OY755240.1, read as the reverse complement.
GCCCGAAGCCAGCTTGCGGTGGTAAATAGACTTGTCATAGAGCTTCGGAATGCTTTTTAGGTTTGCGGCACGTATATTCTTCTCGAGCGTTCTAAGCCTATGGACTAAGCATTTAAAGTGAGTGGCTCTTGGTCTCCTTCTTTCATCATAGTAGTCCCTAATTGCTTTTGCAGCTTGCGTACTGGCATCTGTAGTTATAGAGCGCACTGTAAGGCGTCCGGCATCATCAACCTTTTGCAGTGACTGATGTAGTAATGCGCGTTCACTTGAAGCAATCGATGAGTCACTTTTGTAGTTTTTAGTGCAATTCTCATGTGAACAGTCACGTCTTTTGCAGTGCTTATTTGCAGTACTCAGTGCAATAGGAAGCTTCTGGGTTGTTGAGTGCTCGATTAAAAACCCAAAGCTCTGCATCGCCTTTTCACTTCCGCCCTGTGGCCGGCTTGTATATGCCACATCAAACTGGACGTCAGCGGACGTCTCGGTTCCTGCCATCTGTGAGACCTTTGCAACGTATTCCTGGTTTTTCAGCATTTGCTCTTCATTTAGTTCAGTTACAGTGTTACTCAGTTTGTTCAGTTTTTTCTGCATGGTTGTATGGCTTGGAGGTTTAATATTCAAGCATGCTAGAACATTGGAAACATCTTCAAGTCCAACTTTGGATTTCATGACAGATAGGACTACAGTCTCATTCAAAACTCCACCCAATGGTCCTTTATGCGGTTTAACTGTTTCGGTCATTGGAAGAAGAGGTGATTTGTATTTGCAAAATTGACACTGCACTGTTAGAAATACACATAGTCCCATCCTCTTTTGTATTTTAACATGCATTTGTGGGTTACTGCACACTGTTTTATGTACATCCTGCACAAGCTCTGCCATTTTTCCTACATTAACAATAATATTTTCCTCGTTTACGCTTCGCCACTGATATTTTTTTCCTTTCTTTCAGGTATTGGCCTCAGATTCAAGCTAGTTCCAGTTAAACTGTGATCCCTCGGTGTGTTACTGGCCATATAGTCTATATCAAGCGCTTCTTGTGGAGTTGGCCTCAAGATCCGTTGTGTCGTCTCGGAACAGACGGCTCCAGATATTACATGTTCAGGTAATTCTTCTCTCAAAGACGGTGTATTTTTCCTCCAATTTTTTTTGAACTGGGTGCCCTTCTTCTTTTGGTTGTTATTACAACTCATTCTATATTTTTTCGGGTTGGTTTCCATTGTAGCAGTCAGTTATTGTGAAAATTCAAGTAACTGTGTGCACTTCTCTAAGTATCCACAAGGAATGGAGTTTTTAAACACTGCAGTGTGTCTAAATGGGCTATTAGTCAATGCCAGATCAGCTTGGGTCATTGTTTGGAGGCTAATCTTGTTTATATAGTATCAGATTACACGGCCAACAGACATGTGGTGGGCAGTTTTTTAGTTGGAAGGAAAATTTTAGCTTTTATAAAGTGTATACAAGCAAATCTGTTTGAATTATCTCCCTTACACTGGAAGCTAATTTTGTAAACATTGCCTAGAACAGACCTAAACAGCTTTTTGTGATGAATATTTACTTGACTGTGTAGGGAGATAATTAAAAAACAGTAAAAGAGCTTTGAAAATGATAAGAAGCTTGAGTTTGGTTCTCTAAAGATAGAAATTTCATGAAAACATTGCCTCGGACGACCCCGAAAATGCTATTTTGCATCTAATTTCAGTCTTTTTTAAAGTAAAAACACATGTTGTAAAGTTTTTACAGGTAATACAGCTATCCAGGAGTTGATTATAGGACAAAACAGTCTGATTTAAGCATCAGCAGGAAACATTTAAGACATTTCCTAGGGGTACTATAGAGTATGAAATAGTGTGAAAATTCAGTTAAAAATGCACTTTTACACATGTTAGGGAAATGCTGGAAACAGCCTACAGGGGCCTTCAGCAAACAATGTTTGGTGATATTTTTATTGAAATATGTCCAAATAACTAGGAGAATGTTTTTTAGATGGAGTTTCCAACATTTTCTGCTTCTTTAAGGAGGCAGTACACAATAAGGTACCGAATATGCGAATTGGCCCCGGTCAAATTCCTTAATCTAAGGTAAATGCTAAGTTTAAAGGTGGTTCAGACTATAATAAAAAATACTGAAGCATGTTATGCATGAAAATCCAACTTTTGGACATGTTTTAATGAAAATAAGCACCAAGGTCATGACCTTTGCAAGTGATTTGTTTTGAGTTAGGTGGAAAATTCGAAACTAAAGGACTCTGCTTAAATGGTAGGGAAAAAGAGTGAAATTTTGGGTAGGGTCAAACACATGGAAAATGTGAAAGAACGAGATGGTTACCTCATATTTTTAACTTTATTTGCTGATGGTAGTGGGTCTGGGGAAGCAGGAAACAGTTTGCGCTAAGGCATTGAGGCGCCAATGGCTTATGCAATTTTTTGTCGGAAAAACATGTTTTCGGGCTTTTTTTAATGAATTTTGGCGACCAGTACAAACTGAAAAATTAGTCAAAATTTAGTTTGAATACATGTTTACTATGATTTCTTGTAGCATTTTCCATCCTTCTGGGGCTTGTCTCTAGAGCTGGGGTCTTTATTTGTTCCAGGTGTGTTTGAAAGGGACAGAATTACAGTGAAACAGTGGATGGGGGTGTCTAGCTCGGCTGAAATTGACAATCTTCTGTGTACTGCCCCCTTAAGGAAAAAATTTTTTTTTTCAGTTGACCCTAAATGAGTAGATTTACTGTTTTTCAGACTTTGTAATCAACTTCTGGTCGGAAAATGTTATTTATGGTGTATTTCTTACAATTAGGTAAAAATTACAGGGACCTAAACAGGGGAGGTAATTACGGCTGTGACTAATGGCAGATTTTCTCAGGTGTGTTATTGTTAAAAATTTACTTCGAAATGGGTGTAAATTGAATTTTTTAAGCAGTCTGTTGGCCGTAATGATACTAAAGTGTCAAACAGAGGATAATAGAGGTAAATTTACCTTTAAAAATGAATTTTCAGGTGCTGAATAGCCCTTCGAGCACATGGCAAGTGAGTTTTTCTCCAAACCTCCTAGCTGGCAGCTCATTGAACAACAGTCTACTGCATTGCACACAAAATCACGCATATTTGGTCACTGTGAGCTCTGGACAGGTCAGATAGATAGATATGGTTATGGTGTTCACCGCATTTCTGTACACAGCAAGCGTATAAAAGTCCATGTACACAGACTGGCATACTTCATTTCCTCTTCAAAAACACTAGATCCAAATTTGCATGTCTCTCATTTGTGTCACAATAAGCTATGCATAATACCCACACACCTTTCCTATGAGCCTGCCAGTGTCAATAATTCAAGAAAAACATGTGTCCTGAATGGTGAATGTACCGGTCACAGGGGTTATGCACATTGTCTACTGTCCGCGGTAATAGTTTGCTTGAAGTTCGACATTAGTTCTGCGTGCGTTACTTTTGTTTGTTTGTTTTGATTTTGTTACACAGATAGGCCATAATTGTGGTCACTGGCACTGTGAGAAGCTACATTATCTGCACTGTATAAGGAGCTCTTAAATAAAGTTACATTGGCCCTCCTCTTCCTTAGGTAATATCGCATTTGCTTATATTTGGTAGATGACTTTCTCTTTGAATGCAGCTCCCTGAGTCTGTCTTTCCGCATCATTGCTCTGTACATTGGGGCGTCCGTTTTAATTGTTGTTCCAGTCGCTTCGGCTAAGCGTATGGTAGCACGGCCTGGACCCAATGATTTGGAATGGGCTGCGGAATGAACTAGGCCTGTAAAATTGCGGCTATAACAAGATGACTTAGGCGCGTGATTGAAAACAAATGAATTAAGGCTTTCGCACATATTGGTGTTGTACATTCTGCACACTTCTTTCAGTCCAGTCTCAGCAAATACACAGTTTATCTTACTTTGTACAGATTGTAGGTCAACACTGTTAAGCTCCAAATGCGCCCCATATGGTAAATGACTGGTGCTGTAGGTCGGTTCGGGACTGACGCAGACTGTCGATTTACGGCAACAATCTTGGTGTTGTCCAGAAAAGCACTTTAGCACATTCTCTACAGCATCGGTGCTGGTCTGAATGAACTGTGAGTCTGTCATTCGACGACGTTTAAGATTGTTGAACTCGAGTCGTAGTCTTGCCCGAATGCCCGAAGCCAGCTTGCGGTGGTAAATAGACTTGTCATAGAGCTTCGGAATGCTTTTTAGGTTTGCGGCACGTATATTCTTCTCGAGCGTTCTAAGCCTATGGACTAAGCATTTAAAGTGAGTGGCTCTTGGTCTCCTTCTTTCATCATAGTAGTCCCTAATTGCTTTTGCAGCTTGCGTACTGGCATCTGTAGTTATAGAGCGCACTGTAAGGCGTCCGGCATCATCAACCTTTTGCAGTGACTGATGTAGTAATGCGCGTTCACTTGAAGCAATCGATGAGTCACTTTTGTAGTTTTTAGTGCAATTCTCATGTGAACAGTCACGTCTTTTGCAGTGCTTATTTGCAGTACTCAGTGCAATAGGAAGCTTCTGGGTTGTTGAGTGCTCGATTAAAAACCCAAAGCTCTGCATCGCCTTTTCACTTCCGCCCTGTGGCCGGCTTGTATATGCCACATCAAACTGGACGTCAGCGGACGTCTCGGTTCCTGCCATCTGTGAGACCTTTGCAACGTATTCCTGGTTTTTCAGCATTTGCTCTTCATTTAGTTCAGTTACAGTGTTACTCAGTTTGTTCAGTTTTTTCTGCATGGTTGTATGGCTTGGAGGTTTAATATTCAAGCATGCTAGAACATTGGAAACATCTTCAAGTCCAACTTTGGATTTCATGACAGATAGGACTACAGTCTCATTCAAAACTCCACCCAATGGTCCTTTATGCGGTTTAACTGTTTCGGTCATTGGAAGAAGAGGTGATTTGTATTTGCAAAATTGACACTGCACTGTTAGAAATACACATAGTCCCATCCTCTTTTGTATTTTAACATGCATTTGTGGGTTACTGCACACTGTTTTATGTACATCCTGCACAAGCTCTGCCATTTTTCCTACATTAACAATAATATTTTCCTCGTTTACGCCTTCGCCACTGATATTTTTTTCCTTTCTTTCAGGTATTGGCCTCAGATTCAAGCTAGTTCCAGTTAAACTGTGATCCCTCGTTGTGTTACTGGCCATATAGTCTATATCAAGCGCTTCTTGTGGAGTTGGCCTCAAGATCCGTTGTGTCGTCTCGGAACAGACGGCTCCAGATATTACATGTTCAGGTAATTCTTCTCTCAAAGACGGTGTATTTTTCCTCCAATTTTTTTTGAACTGGGTGCCCTTCTTCTTTTGGTTGTTATTACAACTCATTCTATATTTTTTCGGGTTGGTTTCCATTGTAGCAGTCAGTTATTGTGAAAATTCAAGTAACTGTGTGCACTTCTCTACGTATCCACAAGGAATGGAGTTTTTAAACACTGCAGTGTGTCTAAATGGGCTATTAGTCAATGCCAGATCAGCTTGGGTCATTGTTTGGAGGCTAATCTTGTTTATATAGTATCAGATTACACGGCCAACAGACATGTGGTGGGCAGTTTTTTAGTTGGAAGGAAAATTTTAGCTTTTATAAAGTGTATACAAGCAAATCTGTGTGAATTATCTCCCTTACACTGGAAGCTAATTTTGTAAACATTGCCTAGAACAGACCTAAACAGCTTTTTGTGATGAATTTTTACTTGACTGTGTAGGGAGATAATTAAAAAACAGTAAAAGAGCTTTGAAAATGATAAGAAGCTTGAGTTTGGTTCTCTAAAGATAGAAATTTCATGAAAACATTGCCTCGGACGACCCCGAAAATGCTATTTTGCATCTAATTTCAGTCTTTTTTAAAGTAAAAACACATGTTGTAAAGTTTTTACAGGTAATACAGCTATCCAGGAGTTGATTATAGGACAAAACAGTCTGATTTAAGCATCAGCAGGAAACATTTAAGACATTTCCTAGGGGTACTATAGAGTATGAAATAGTGTGAAAATTCAGTTAAAAATGCACTTTTACACATGTTAGGGAAATGCTGGAAACAGCCTACAGGGGCCTTCAGCAAACAATGTTTGGTGATATTTTTATTGAAATATGTCCAAATAACTAGGAGAATGTTTTTTAGATGGAGTTTCCAACATTTTCTGCTTCTTTAAGGAGGCAGTACACAATAAGGTACCGAATATGCGAATTGGCCCCGGTCAAATTCCTTAATCTAAGGTAAATGCTAAGTTTAAAGGTGGTTCAGACTATAATAAAAAATACTGAAGCATGTTATGCATGAAAATCCAACTTTTGGACATGTTTTAATGAAAATAAGCACCAAGGTCATGACCTTTGCAAGTGATTTGTTTTGAGTTAGGTGGAAAATTCGAAACTAAAGGACTCTGCTTAAATGGTAGGGAAAAAGAGTGAAATTTTGGGTAGGGTCAAACACATGGAAAATGTGAAAGAACGAGATGGTTACCTCATATTTTTAACTTTATTTGCTGATGGTAGTGGGTCTGGGGAAGCAGGAAACAGTTTGCGCTAAGGCATTGAGGCGCCAATGGCTTATGCAATTTTTTGTCGGAAAAACATGTTTTCGGGCTTTTTTTAATGAATTTTGGCGACCAGTACAAACTGAAAAATTAGTCAAAATTTAGTTTGAATACATGTTTACTATGATTTCTTGTAGCATTTTCCATCCTTCTGGGGCTTGTCTCTAGAGCTGGGGTCTTTATTTGTTCCAGGTGTTTTTGAAAGGGACAGAATTACAGTGAAACAGTGGATGGGGGTGTCTAGCTCGGCTGAAATTGACAATCTTCTGTGTACTGCCCCCTAAACATACTGGGTACAGAATTTGTCCGACATATGTCGAAATAACCAGTTAACGATGTGTCATTTGTCATCTAAAATACTTATCAGCGTAGCGGGAGTTCACCATAGTATGTGCCATCCGCTGATACCATACAATATCCAAGGATAAGACGTGTTTACCACGGCTGCACCCGAGATTCGGATGATCACAACTTGCAACATACTTTCAGATAAGTAACTTGTACCAGCATACTAATGATACTATCCAACCATTTCCCTGTCAGTTTCCACCACAAGTTTCAACAGCTCCCGATTATCAAATTACAAAACAGTGACATATTAACGAAGTCGAAGGTGGAACATTGTAGCTATGAAGTTGACAGAAATCAAGAAACAGATCCACCAAATTCATAAGCAAATAGAGCTGACCCTGATCATATGGCTCCTCTTAGACCTCTATGATCTGGGTCTACTCTGTTTTCAATGCCTGAACATCCGTCTATACAAGGGAATAGATTACCCCAGCGTCTCTTTCCGGATAAGTGTAATTGATGTAGACTTTTAATTACTACCAAAAGCATCTCAGCATGTTATTGATAGAATGCTAAGTACTTTCAGATTACATTAAACTGTGATTTGTAATCAATACAGTAGACACGTGTTAAAATATGTACATATGATAATGACCATGGTTCTTTGTGGGGATATTATTTCTTTCAGGCAGCGATGGCTATAGCAAAGAAGACTAGATGCTTCCAAAACTGCACTGCAGGTAGGGATTTACCATCCGCCTGATTCAAGATTATAAATGGTTAGCTAACATGTATGTACATATCTATTAACAACCGATATATCCTATACGTTATATATTTACACATTCTTTACGATATATTATGTACATAATATTACTACAACAGCTTTTCCCACGGTATCGTTGCAGACATATATATATATATATATATACATATATTTACCGTTACAGACATATATATTTACACCACTTTGTGTGTATTAACCCATTACCTCATAGGCTATGTTTAGATACATGTACAACCTCTTTGAATAAACCTACCGAAAAGGAGCATTAACTATAGAAAAGGAACATTTAAGAACTTGGTAATTTGAAACCATTGTGATCAATAGAGCATTTGCTCCTATAGGAGCAAATGCTCTATTTATCAAAATGGTTTCACAAAGTGACTTTTACAGAGTCGTCAAAAGTCGTCAGTATCAGGGAATGGGTTAAAAGTGTCATGTCTATCTGAAGTTGGTGTAATTTAAGCTACACTTACAGTTTTGCCATAGAACCGGACATTTTTCATCTCATTTGTTCTATTAAGGATTTTTCCTAAAATGTGCCATGATGATTTTGCAAAATATACTCAGTTTCTTAAGTTCTGTACTGTTTTTACTGGAGAACATGTTTATAAATTTCAACATGTTTGGACTTCTGTAGTGTTTCTTTTTGATATATTTTCTGCGGTATTCATGGAAAAAGGGACATGTCAGGATATAATGGAATTCATCACCTATATCTATGCAGTATGGACATTTTCGTTGGTTTGCCGGTATGTTTTGCCATCGACCAGTTTCCACAGGTAAATGGTGATTTCTCGTTATGAATGCAATCAGATTTTTGCAATGGTAAGTTGAGAGATGTTTTATACAATGTGCTTGTTTGAAAGATGTTTTTATGTGTTTGTACATATTTGTATTTGATGTCCTGTCTATGTCAGAATGCCAAGACTGAATGAAAATATCCTTGAGTTTCTGTAGCGTTGCCTTTTTCAACCACATTGAATTTATAAAACTCTGACTGTACCAGATTCCTGAAAATCCTAAGTGGCAAAGCTTGTTTTTAACATTATCGATCCATTGTGATTTCAGTAATCTCTGACTGTGTAACCCGTATATAATGTAGTAAATGTGAGATGCCAGTTTAGTATTATCACCATTTAAGTTGTCGATCAGTCTAGACCAGTATGTGATTACTTTATTATTGATATCTACCGAGAGGGGAGTGATCCCAAGTTCACCATAGATCATATTTGATGGTGTCGATTTTTTTCAATTGGAAGATATACTTATAAAATTTGAGCTGTACTTTCTCCAATGTATCATACTTGCCATAGCCCCATAATTCACTCCCGTAAAGCAGTATCGGTTTAACAGTTTTTTCAAATAGTTCTATTTGTAAGTCATATGGCAGAGAGAGTCTTTTTATTTTCTTAAGTAGCGAAAACATTGCTTTGTTTGCCTGTTCAGCGATATGTGTCTTAGCCCTGCAAAAGGACCCACTTTTAGACAGATACAATCCCAAATATTTATATTCATCTGTCTGTTCTATATACTCATCCCCAATTTTGAATTTATGCGTATTTTTAAAGCGACCTCTAGATATAACCATTATTTTTGTCTTAGATACGTTTACTTTCAGTTTCCAATTTGTGCAGTATTGACTAAATATATCTAGAGCATTTTGTAAATCATCAGGGTCATCACTAAAGATCACCGTGTCATCTGCATAGAGAAGAATGCACAATTTCACGAATATTCGGGCACCTTCGACCATCATCTCTCTAGAGACTCCGGCTACACCACTGCTTTCCAGGAAGTTCTCCAAATCGTTTAGGTAGATTGAAAACAGGAAAGGTGAGAGGTTTTCTCCCTGCCGCACTCCAACTAAGCTGAAAAATGGGGAAGAGGTACCCTCTGCTGTTACTACTCTTGACTTTATATTATTATAAATATTGTATATTACATTAAAACATTTACCATCTATACTTTCTTTATGAAGTTTATACCATAATCCTTGTCGCCACACTGAGTCAAATGCCTGTTAGAAGTCTATAAAGCAGCAGTACAATTTTTTCTTATCTGTTTGCAAAATATCAATTAGACTCTTCAATATAAATATGTTATCTACTGTCGAATGATGCTTTCTGAAACCTGCTTGTGTATATTTGATGGTATGATTTTCTTCAGCATATTTATTCAGTCTGTTATTTAAAATGCTTGTAAATAGCTTACCAGTACAGCTAAGCAATGATATAGGCCGGTAGTTTTCGAAATGCCTTTAAGATAACAAAAGTCTAACTACTAGGCAATTAAAAGTGTGACAAATATGGCTATTCAAAGAGATATTGCATGTTTTTTGGGTCTGAATAGAGAAACTAGGTCCAATGCCAATATGTAAACATACCTACATATTGACAAATTTACTTCAAACAATGCTAACCATCAGAAACTATTAGAAAGGGTAGAAATAAAGTATAAATGCCTAACAAGGCTAAGTTTAAAGTGAATTTATACTTATTAAATAAGATCTCACATTTGAGCCAATTTCTATTATATAACATATATAGGTGAAAGTGGCAAATATAGAAAATCTCTCTTAAAAGACTAAAAATGCAATCAACCAGAATTTTATGAGGATGTTATCTACAAACTTGGGAAAATTCGGGGTCATATCCATTTTCATGATTTGTTTATAAAACGCATTAAAAAATTTAAAAAGAAAGGTTATGATCCTATTATATTGCAACACACTGCATGTTTGGTTATCGGTCCTTTTACAGTCGGTAGCTACGCTTCCCTCTTTGCTTGCGCGATGACAGGCCGAGGGTAGTACTCTATGATGGTATACTCTTAAACTTGGATACAGGAGGAGCTTACCAGACTCATGTATTATTTTTTCCCTGTCGTGCCCTTAACGGCTTACCTGCAGGTGCTCTGACTTCAGCAAAGCCATTGAGTACATATTTGACGGATTGTCACAGTTATTATGCTATGTTTTACATGTTGTCCTGTGTTCACCGTCATCTATGTTGTGGGTAAGTCCAGCGGGGATACCTTTATTTACAATATTTGTAAAGCTAGGGTGACTTTGAGAGAAGTGTGAGATTAGGACGTCCGTAAACCGGTTTAAACCCCCAGTGGTGTTTTTGCTGCTGACCGTGCCAAGGCGGTACTCTCTTTGTCACCCTTCCTTTTGTTTGCCTTGCGTCTTTGTGCTTGTGGTTTGTTCATGTTGTGGAACGTTTGTCCCTGTGTGTCTTTTGGTGTTTTCTGTGTTCATTTCATATGTGTGTGTGCGTGTGCGTTTGGGTGTGTGGTTGTGTGTGTGTGTGTGTGTGTGTGTGTTTGCATAACCTGGAAAGTCACTACGGCCATGTTATCGCACACCAAACAAGTCACTACGTTTTGGCAAGTCACTACGTTTTTTGGTGTAGTGACTTTCCAAACTGACCAAAACTACTTATTTTGCCGTTTTATACCATAAAATCGAAAAAAATCGGATGGTGTGAGTTCCACGGAAACACTCTAATTTTAAACACAGTCGTCGTTGTGCGAAAAATTGGAACCGCACACATCGACGCCATTCGCTGCGCAGCGCATGCGCACTACGTACAATATTCCAATTTCGGTAGATCCAATATGGCCGCTAAATAACACGAGACACGGCAGTAAGTTATTTTATATTTACCAAATATCTAGTTCTACTGCATATTTACTGCAAATTACGATTGTTCTGTAGAGCTGAATAATACAAATAGTGAAGATAATACATAAAATAATATATCAACATTATAAATATCTCGGACATGGGCAAATCCTTCATTTTTACTTTCGTTGTGGACTTTTTCCCTCGCTCAGTTTTAAAATTAGCGTGCTTTTTTTATATCTTAAATGGTCGTGTCCCCACTAGGTCTTGAGCATACTGAACATGAACTTTAGCAAAAATAAGCTACATTCCGTCACGAAGTAAATACAGATTTCGTGATTCCGTCAACGAGGTTGAGTTAGGTGTATTTATAGTATAGAGACAAAGCGCCCCACATGCCGACACGTACCAGGACTTGAGCGTCTGAGGTCATTATCTTATTTCATGAAAATGTTTCGCAAGACCCGAAATGGAGACCACGGTTGATATTGCTTACGTACTAAATGTAAATTTAATCAATGCAATTCCCATTGTTTTGGGTTGAGTCTTTATCATTTAGGTAAATTTATACATTAGTTTAAATGAATATGATATTCCTATGGATTCGTGATACCCTATCAATTTGTGTATTGTGTAGTCCCGTAGTTTTTTCAACACAGTTTATTTCTGTGAACCAGTTTTTGTCAATAGCCTCTATGAAAAGGGCTCGTTAATATATTACAATTTGACTCAAATCTGAAAACAATCCAAGCACTGTTTAAAAGAAGACATTTTTTCTAGAGGAGATTTAACAGATGCACCGGTCACCGATACAAACCGACCTTCACCCTTAGGCTTTCAATACACAAACGGCATGCCCTAAATGGAGACCAAATAAGCAGACACCAAGTTGGATTTTGTGGAAATTTTGTGTGGATGTATGATTATGGGATGAGAATCAACTAATTTATACCAGGTAAGCAATAGAAAAGTGACTTTGTTATTCTATTTGATCGTTCCACCTCCGGTTACTCACTAAGAAGCCTAAAACTATTTTAAACCACTACTTACAGTCTGATGTCTATTTTTTCACCACTTATGCCTTTTTCTCATTGATCATAGATTTGTGCTTTATGAACTTTCATGTGTTGGGATAGTCCTATAAATAAGACCTGACGTTGCTTTTTCACATTTTTACATTTGCTATAGATGCGATATCGTAGCTGTAAGACTGATTATGACTAGCGTCCAATTTAGGAATAGAGCTACGTTATCGTATCTACATTTGCTAGTACATGCACGATAAATAATTATAAAATAAGGGTTATGTAGACACGTCTAAATGTTTGGACTAGTGTTAGGAATACCCACTTTGCTTGGACCTAGTGGGAAGTTCTGTTTTAACCCTTTCCCTCGTATAAACGTGTTTTCACACATTTGCAAACAGAGTAGACCACAGGGGGCCATTTCGTGGGTCTAGATGGTCGATCACCGAAAGAAAAGTGCAAGATGTGTTCTTTGCCAATTTTTTTAGGTATTGTAATCAATGAAAAATTATGTGTGAGTAAATCTCTTCACGACTATAAACCCTTCACTGCATGTGCCTGTTTATGTCAATGCAAACACAGTAGATCCAGATCAAACGTAATGAAATAAATTTACAAACAGAGTAGATCCAGATCAGACAGCTTTTGTTGTAGATCCCTGATCACTGATCAGGGTCTTATCGGTTTGCTGTACAATTACAGCCAAACTTGTACTCATGTATCATTACAAAAACTCAATCTCCGTGAAATTATTATTTCTTACACAAATATTCATGGAGATCTGACGCCTTTTTTCACATTTGCTATTTTTTCAAAGGGATCTTAATTTGGCTCTGACAGAAACTATAGGATTAGATCAACAACATTTCATAAGCAACAGAGCAGAACCTGATCAGACAGCTCTTACAGGAACTGTCCGATCTGGATCTACTCTATTTGCAAACGTGCGTGAAGCTGTTTATATAAATACGAGAAGGATTGGGAAATTGATTTTAAAGCAAATTTGGTGTCCGCTGTCAACAGAGCTAACTGGTGTTTATTAATCCTTTTTTCTCTTAAGAATATTTATTAAAGATTTCATGACCTCGTGAATATTCATTTACATGGATTACAGAGACGCTAGACAACCATGATCGAATCTAAAGAAATAAGTCTACGGACTAAGCAATCAGGGCAGATCCTGATCAGACAGTTTCAGCGTGATTTAGGTTTACGCTGTTAACAAAAAAATTGAATAGAATAATTTTCCAATACGAAAAGGCCCATTAACCTACAGTGCTAACCTTTAAAGTCACATTTATAATAGAATGTAGCATATCCCTTTTTATACGCCCGAAGGGACGTATTATGGTATGGGGCATGTCATCCGTCCTTCTGTCCGTCCGTCTGTTAGCAATTTGTGCAACTAACTCCTCCTTTATTTTTCAACATAATTTCTTCAAACTTTCAGGAATGATAGATACTGATGTGTAGTTGTGCATATCAGTGAAATAACTCTCATATCATTTTTCATTCTGGAGTTATTGCCCTTTGATAGTTTCGGGTAGCAATTTCTTGTGCAACTAACTCCTCCTTTATTTTTCAACATAACTTCTTCAAACTTTCAGGAATGATAGATATTGATGTGTAGTTGTGCATATCAGTGAGATAACTCTCATATCATTTTTCATTCTGGAGTTATTGCCCTTTGATAGTTTCGGGTAGCAATTTCTTGTGCAACTATCTCCTCCTTTATTTTTCAACATAATTTCTTCAATCTTTCAGGAATGATAGATACTGATGTGTAGTTGTGCATATCAGTGAGATAACTCTCATATCATTTTTCATTCTGGAGTTATTGCCCTTTGATAGTTTCGGGTAGCAATTTCTTGTGCAACTAACTCCTCCTTTATTTTTCAACATAATTTCTTCAATCTTTCAGGAATGATAGATACTGATGTGTAGTTGTGCATATCAGTGAGATAACTCTCATATCATTTTTCATTCTGGAGTTATTGCCCTTTGATAGTTTCGGGTAGCAATTTCTTGTGCAACTAACTCCTCCATTTTTTTTCAAAATAAATGCTCCTTTTTCAGCTTTCAGTAGGCCCAAAGACAAATAAAAGATTACTATTACAATAAGCAGTTTTACTCTCCTTGCTATTGCCTTAGCCCTAATAGACCTCATATGCGCAACTTCTGAAGGTTCACACATTGTGTAAATAGAACAGCCTTCGGGCGTATATTGCCCCGTCTCGCGGTGCTCTTGTTAATCATTGTAGACCCAAGTCATTGGCTGCACTATTTTCTCTAGTATAAATTTCATGGAAAACAGCCATAGAGACACAACGTAATTAGGAATGCAGTGCTTTAAATATGAGCTAATAAGTGTCTCTTAAGAACTTTACAGGCTAAATAATTGCATATTTTCAAGTTATTGTGTGTATTCTCTGCCAATTGGGGTCATTTTTTGTGACTCTCTTGCAGGACTTCTTCCTCTGGTGGATGTTGGGAAATATGTGTGTGTAGCGTCAGAATGGCCCAAATTTAAAGTGAAAATAGACGGTGTGTACATACTTTTGTGTGTGGTGAAAAAAGTCAACGTTCTTGACCTTGTTTTCTGGTGATCTAGAGACTGTGTTTGGACTAAATATGAATGTGTTAAGAGGGTATAACCCAAATCTAAGCCTGGAAGTAGCTTGGGGATGCAGAAAATGCCTGTTTTTACATGGAATAAAGAAGGGCAAAAGTGACCGGGCTCACACCTATAACAGAAACTGTTAAAATGGAATATCTTCAAAACGGTAAGGATTACTGCCCTGAAATTTCAGATGTAGGAAATTTATGACTAAATTAGTAGGTTGCACATGAGACAGTTTTTAACAGATCTGAGTAAATTTGAAGAAATTGAGATTTTTTAAAAAAAAGTGTGTTAAATGGTTTAGTATAAAGACCACTCTTGCACTTATATCAGACTATTTGGCCTTCATAGGCTCTGTCAGACTATTTGGCCTTCATAGGCTCTGTGATCTGGATCTAAACAGCATAGAACAACCCGGTTGATTATATTTTTGTTCAATTTCAAGCATTTTTTATTAAATTGAGAAATTTTGGCTAATGACGGGCAACTTAGATGCGTTGGTATTGTCCGAAAGCCTTCCTAAAATTGCCTTTGGCTACTTGACATCTTCCTGCTGGAGAAATATCTTTTTATGGAATCAAAGGTCCAACATATGTATCAAATTTGGCAAAGTAAAGTATTTCGTAGAATTTTGGACAGATTCCAGCATTTAGCATCTCATAAATTTAGCTTGAAGCGCATAAATCACAGTTTTTCATTGGATCTAGCGGCGCGACCGACTCTTTCAGTGCTTCCTGTCATTTTTTTTGGCTCTTCCAATGTGTTTTCTTACATAATTTCCAAGATCTAATATTCGTCTCAATCAAATTTGCATTTTCAGAGTGTCTCTTTCTAGTTTTATTGCATTTTTTCTGCATTTAATAACTTTAATAGTGCAGAGCTCTACATAAATTGCAACCGCTAATTAAAAATTGTTCATCAAGCATGCAAAGCGGGCGACTCTTAACCCTTATTTGTAGCTTCAGACAGACACGACTGTAATTTCTGTGGCTGCTAAGCAAGGAAAAAGAGTGCTATTTCTATTTCTGAAATCTATTTGTATCTGCTGGCCTTAAGTTTTGAAGTTTGAGTGCCCTCTGTTATGGGTTTCTTTGAATACGGTGCAGCTAAGTTGGTCAGATGACTTTAAAAAGGTAACAAAGCATTGTTTCTATTGTGAATTTCTCATAACTTGACAGTTTCACTATTTAAGAAACAACAATATTTAGCTAAATCATAACATAAACACTCAAATTAGAGTTCTGAACATGTATCTTAAAGCATATTTCAAGGATTTTTGTATATTTTATGTGGTTTCCCTGTTTTTCAGGCCTTGGAGGCACATCAGGAAGAACACATTTTTTCCATGGTTGGGCTTTGTGTGGCATATTCTTTGAGCCGGTACTTTGCACTGGGGTAGGAACCATGTACAACACCACTGAGCATGACAGGAAATACCGGCCGGTCTTGGGTGAAAAGACACTACTACTCGGTGCTGCTTCCGCCGAAGCCGACAACATGCGGCTGAGATCTTTGATTAATGCTGACAGTTAATGAAGGTATGCTAACCATAGGAAACAATGTCCTTTTATGCTAAAATTCACCCTGCACTGTTGAGTGAAATCTGATTGGGTAGTCTTTTTCTGCTTCTTGTGCTTGAAATACCCTTCTGGAAAGGAGAGGTGCCTGTCGCGGGGGCATGAATGCCGTCTCATACCGTACATCTTCTTTAGGGTGCTGATCACAAGTGACGACCATTTCAACCCGATTTAGCATTTCAAACTTGCTTGTCTATGCTAAAATAAGGATCTGGATCTAAACTCAGTATAAGATCTTCATGATTAGGCCAGTTTATAGACAATTTTAGTCTTAAACTGAAGAATTTCAGCCAAATTTTACATCAGTTATCACTAAAATATCCAGTTTAAGGGTATTTTTTGTGAATCAGAGTTAACAATTTGGCTGGTTTCTAACAGATCACTGCCTGAGAGATGCTATGCCTTTTATTTCATCAAGATCAAATGAAAACTTTTTCAAGAAATTAGGATTTTAGTTTTCGCCTACATCACCATCTTTCGGCTTATTGTGTGTGTGTGTGTGTGTGTGTGTGTGTGTGTGTGTATGTGTGTGCATAACCTGGAAAGTCACTACGGCCATGTTATCGCACACCAAACAAGTCACTATGTTTTGGCAAGTCACTACGTTTTTTGGTGTAGTGACTTTCCAAACTGACCAAGACTACTTATATATAGTATAAAAGCTATTGACTTCAAACTTCATATATAGGTAGATCACATTGACAGCAAGTGCAGTGCACAAGGTTTGTAACTCTGTCTTCAGTATTTTTGGAGTTATTACCCTTTGTTATTTTTCAGTTTTCTGGAATTTTTTTCTAAACCTTTACAGATATTGAATAATATATGGTATGTGGCTTTATTATAATGAGTTACAGATGAAGTTTGAATTTCATGGCGCTTCATTGATTTTTCACAAAAACAGTGATTTTACTTAAAGAAAATTTCGGGAAATTCAGGTTTTCCGGAGTTATTTTCTAAACCCTTGCATATATTGATGTGATATTTGGTATGTAGCTTTAAAATAATGAGTTACATATCAAGTTTGAATTTTGTTACACTACATTGATTTTTAACGGAATTACAGCAATTTGACTTAGGAAATTTCGTGTTTTCCGCAGTTTTTTCGGGTTTTCTGCAGTTTTTTCTTAACTGTAGCAGATATTGTAGTGATTTATTTCTATAACCCCCATCTCTGTGTCAACTGTACTAGTGGGGGTATTCATCACCTTTAGTGGTAGTTCTAGTTTTTGTGTCACCTACCTAGAGGCAGTTTGTCACTTAGGGATCACTTTTCCTCCGTCTGTCTGTCCGTCACACTTTCTTCTTTTGGCTGTCATTTCTAAACTAATCGTTATAGAGCTTTCAAATTTCACACATGGAACAAGCATGATTAGAGGAAGTGTCATGCACAAGGGCCACAACTGTAGCATCAATATATTTTGAGTTATTCCCCTTTGTCATATTAACAATAAGTTTTTGTCAGCCGCGAGCAGTTGACACACGTGTTCCTCCGAGCACACTTGTCTATAGAAACATATAGGAAAACTTTGAAAATCTTCTTCTTCTGAAACTGGCAGGTTCTCAGCTCTCATATTTGGCACATGTCATCATGCTCAGGTCCTCTACAAAAAAGTTATATAAAGTATGCCTCTGGGGTCAAAATTGACTCCGCCCCAGGGCCAGCTAGTTTTCTATAGAATCATATAGTGAAACTTTTGAAAATCTTCTCTGATTGTCTGGTGAGCGATATCAGGGCCTTTCAGGCCCTCTTGTTGGAGTTATTCCCCTATTACTTGTCCGGACAATAACTCTTTATCTACTGGTTCAATTGATTTGATACTTTATACATGGAACAAGCATGATGACAGAAAGTGTCATGCACAAAGGCCATAACTCTAGCATCAATATTTTTGGAGTTACATGTATTCCCCTTTTTAGCTCACCTGGCACAAAGTGCCAGGTGAGGTATTGTGAGGGGGCAGTGTCCGGCGTCCGGCGTCGTGCGTCGTCAACAATTTACTTAAACATCTTCTTCTCTGAAACCACAAAGCCTAGAGCTTTGATATTTGGTATGTGGAATCACCTAATGGTCCTCTACAAAGATTGTTCAAATTATGTCCACAGGGCCAAAAATGGCCCTGCCCTGGGGCTTATCAGTTTTTCTTTCAGAAAATCTTTAAAAATCTTCTCCTCTGAAACCATAAGGCCTAGACATTTGATATTTGGTATGTAGCATCATCTAATGGTCCTCTACAAAGGTTGTTCAAATTATGACCCCTGGGCCAAAAATGGCCCCACCCCGGGGCTTATCAGTGTTTCATAGGAAAATCTTTAAAAATCTTCTTCTCTGAAACCGTAAGGCCTAGACATTTGATATTTGGTATGTAGCATCATCTAATGGTCCTCTACAAAGATTGTTCAAATTATGACCCCCGGACCAAAAATGGCCCCACCCGGGGCTTATCAGTTTTTCATAGGAAAATCTTGAAAAATCTTCTTCTCAGAAACCGTAAGGCCTAGACCTTTGGTATTTAGTTTGTAGCATCATCTAATGGTCCTCTACCAAGATTGTTCAAATTATGACCCCTGGGCCAAAAATGGCCTCGCCTAGGGGCTTATCAGTTTTTCATAGGAAAATCTTTAAAAATCTTCTTCTCTGAAACCGTAAGGCCTAGACATTTTGATATTTGGTATGCAGCATTATCTAATGGTCCTCTACAAATATTGTTCAAATTATGACCCCCAGATCAAAAATGGCCCCGCCCCTGGGCTTAACAGTTTCTCATAGGAAAATCTTTAAAAATCTTCTTCTCTGAAACTATCAGGCATAGACCTTTGGTATTTGGTATGTAGCATCATGTAATGGTCCTCTACTAAGATTGCACAAATTATGATCCCTGGGCCAAAAATGGCCCCGCCCCAGGGCTTATCAGTTTTTCATAGGAATTTTTTTAAAAATCATCTTCTCTGAAACCGTAAGGCCTAGACATTTGATATTTGGTATGTAGCATTATCTAATGTTCATCTACAAAGATTGTTCAAATTATGACCCCTGGACCAAAAATGGCCCCGCCCCGGGGGCTTATCAGTTTCTCATAGGAAAATCTTTAAAAATCTTCTTCTCTGAAACTGTCGGGCATAGACCTTTGGTATTTAGTATGTAGCATCATCTAATGGTCCTCTACAAAGATTGTTCAAATTATGACCCCCGGACCAAAATTGGCCCCGCCCCGGGGCTTATCAGCTTTTCATAGGAAAATCTTTAAAAATCTTCTCTGAAACCGTAAGGCCTAGACCTTTGATATTTGGTATGTAGCATTATCTAATGTTCCTCTACAAAGATTGTTTAAATTATGACCCCTGGACCAAATATGGCCCGCCCCGGGGCTTATCAGTTTTTCATAGGAAAATCTTTAAATCTTCTTCTCTGAAACCGTAAGGCCTAGACATTTGATATTTGGTATGTAGCATCATCTATTGGTCCTCTACAAAGATTTGTTCAAATTATGACCCCTTGACCAAAATGGCCCCGCCCGGGGCTTATCAGTTTTTCATAAAAAGCTTCTTCTCTGAAACCGTAAGGCCTAGACCTTTGATATTTGGTATGTAGCATCGTCTAATGATCCTCTACAAAGATTGTTCAAACTATGACCCCCGGACCAAAAATGGCCCGGCCCCTGGCTTATCAGTTTTTCATAGGAAAATCTTTAAAATCTTCTCCTAAACTGTAAGGCCTAGACCTTTGAAATTTAGTATTTATTATCATCTAATGGTTTTCTACCAAAATTGTTCAAATTATGACCCCTGGACCAAAATGGTCCCGCCCCTGGCATATCAGTTTTTCATAGGAAAATCTTTTAAATCTCCTGTGAAACTTTGAAACTTATATGAAGCATCATCTAATGTTCCTTTATTTAGATTGTTCAAATTTGAAACTCAAGGCCTAAAATTATGGCCCTTGGTTTCATATTGGCCCCAATCTGAAGCTTACTTATTTTTACATAGAAATATAGTGTATGCATATGTCTATAGTGACCAGGTGAGCGATTTAGAGCCATCATGGTCCTCTTGTTCATATTTTCTTGTCATGACAATAACACTTTATCTAATGGTTCAATTGATTTGAAATTTAACATATATGGAACAGGCATGATGAGAGAAAGTGTCATGCACAAGGGCCATAAATCTAGCATCAATATTTTGGAGTTATTCCCCATTTTCATATTGTTTTTCTTATGATTTTTACAAATACCATTCAGGTTGGTCATGTATATACCATGGTCAACTACACCGTGGACTGGGTGGATGTTTCAAAGGAGGTGTTTTTTTTTTAATCCGGTGGGGACTTGTGTATTGCATAGCTATACAACATTAACTTGTTCTACTTGTAAGACTTAAATTACATGGATGTCTTTCAAATCAAATGATATATAGTTTGCATATGATTCTTACATATTTGTTTATTCTCCCATGTTGTTTAGAAAAACAGGTATTTAGACACAACCATCCATTAAAAGGACCATTAGTGGCCATGTTCAAAGGATCATATCTTGGGGAAAAAGCACGGTGATCTTTAGTTTAGTGGCATTTCAATGAGTAAACCATAAACTTCATATGTGCAAAGTTTAAAACAAATCAGTCTGTTAGAAAAAATTGTTATATACGCCCCTTAATCACATTTATATATCACTTAAATTAGAAATAAAAAGAAGAAGGTAGGTTTTTTTAACTTTAAGCCAGAAAATAGAATATATAAATTGTGTTTTCAAATGATGTTGATGATGAGATCCAGAATCAGATCTATATTATATCATAAGCAAACAGGATAGACCCTGATCAGGCAGCTCCTACATACAGAAGCTGTCAGATCTGGGTCTAATGTGTGGGTGGCGGTGGTCTAGTGGTAACGCGCTTGACTATCAGTCCGGAGGTTCAAATCCCGGTCAAACCCGGAAATTTCAGAGACGCTTTTCTGTGTCTCCCACCCGCACATCTTCTCCACCCAGGGGTTAAAATGGGTACCTGTGAGGGTCACTCGCCGGTACTGCGGCTGCATGATTGCGCCATATGTTAGCAGTGCTCAATATTGTAGGCCAATGACTCATTAACCAGGGGAGTAAATGTACAGTCGGCTGAGCGGTCATCCGGACTGAAAATAGACTATAACTAGGTACTTTACTTTACTTTAATGTGTTTGCACAGGAGTTGAAAGGAGTAATTAGGAAGTAATGGGTTAATCCTTTACTTGGGGTTAAACCTTTATTAGATAAATATGCTGTTCTACACCTTTGCATACAGAGAAGACCCAGATCAGACAGCTCCTGTAGGGTCTGCTCTGCTTGTTTTAAAAAATATAGATATGATTCTGCAGTTTCTTTGCTGACCAACCTTGGGACTGGGGCACTTTCCCTGTTAAAAAATGATTATTCATGTAAGAAATAATGACATCATTTATATTTATTAACTTAATTTTAAATAATGGCAGTTGTACATAATGGCAGTTGTACACATGGATATTGATGCACATTTAAAGTAATTAAAGTCATATCTGTGCTTTAAATTAAATTTCAGTTGAGGGAAATCCTGAGGAAGAAGGAGAGGGACAAAGTAAATATTGTTTTGGTTGTTTGGGTTATTGGGTTATTTTGTCAACACACATTGAGCAGAAAATTGCAGTTAAAGTATTTCCTCTTCTAACAACACCTCCCTTGATCTGTTCCCATGCAGATGTACAGGTATATAAGGATCTTATAATTTCATATGTAAACAGAGCTGTCTGATCTAGGTCTGTCCTGTATCTATGGAGGAAAGTGTTAAGTGGACTTTCTTCATTTTAACTGCTCATTGGTTTCAGCAAGCTGATGAAATAATGTTTCGTCAGTCCATCCCAAATTTCATGTCCCTTCTATAACTGTTTTAACTGAATGGAATTCAAAATAACCTGGCACAAATGTTCACCGCACAAAGATGATGTGTCACATTCAACTCCCTGGTCCATTGGTCAAAGGTTATGGTTATCCTTCAGGTTCAAAGGTCGGGCATAGTGTTTCACAAACACATCTTGTTTGACTTGGTACAGCTTCTAGTTCTTGTGCAATGTTAGGATATCTTCGTTTAGTTTTGAGAATCATATTCTAAAGATATTGCGAAAAAATTAAAAAATTAGGTAGATCTATGAATTACATGTATATAATTGTAATTAACAATTTGTTTTAATTGTTATGGTTGATATCAATATTGATTAGTAGTGTCGGTAGTGCGTAAATAGATCAAGTAGAGATTTAAGAACAACATAAGATTTTATACATGTACATGTATGCATGAATTTGCTTTTCAGACACTTCTTGTAGTTCAATGCATAGAACACTTACCATCCCAGTGATGGCAACAGGTCTGGGTTAAAGTCCCAGCAAGAGTATTAAAGCAAAATGTGTGTGCATGTGTGTGTGCCAAGTGAATCAATTTCATACTCTATCTGTCTGCAATAATCTAGTCAGCTGTAAATTTACAAAACTGACAATCATTTCTCATGGTTCTCTCTACAGTAAACCTAGACCCCACCCAAACATTCCATTTCTTTTTAGCTCACCAGAATATGCTCAGATGAGCTTTTGTGGTTGCTGGTGTCTGTCTGTCCGTCAACAACTGCTTTAAACATCTCAGAAACCACAAAGCAGAAATTGAACCAATTATTTTTTATGATGCTCTATCAAAATTACTAAAAATATCTGGGGAATCCAGGGAAAAATAACTATATAGAAAATCTTTTAAAAACTTTCTTTTCCAAAACTGGTGGTCCAATTTGAATGGAATTTGGTAGGAAAAATTGCCTGGTAAGTTGGTAACCTTTATCAAAATGCTAAATCAATGTTGATATCTCAAAATTCATGGCCTCCAAGGTGGAGCTACATTTCCTTATTAACCCTTTCCTCCAAAAATATGCCTTTCTATGCCTCTGTAAAAGTCACTTTTGAAACCATTGTGATAAATAGAGCATTATCACAATGGTTTCCAAACTACAAAATTTTACAAAAAAAGGTCAAAGGTCAGCGCCACCATGACCTTAACTGGTAAAATGATTTCGATTAATAACTGCTCAAGGGTTTGGCTAAGGATCTTCTTACTTGCTGTGGTGATTAGTCATGACCACTAAATGAACCCTATTGGTTTTTAGGTCACTTTATCAAAGGTCAAGGTCACCATGACTTTAACTGGTGAAATGGTTTTGGATCAATAACTGCTCAAGGGTTTGGCTTAGGATCTTCAAACTTGCTGTGGTGATTAGTCATGACCACTAAATGACCCCTATTGTTTTTGAGGTCACTAGATCAAAGGACAGGTCACCTTGACCTTAACTGGTGAAATGGTTTTCGATGAATTACTTCTCAATGGTTCGGCTTAGGATCTTCAAACTTGCTGCGGTTATTAGTCATGACCACTAGATAATCCTATTGTTTTTTAGGTCACTAGGTCAAAGGTCAAGGCCGCCATAACCTTTACTGGTGAAATGGTTTCAGATCAATAAAACTGATGAAGGGTTTGGCTTAGGATCTTCAAACTTGCTGTGATGATTAGTCGTGACCACTAGATGTCTACTATTGTATTTTAGGTCACAAGGTCAAAGGTCAAGTTCACTATGACCTTAACTGTGAAATGGGTTCCATAACTTCAATAACTGCTCTAGGGTTTGGCTTAGGATCTTAAAACTTGCTGTGATAATTAGTCATGACCACTAGATGACCCTTATTGTTTTTGAGGTCACAAGATCAAAGTTCAAGGTCACCATGACCTTAACTGGTGAAATGAATTCGGATCAATACCTGCTCAAGGGTTTGGCTTAGGATCTTCAAATTTGCTGTGGTGATTAGTCATGAACACTAAATGACCCCTATTGTTTTAGGTCATTAGGTTCTCAGCTCTCATATTTGGCACATATCATCATGTCCAGGTACTCTACAAGGGTTATATAAATTATGCCCCTTGGGTCAAAATTGGCCCAACCCCAGGGGTGGCCAGTTTTCAATAGAATCATATTGTGCAAACTTTGAAAATCGTATTTACTCAATATTAAACAAAATATGCCATACAATCAGGTGTCAAGTAGTGGCGATTTTCACTGTTAATCAATTCCCACGCATGACCGTTGTCATCGATACACTACAGGAAAATGTCAAAATTACAGCTATTAGCAGTTTCGGACAAACTTTCTCAAGCGCTCAAAACCGGAAAAATGTTTAAAACAAGAACGTTGTATCTGATCTTTTACAATATACCGTAGATAAAGAAGGCATTTGGCCTGGACTCACCAATCTAAACGTTATATCAAAGGAAACGTATTAACCAAGAACTTTCTATCAAGGAAACGTATTAACCAAGAACTTTCTATAAAATCTTTACTGTAATATGATTTAGCTAAATAATAGCCATACCTGTGCTTTGGATTTAATTTCCGTTAGAGCTGTCATTGATGGAAATTTCTGTATCAATATATCGATGGCTAAATATCGACGATATATCGATTTCTATACACTAACATGTTTCATGCTCCTCTGAGTGTAAATGGGTCAACAGTACAGTTATATTCATAAATTAACAGTAAAAGGTTTCAAGTATTTTTTTTGACATTTGACAATGTCGCTCAGAATTAAGCCTAACCCATCAAGTAAATACTAGAAAATGGTGTAAATGAGAGTATGCGTGGAAATTCTTCAGAAGACTTTCACTGCAAGTACCAGTATTATTTAGTTGTCAACCTGTAAGAAATATAGCCCGTGGAAAGGTGTTTATTTGCCCTCCATTTGTATCGATATTTTTAAACCTGTATCAATATCGTATTAATATGTCAATGACACTTCTAATTTCAGTTAGGGGATTCCTGAAGTCCTGAGGAAGAAGGAGACCCGGGCAAAGTAAATATTGTTTTAGTTGTCTCAGAATTATTTTGTCAACACTCATTGGGCAGTACATTGCAGTTACAGAATTTCCTCTTCTAACAGCACTTCCCTTGAGCGATTCCCTACTTGCAGGTATACAAGGATCCTCTGAATTTCATATATAAACAGAGCCGTCTGATCTAGGTTTGTCCTGTATCTATAGAGGAAAGTGTTACATGGAGTTTCTTCATTTTAACTGCTCATCGGTTTAAGCAAGCTGTTGAAATACCTTTTTCGCAGGATATAACTAAGAAGTATAGTTTTGATGATCATTCTTAATAGATCGGTTTATGCCAGGGAGTGCCAGATAAATGGTTTATGGTAATTATACCTCTTGCTGATTCCAAATGTGTTAAAAAAGTATTTCCTTCTTTCACTGGATTTCCTTTCACTATCTTGCATTTTCAGTCACTGGCAAACAAAGAAAAGCCAGACCAGATAGCTCCTATAGCTGCAGTCTTGTCTTGGTTTGCTCTCTTTGTTTTTGAAGTTTTATAGATCAATACACACAGTTCCTTTGTTCTGACCCAACCTTTATTTTGCAATATATATAAAAAATCTGTGAATATTCATGAGATCATGAACAGGGATAGAGTTAGAAATTATGTATGTTTATTTTTCAAAATTACTTAGACATAGTTTTTTATGCCCCCAAAGCTAGTTTTTTGGTGCATTGTGTTTGCATAGTTTGTCCGGAGCATACCTCCTTCAATAGGGAATACTAGGTAGATCTCTGAATTAATGTAAATCATTGTAGTTAACAATTTGTTGTGATTGTTATGGTTGATATTAATATTGCTGTCACTCTATATTTCCTCTCTGATCAGATCAGGAAATGCATGTTTTTGTAGCATTGTTTAATTGTTAACAGCCCCCCCCCCTCCAACACACACTTGAATAATTCTTGATATCAGCATTAATGTATTAATCCTATTAAATTAATATTCTAATAAATATTCATTTAAGAAATCTTGAGGAGGTGTTTGTGCATAAATACATCATAGTAGAGATTTTAGAACATAAGATGTTATACATGTACATGCATAAATTTGCTTTTCAGACACTTCTTGTAGTTCAATGCATAGAACGCTTACCATCGTAGTGATGGCAAGAGGTCTGGGTTGAAGTCCCAGCAAGAGTATTAAAGCAAAATGTGGGTGCATGTTTCTAAGTGCCCAGTGAATCAGATTCATTATGCTGTATGTCTGCAATAATCTAATCAGCCTTAAATTAATTTCTCATGTTTCTGTCTGCGGTTAACCTAGACCCCATCCAAACATTTTTACCTCACCAGAATATGCTCAGGTGGGCTTTTGTGATTGCTGGTGTCTGTCCGTCAACAACTGTTTTAATCATCTCTGAAATCACAAGGCAGAAATGTAACCAAACATTTTTATAATGCTCTATCAAAATTTCTAAATATTCTGGATCCATGTTGAACTCTGGTTGCTATGACAATCAAAAGAAGAGATTAGGTAGAATCGGGGCCTCGTCAAAAATTGACCGTGCTAAAATAGTAAAATGGATAATGCAGTATGGGTCTCGATCAGCTGCCGCTTTGAAACCCGAAGTCTGATCCGAGGCTACACTATTTGTGATGACAGATAAACATGAATTTGTCGCAGATAAAAACAGTGTAGACGCTGAGTTTTAAACTTGCCAGTTATCTCGGTATTTTTATTTGCAATGTCGGAATACCTACCCGTTTGTAAAGTACCTCATAAAGTGTAAGAAGTGTTAACCCAGAGTCGCCTCCTCGTTGATCAGACTCTACGCTGTCATTCATCAGCAATTTTGTAGCATTGATGTTAACATAAGCATTATTACGGATGTCAAACTACATACAATGTTTGAGTTCAAGGCTAAGGCATCGTTTAACAGAATAGGTGTCATTAATGGGAGAGGAAAATATAAACTTCTCACATATAGATTATTTAAACAGAACTACGTTTCGCGGCCAGTACTGAGCTCGTCCCAGATCATGCACATGTTTTCTATGGATTTTAAGTCGGCAGATCTTGGGGCCATTGAACTGAATTCATCTTATGATATTGCATATACGTCACAATGAACTGAGATGTATGTGGGCGAGCACGTTAGGCATCGGCGACGTCGCATCATGGATAGTACAACAAGAGGTAGGACTTGATTTACATACCGATGGGCATTGACATTACCTTCAACTATGACTAGCGGTGACCTTAAATTGTGACTGTCTGTGCCCAAATACAAACGCTTTCGCCACCAAAGCGGTCACGTTTAACAGGGTTACAGTCGCAATACCGTTCGCTCTGCCCCCCCCCCCCATCCCCCATCATGATCAGAAAGGTGAAGCTGAGACTCATCTGAAAATACATCATTCTGCCACTGTCTACCAACATTAGCGACCGCCAGTTGTAGACGGAGACGGCGGTGCTGCTGGGTTAACATTGGTCCGACGTAGAGACGTCGACAGAAAATTCCACTTTCCTCCAATCGATTACGAACTGTTCTGTCACAGATATGTAACCCTCTATTACCACGAGCTTATTTGTTGTGGTTTGCGCGTTCATTTGGCTGTCCCAGAGGTGACGTTGTCAAATGGGGTGCTGGTGAATTCGCCTAATGACCAACTCGCCTACAATTAGATATATAGTAACCCAAATGGTGAATTCGCCTAGAAAGCAATTATATAGTGATTGTATTTCACACCTTATATTACAGGTAGATCTACCAGTAACATGCCAATGAAACAAAGCTGTTTGTAACAAGAACTTGCCTTGTTGTTTTCTTATCCAAATATTCTGTTTTTTTAATTAAACCAAAAGATCAGTGTAGACCCTAATCGCTACGCGCAAATTTGATAACCCGGTTGAAATGGGTGGGTGCAAACAGAATGCACCATTATTATACTGAAAATAAAAATGCTTGCATCAACATGAGAAAATATCAGTATTATACATATAGATGGCCAGGGTAAATATTGGGTTACTTTAATTTAGTTTAAAAATAACACAGTCAGTAAAACCATATTTAAGTAAATTGGCAAAGTCCGATTCCCAGTCCCATCAGTGACTTTGTAGGGAGGGAATAATGCCATGCCAGAATTTATTTACTTTCCAAGTTTCCATACGCACAAGTATATATTTTGATATAAAATCGAAATATAAATGGTTATCAACGGAGTGAGTATATAAACTTTCAAATGCCTATGATGATCAGGGGCTATACTCAAAAGTTCAATCTTGGTCAACACTACATGAAAACACGTTTTGTTATGTTATCGATACCTTACAATAGGTGCGAAATACAATCACTATGTAATTGCTTTCTAGGCGAATTCACCATTCGGGTTACTATATATCTAATTGTAGGCGAGTTAGTCATTAGGCGAATTCACCATAAACCGTCAAATGAAATTGTCTTGGCGTACAGACGTCACCCTTGGTGCACCTGGTCGCGGACGGTCGGAAACAGTACCAGTTTCACGTAATAGCTCAGTCAAACAAGAAATGTGAGCTTATTTAAAACTGTAGCGAGTTGCATGTGTGTTTATATAAAACAGTAGCGGGTTGCGTGTATGTTTATAACGGTAGCGGGATGCATGTGTGTTTATATATTACTGTAACGGGTAGCATGTGTTTTTATACCTGTAGCGGGTTACATGTGTATTTATAACTGTAGCGGGTTGCATGTGTGTTTGTAAACGTATCAGGTTGCATGTGTTTTTATAACTGTAGCGGGTTGCATGTGTGTTTATAGCTGTACTGGGTTGCATGTGTGTTTGTAACTGTAGCGGGTTGCATGTGTGTTTATAGCTGTAGTGGGTTGCATGTGTGTTTGTAAATGTAGCGGGTTGCATGTGTGTTTATAACTGTAGCGGGTTGCATGTGTGTTTGTAAGTGTAGCGGGTTGCATGTGTTTTTATATCTGTAGCGGGTTGCACGTGTGTTTATAACTGTAGCGGGTTGCATGTGTGTTTGTAAATGTAGCAGGTTGCATGTGTTTTTATAACTGTAGCGGGTTGCATGTGTGTTTATAGCTGTAGTGGGTTGCATGTGTGTTTGTAACTGTAGCGGGTTGCATGTGTGTTTATAACTGTAGTGGGTTGCATGTGTGTTTGTAAATGTAGCGGGTTGCATGTGTGTTTATAACTGTAGCGGGTTGCATGTGTGTTTGTAAGTGTGGCGGGTTGCATGTGTGTTTATAACTGTAGTGGGTTGCATGTGTGTTTGTAAGTGTAGTGGGTTGCATGTGTGTTTGTAAATGTAGTGGGTTGCATGTGTGTTACAGCTGTAGTGGGTCTCCGGGGTGCGTCAATAAGGTCACGTGACAAATGTAGTGAATCTCACGGTTAAAAACACATTCTTATTTTTAAGAATTTTCAGCAAATGAACCGCACGGCATGCTATTAAGGCTGTTTTATACTGTTTTATTGAATCCGTTTTACTATATCTGTTTTAGAAGTAGGTGTAGTGACTTTCAGGTGTTAAACACAATGTTGTGACTTTCCGGTATTGGTTGGTATGTGTGTGTGTGTGTGTGTGTGTCATGCTGTCTATCGGTGTTTTGGTGGTGGTTGCGTCTTGCATGTGGCTTTGCCTGCTTGACTTTACTACTTTTCCATTAATCTATATATGCACTGGTTGTTGCGAAAACATATTTCGCAGCTACCGTGACCAACTCCATGACTATAGTTGGTCTACAACTCTTAAAAATCAATATAAGGGATTTGCTGACTAAGCAGAAATCTACATAGATTGTCTGGTCAACTTCCAGTTTTACAACACATGTACTAGTAAATTGACGTGTTCAGGCTTGTTATGTCATGACAGGTTTCTGACTAAATGAAGACTTAAAGTGGACACCCGGCACCTCCTCCCGGTTGAGATTGTCACGTGGTATATAAAAGTACAAAAATGAGTCATGCAGGAAATACCACATACAGAACAAACAGCCGCCCGTACAGTAACACAAGGAAACAGCAAATGTACATAACTAAAAAACATCAAGAGTCGCACAAAGACAAAACAAACATACAATAGGGGGAATATGGAAGTACCGCCTTAGAACGGTCAGTGACAAAAGTCACTGGGGGGTTAAACCGGTTTTTGGGCGCCCAACCTTACACTTATTCCACCCCCACCCTAAAAGACAAAAGTGTAAATAAACATATCCCCTCTTCGACTAATCTACAACAACCGCGATGGCAAATACAGTTGTAAAGTGCATGTATAACGAAAACATTGAAGTTAACAAACTGTATCCACCTATCGCTAGTGTACTCAATGATTGAGCTGCAAACAGGGTAACTGAAGAAAATATATGACGTTCTCCTTCCGTTTCTGGATTTAAGATGTCGTCTTCATAGAGTACTACAACTTTCTTGTCGGCGGGTCGGCGTACATGCAAAGAGGACGACGTGATTGCCAACTGTAAAAGTGTTGACAACCAACATGTGGTATGTTGTAGTACTATAGGATAGTATCCTTGTTAATGATTGTTTTAACATATTTGATGAACAAAGTGAGAAAATGGGTATGTCCAATAATTTTAGAAATTTGTAAATCACATCACCATAAAATTCAGGATGTGAAATACCGTGTCGCAGAGGCGCCTTGAGGTTACATTGGTACTTGCCAATAAGTGATATATTTCGACAGTAAAATTTAGAGAAAGTTTTTCTTATTTTACGGTATCTATATCCTTGCTTAAGCAGCTTTTCAGTTAAAATGAGATTTCGACTGTTAAAATCGTCAATAGATGAACAAGCTCTGCCAAAACGAATAAGTTGAGATATATAAACCCCGTAAGATGGGGGCACGGGGAACATCTCCGTCAAGATGAGGGAAATTCAAGTTGTTGTGGATTAGTCAGAGAGCAAATATGTTTATTTACACTATTTGTATTTCAGAATGGAGATGGAATTAGTGTGAGGTTTGGCGTCCCTAAACCTGTTCAAACTCCAAGTGACTACTGCCCCTTACCGTTCCAAGGCGGTACTTTCATCTTCCCCTATTGTGTGTTTACTTTGTCTTTGTGTGTCTCTGTGTTCTGATTGATGTGCACCTTGGCTTGTTTTCGTGTGGTGCTTTTCAGGAGGCTGTGTGAGTTGAATTTGGTGTTACCTGCTTTACTCAACACTCTACTGATATAAGTTGTGCATATCAATGAACAAACGCAAACTCGTTTTAAAAGAGTACCTGGATTTTCGTATCGTTTAAGTATTTTCTCTATACGGTTTGTGAAAATGCACATATGTTTCGCAACGGCGTTTTGGGTAAATGTTCATTCATAAATTCATGTATCGTAAATCTAATTGTACATATATCTGCATTACCAACATGTTATCTGTTGATGCAAAAAAGGAATGATATGCCTGAATGGGTGGGGTCATAGTAATTGATGTTTCTGTATGATTTTAAAATATAAAACTTCAAAGTCATTTCGTCTGGTAATTCTTTCTCATTATTTTTTCCTTTCTTTACCGACTCAACTTTATTCAGGTGGGTTTTTGACGAAACCTTATTAGGATTTCGATTTATTTATACAACTACATGGCAATATCAATCTGTTATTTCAATGTCAAAGGTGTAAGGAACAAACCAAAGAGAAAACAAAGACTTGGATTGTTAAACGTACAAGGTTTTCAACATGCTTATAACAAGAAACACATTCATCAACATCACTTGAGAAAGAATAAACAATGAGGAACGAGCTATAGTATACTTTTGTAGGAACAGTTCAAATAGTGGCGATGTGTCAGTATTGTTGAAAGCAATCGATATGCTTAACTATATTAGTTTA
Organism: Azorinus chamasolen; assembly: GCA_963576725.1. Classification (NCBI taxonomy): domain Eukaryota; kingdom Metazoa; phylum Mollusca; class Bivalvia; order Cardiida; family Solecurtidae; genus Azorinus; species Azorinus chamasolen. Next base: position 62,589,713 of record OY755240.1, on the reverse strand, counting down.
ATACAGGGTAGACATTAAGATTACAATACTGGATACACGTGTAACAATTTAAAATGTATATGTCCCCTATATTGAAAAAGATGTTATAGAAAATGACAAAATACTTTCATAATATGTGGAGATTTAAATACAATCTTAGATGTTTCAAGGTATTGATCAAGAACATTCTAGAAAATCATCCAATGTTCAATTTAACCGACGTATGGAGAATACATCCTGATACACTGAAATACACATGTCACTCAAGCACGTAACCAATAATATTTTGCAGATAAGATTAATTTCTAGTATCCGATTATTTATTTTTAACTATTTTGAGCACAGCAATTGGTTTCAAATCTTAGCATTCTAATATAAATGTAATATGGATACCAGGAATTCGTTAAAGGATCCGGTTTTTTACATTAAGTAATGGTGATGTTTTAGATAATTATTATTTTCCGAAATAACATTGAAAATATACTGTGGGGATTGGTTAAAAGTAGAGTAAGAAATTGAAATATTCACTGATCATCAAAATAGAAAAAATGCAATCAACACACAATAAGTTAAAATGAATATATGGAAAAAAATTGGGAAACATATTTAAAACACAAACCGTACCAAACACAGAAGTAATAACACAGAAATAAATGATGAAAGAGTTAGCATATTCGGTAATATTAGAATATATACTACAAAGGAGATATAATACACACGATACTGATATACATGTAATCGTATATAACGAGAGAAATTCAAAATAATTTCAGGTTTTCAGTTGGAGAAAAATATCACACTCTTACGATAAACCAAAACGAAATACTGAATGAATTAAAATATCCAAATCAAAGCCTTTTCGTCAGAAACATTAAAACGCTATCTGAACAGGAAAAAAGCGAATGTCCGATATTTTAATAGAAATGTTTAAAAACAATTAAAAATACTAAGCCCAGGCTAAGATGGCATTAGCACAACATTTTATATATTATTTTGGGAAAACATATTAGAAAGTCGTTAATATATTCAATAAGGTATTATTTTAAAATCAATAAAGAGACGGACCTTAAAACTTGAATAACATCATTAATGTATCTAAGTATGTGGAAAGCGGAAACTAGTTGAGAATCGAACATCAATAAGTTTACTAAATACAAATTATGCGATCACTTCAAAGATGATTGCAAATAGATTTAAATAATAGAACACAAGTCAGACAGGGCATTAAGAAATGACAGTGCACAACAACACCAGACGTATAAAGAAAATGAACATTCATGCATACACACATGACCTTCATAAAACGGTCCCTGCTATGCCTCACCGACATCATATTAGCTGTGCCAAAGATATGACGTCACAATTTACGGTAAACTTGGGTGAATTACCGTGTGATACTTACATTGAACAGTTGCATATTACATGCATAATAATTATTATCTCGCTGTCACATGTTGTCTTCTGCCATAATTGTCATTTTAAAGACAGACACGAGAGTTTCATATATGATTTAATAAATGATATGAACGAAACTTATACGCATGATGATAAATTTTGATCTTTGAATTTGAAAAAGTAAGACCGTTCCAAGGCGGTACTCCTGCTTTCAGCCTATGGTCATTTTTGTTATTTAATTTGCTTAATGTTTAACTTTTTCGTCTTGATATGCGTCCTGTTATGTTTTGTCTTGTGGCCATACCGTTTCTTGTTTGATAGTGTTTGGTGCGGTGTCATTTCGTGTGTGGCTCTCCCTGTTTGACTATTTTTCAATATTCATATGGTTTAATAGCGCCGTGACATATTTTGTTTAATCGGCTAAAACATTTGTTCTGTAGGTGTTGAGTAGACAAGGAAAGGTTTTGTGAAGGTTATCTAATACGAAGCCTTTAATTTGGGCAGATATGTTTTTTACATTTAGTTTGTCTATGTGTACAGTCCCTTCTGAAAATAATCTGCCCACTTTAATGGAATGAGTGTTAACATGAAAGGAATATCTGCCTACTTCTACGGTTATGTTATCTTATATATGTATTTACTCAGCAAATTAAGAAAGTGTACATGGTATACTGATGTTTATTAATTTGCTTATAAACATAAGTGTGCAAAGATTTTATTGTTATTTGAAACTATGGAGCAATATCCGTGATAGTCAAGTGCATAGGGTCGATTTAAAATGTCTTGAAAATATAAAGTGATACGCCAGATTTGTTTTATTCGATTTGCAGTATCGTATAGAATGCTGATCAGCATGAAATGACACCAGTAGCGTCAGATTCAAAGCAGACAATAATTTATGTAACGTCGTATTACGTTATTAAGGATGCTCTGACATTCTCGTAATAAAGCCTGTCAATGGTCGCTGTGTCAAACTCATCGTGCCAGTTCATCCCTGATATGCTATGTCGGGTTAGGATCTGGGGACACTGCAAGCCAGAACAAGACGTTGACGTAAATTGTGTCTGATATTCATGCAGTGTGGGGCTGTGATTTGTCACGATGGGTTATTTATTCTCGGGTCGCGATCCTGCATTAAAGGCAGAAGATTAATACGCCAAATGTTAACATGATTTTCTGCTCTGAGATTGCATTCAGCAAACACGAGGTTTGTCGTACGTTGGACATATTCCAAGCCCAGATAATAATACTAACCTGTCCTTTCCCAGATACAGCCTTTGGCAAATCTTTCATTTCATACAAAAATGAGTCATACAGGAAACACCACATACAGAACAAACAGTCGCCCGAACAGCAACAAAAGGAAACAGTAAATGTACATAACTATAAAAACATCAAGAGACGCATAAAGACAAAACAAACATACAATAGGGGGAAGATGGAAGTACCGCCTTGGAACGGTCAGTGACAATAGCCACTGGGGGGTTAAACCGGTTTATGGGCGCCCAACCTCACACTTATTCCATCCCCACCCTAAATGACAAACAGTGTAAATAAACGTATCTAACTTTCAATTCGAAGTCAGTACGTGGTAAGTAGTGATAATCGGAAATGTAAAACAAGCCAATGCATGTGCAGTACAATTGAGCTAGAGTGTTGCTGTGTGTAGTTGCTATCGACAGTTTCGTTAATCAATGTAGCTTAATCTTATGAAAATTCGGTAAACAGACCCGATAGGATGTAAAGTGTCTTTTTGGCTGCGTTGCGTATATGATAACGTACATGTGGTGCACTTTTGGTGTTGTTGTGGACTTTTTATTGCATCCCCTGCCTGACTTTCTTTCTTATTTTCATAACTATATTCATTTGATGCTTACATTTTGTTTCGATTAGCAATGTCTCAGTGAAACATTCTAATTTTAGAATTGCTGTAGACGGCAATGTTAGCTAATTAGCATTTCTTCAGCAACTTTATTGTTAATGTCAGGCTAGTGAGCCTAAGTATCCATGATAACTTACGCCTCACTGACTTGAACCAGGCAAATCTTCGACCGTGTCTTGTGCGAATCCCACAGCCGCCTTCAGAGCTTCCAGAAGAAGGATGCTTGCATATCTTTCAGGAAACGTCTCTTTGCAGATGTTTTTGACAGGATGGATGTACATTTCAGGCAATCCGTATATCTCGCTAGCTATCTTGACAGCTTCCTCAACCTTACGACTATTGAAAGTGTTTGAAAGGTCTTTCATCGAATCTGTACAGATCTTGTCAATTTTGGTCAGGATCATGATACGTGGAATTTCTGTTGATAAATTCAAAAACAAATAAATGGAATAGTAGTAAATTCAAGAAGGCAAAACCACAGACAAAAATCAACCACCACCAAAACACTGATAGACAGCATGATACACGCATACACACACATTACACCCCCCCAAAAAAAACAACAACACACACACACATACAGACACAGACAGACAGACAGACGCACGCACGCACGCACGCACGCACGCACGCACGCACGCACGCACACACACACACACACACACACACACACACACACACACACACACACACACACACACACACACACACACACACACACACACACACACACACACACACACACGATATGAACACAGAAAACACCAACAAACACACAAGAACTAGAGACAAATATTCCACACATGAACAAAATCACACACACAAAGTTGCAAGGCAAACAAACGGAAGGGTGACAAATAGAGTACCGCCTTGTAGTTGGGAATCCAAGGTGTAAAAAGTCGCTTACTTTTCGAGGTCCATGGCATTGATATAGGCTGGGTCCTAGTAGTGGTTACCGTAGCATCCCCCCTAGACTTTTTTCATAGGTACCAAATTGTTCGTCAGGGTCCTCAAAACACATTATGAGCATGCCCCCAAAAATAAGTTTGTCCCAGCTATTTTTTATTTAACGGTTTCCATGGTAACCCGAGGTAATTTTCGAAACTACCTTGGTTCAGAAAATGCGTCATAACTTTGCTTTTAGAAGCAATAGAAGGACAAAACAAGTACCAAAGTAAAGCAGATACATATAGCTTGAATATGATATATGATTTTATTAATATTCATAATGCATTCTTATGAATATTAATGAGGAAGTAAAAAATGCTGTATTTTTAGAAAAAAGGAGTTTGTTGTTTTGTCTGAGAGGCTTATAAATGCACGGAAATTATTGGATTTTGGTCCGTAGGACACATTTTGAGTATTTCCCCAAATAATTTTGTCTCATCTGTTTTATTAAACGGTTTCCATGGTAACCCGAGGTAAATTTCCAAACATCCTTGGTTCTGAAAATGAGTAATAACTTTGCTTTTAGAGGCAATAGAAGGACAAAACAAGTACCAAAGTAAAGCAGAGACATATAGCTTGAATATGATATATGATTTAATTAATATTGATAAAATGCATTCTTATGAATATTCATGAGAAAGTAAACAAAATGCGTTTTTTAGAAAAAAGGAGTTTGTTATTTAGTCTGATAGGCTTATTAATGCACAAAAATTATTGAATACAAGTTTAAATTGTTTGTTGGGGTCATCAGAACACATTTTGAGCATTCCCCAAAAGTAATTCTGTCCGATCTATGTTTTATTGAACGGTTTCCATGGTAACCCGAGGAGGTAAATTTCGAAACATCATTGGATCAGAAAATGCATAATAACTTTCCTTTTAGAAGCAATAGAAGTACAAAAGAAAAACTAAAGTAAAGCAGAGACATATAACTTGATTATGTTGAATAATTTTAATAATATTCATATATGATTGCTTATAAATATTAATGAGGAAGTATAAAAATCAGCTTTTTTTAGAAAAAGGAGTTTTTTGTTTAGTCTTAGAGGCCTATTATTGCACAAAAAGTATTGAATTCAGCTTTATATTGTTCGTTGGGGCCCGCAGAACACTTTTTGAGCATTTCCCCAAAATATTTTGTGTCCCAGCTATGTTTTTTAACGGTTTTCATGGTAACCCGATGTAAATTTCTAAACATCAGTGGTTAAACAAATGCGTCATAACTTTGCTTTTAGAGGCAAAAGAAGGACAAAACAAGAACCTAAAAAAAGCAAACACATATAATTTGAATATGATATGTAATTTAACTAATTTTTATAAATGTATTCTTATGAATAGTAATGAGGAAGTAAAACAATCCGATTTTTGTTTAGAAAAAAGGAGTTTATTATTTAGTCTGAGATGCCTATTAATAAACAAGAGTTATTGAATTCATGTTTGAATGTTTTCATGTGATCATACAAGGAAAATAATCCATCTTTGTTTCAGGTAATATTTCTCTAAAGCATGCATATTTCAGCTAATTTGCATATAATGTACGTATAGGAATAAGCAATTTTCTATCAGCATTGTATTTAGTATTATTTTGAGTATACTATCTTTTCTGTTATTTATTTTACATAAAATACCAGATATTGCACCAACACAGACGAGAGCTGAGGATCATACTTTGTGTATATAATTGATTTGTTCATGTCTTTTGAATATAAATGCCATTTTATGAATATTAATGAGATGTTAAAATAAACACACTTATATGAGCTGTTCTTATCTGTTATTTGATTAAAATCTAAGAAAATTAAAGTTATTTAGTAGAATCCCCTCTCCCCGGAAAGAGGAGGCTGTCGACCCAGAGGGACACGATAGCCCTTCTCTACAATAGAGAGGGTCATAGGGTCCTGAGTGATAGTGCGCCATAATTGATGAAGGGTTGGATTGGAAGGGGCAGAAAGGGCGTGTCCCTACGGCTGGGGCCTATAAGGCCTAGAATCCCTAGGGCGGGAAGGGAAGGAACCCTGAGATGCCAGTCCTGAGTTAGGGGGAAAGGGGAAGGGTGCTAACCGGCTCTTGGCCGGCCCCGCTGAGAGGCAGAAAAGGGTCTAGTTGTCTTACCTTTCTTGGGAGGTCCCGTAAGAGGCTTACATTCAACGTTAGGGATTTTCAAAAAACGGACCTGAAACGGGAGGGTTCCTGGTAGAAGCCATGTCAGTTCTTTCTCCTTAACGTTGCCACCGAGAAGTAGTTCGGAGGCAAAGAGATACGCCCATAGCGGAGCATATTCGCTGTCGATGTGAGCCATTGAGCCAAGGCCAGTTGGGTCGAACAGCCCAGATGGTATGAAAGGCACTTAGTAACTTCGGATTCAAGCTCCACAGAGAAGGCCGCAGATAGGAGGTCAATGTTTGAAGCGAATCCCATCTGTTGGATGCAACTCCCGGCGCAAAAGAAGTGAATGAGAGAGAGAGAGAGACAGAGAGAGAGACCGAGAGAGAGAGAGAGAGAGAGAGAGAGACATCATCGGGAGAGGAAGGCCTAATGCCCGCCCTGGGGCTGTCGGAATCTGATAAAACATCCCAGGTCGATTTTCAATTGAAACCAGAGGCCTAAGGGATACCCAGGGAGCCCTTGTCCGTAAGAGTTTAGCGGACATGATCCACCCAGTTGCCTGCCTACATGATCCACCCAGTTGCCGGGCTGGCACAAAAATCTTCGTCCAGGTCAAGCAAACGGGAAAGAAGTCCCATGGAAGAAGAAAGAGACTCCCTAGACTTAATTAGGTTAGGGAGTGCCACTTTTTCGACTGACACTAGCACGGAAGAGGATAGATGACCCCTGTGAATATGATTCGGGGGTCTCTGCGCCTGCGATGAGAGCGGTGCGAGTGCCGGTTCCCATTAGAAGAATAAGAAGGTTTTTTACGCCTTCTTCGGGGTGGGTGGGATGGGGACTGGGGAGTCCGAAGTGTACTCAGAAGATGAAGAGTAATTGCAGGGTCTAGACGGCCAAGAACGTCTAGACTTAGCCAGAGCAGCTTCCTGTTGACTTTCACCACTATTATGCGGTGTAGAGACAGAGTGCCCTGTAGAAAAGATTGGACTGGTAGATTTACCGGACCACTTCGGTATCCCGGTCCAAAGGACCAGACCGGACCACCGGAGGACCGTTGGGGAGCAAACTTAGGACACCGGGCCAAAGAATACACAGTGACATCTTTGGGCCGGGGCTCGGTAGACCGGTCTTCCGGTGACGTCATGAAACGGAAGCACTAACACCAGGACACCGGGGACCGTTGACGGATAACTGGGCCTAGATTCAGCGGGACCAGGCAAAACTCTCCACACAACAAGCGGACCGGGAGACCTGACAACAATAGTACCTGGGACCAGAACAAGGGGCACCATTCAAGTGGTAAACGGGGCCAGCAGTTGGGTACCGATCTGCAACTAACAACTGGGGAATCGACTGCACCACATGGGCTGTTGACGAAAGAGATTTACAGAAGAAGCAGGCTTCTTCTGAGCTTTAGAGGACAGTGATTTGTCTGTTGCGAGGGAGCTGCTGACCAAAGAGAAGAATACTTCTTCCATCGGGCAGCAATCGCCCACGTCTCCCCTATCCAGAGGGATGAAACTGGACAGGGAACTGAAGCGGAGCATCCGCAGCAGGCCAGACACACTTAATGAGTTGTCCAGCTTGTCACGAAATGCCCGTAAGAAGCCTTACGTTGCTCTGGCATGCTGTGGTAAATAATCAAGCAAATGCATAAGACATCGCGAGTAAGTTCGAAGTCACGCAAGGTTAATATGGGTAAACATAAGCTGATGATTGCAGCCGAGATGCTATATATTTTCTATTGTATTGCAAAACACCATGAGGCCCAATTCCTCCGCAGCATTTTCTTACAAGAAATGTGTTGTTCACATACATGTATATTGCAATATAATAGAAAAACTTACTTTCCTACAACAGTTTACATTTTCATTAATATTCATGATTTTGAAAAAATATTCATTATCTACATATTTATATACATGAATATCAATATCGCTGTTTCAGTCAGTATCAAGCTCTGTACTGGTTAACTAAAATAATCTCAGATAAAAAAGAACAGATCATTTAAGAGTTTTTATTCTACATCTCATTAATATTCATACATATGCATTAATATTCAAGAACCCAAAGTAATGACCCTCTGCTCTTGTCAATTTTTGTTCAATATCTGATATTTTACGTAAAATAAATAAAAGAAAAGGGCTTATGTTAAATTGCTTAATTATTTACGCACGTTATATGCAAATTAGCTTAAATATACATGTTTTTAGAAATATTACATGAACACAAGATGTCTTCCTTTCTTTGTATGATGATATTAAAACATTTCAACCTGAATTCAATAACTTTTTGTATATTTTAGGACTCTCAGACTAAAAACAAACTCGTCAAACTAAAAACGCATTTTTACTTCCTCATTAATATTCATAAGAATGCATTATTAGTTGAATATGAATATAATTACATGTCGTATTCAAGCTATATGTCTCTGCTATACGTTGGTTTTTGTTTTGTCCTTCTATTGTCTCTAAAGGCAAAGTTATGACCCATTTTCTTAATAAAGATAGTTTCGAAATTTACCTCGGGTTACCATGGAAACCGTTTAATAAAACATAGCTGGGACACAATTATGCGGGGGGAATGCCCAAAAAGTGTTCTGAGGACCCCAACGATTAATTTAAACCTAAATTCAATATTTTTTGTGCATTAATAGGCCTCTAAGACTAAACAACACGCTCCTGTTTCTAAACAAGCGGAGTTTTTTACTTCCTCATTAATATTCATAGGTAAAACTTTATAAACATTTTCAAAGTTATATATCATATTCAAGCTATATGTCTGCTTTACTTTGGTACTTGTTTTGTCCTTCTATTGCCTCTAAAAGCAAAGTTATTACGCATTTTCTTAAAAAATGATGTTTTGAAATTTACCTCGTGTTACCATGGAAACCGTTTAATAAAACATAGATGGGACAAAATTATTTGTGGAAATACACAAAATGTGTTCTGAGGACCCCAACGAACAACTTAAACCTATATTCAATAATTTCTGTGCATTAATAAGCCTCTCAGACTAAACAACAAACTCCTTTTTTCTAAAAAAAAACCCGCATTTTTTACTTCCTCATTAATATTAATACGAATGCATTTATGAATATTACTAAAATCATATATCATATTTAAGCTATATGTCTCTTCTTTACTTTGGTACTTGTTTCGTCCTTCTATTGCTTCTAACAGTTATGGCGCATTTTATGAACCAAGGTAGTTTCGAAAATTGCCTCGGGTTACCACTGAAACCGTTAAATAAAACATAGCTGGGACAAACTTATTTTGGGGGGCATGCTCAAAATGTGTTCTGAGGACCCTAACGAACAATTTGGTACCAATGAAAAAAAGTATAGGGGGGATGTTACGTTAACCACTACTAGGACCCAGCCTAATAGTAGAAATGTTTGAATACCATGATTTTGTTGCCAGATACTAATACCCCGGGGGCCAGAAAGGGTTACCGTGCACCCCCGTCTGACTTTTTTTCATGGGTACCAGGGTGCTGGGTAGGGTCTGCTGAATGGAAATCAAAAATGTACCCATGAAAAAACTCATTCCTGCTATGGGTTTTTCTACTGTTTCCATGGCAACCAGTTGTCTTGACAACGGCGGTGGGTAAAGGCTATAATGTGGTATATATATGCTATTCGGGGCACTAAGAGTTTGAAACTGGTGCCAAACTAAAGGTAAGACATTGGTATTTAATTAAGAATATGTTTTTGTAAATTATCTCATTTGCATAATCATGAATATTAATGAGAAACCCGAAAAATGAAGGAAAAAAGACAAGAAGATGGTGAAAACTAGATCTGAAATCACATGTGATGGTCCAAATACACCCAAATATGTTTTATTACATAAAACATCCCAAAGGAGTGTATTATTTAAAACAAAATCGTGTCTCTTTGGCTTATTATCATTTTTATTGCGCTTTTGAGTATCCATAGCAGAGGTACATCCGGGTAGCGTAAGCGCACAAAGAAGATAGTGTTATATCTCAAGGCCTTCGAGAGCTGGTAGCTAACAATATCAACATGTTACCAAACACAAAATAAATACACTGGTATTTGATTTAAAATGTGTCGTAGTTAATAAGTTCATTAGCATATTCATGAATATTAATGAGAACCCCCTAAAATTAGAGAAAAAGGCAGGGAAATGGTGAAAATTAGAATTGAAATCACCTGTAATGCTCCAAATCGATAGATATATGTTCTTATACATAAAACCATCTCATTGACAGTAATCTAGCTGATGCTATGTAAAACCGCGTATCTATGGGTCATCTGCATTTTAGAGTTTCCATAGCAAATGTACGTACGGACAGTGTCAGCGCATAGAGAAGGTAAAAACGTTATATCGCAGGGCCTTGGGCAGCTGGGAGCTAACATTATCCACATGTTACCAAATATAATTATAAGAAATACAATGGTCTTTGGTCAAGAATATCATGTTGTTAATCAGTTCATTAGCATATTCATGAATATTAATGCTTACATCAAACAAAAAGAAGGGACATTATTTAAGAATTCCATCCGGTTTGGTCAAATTATACCGAAATAATTTAACCGCTTTCAAATTAATTATGATTCAGTTATGGTTTTATATCAAACGATGGTGTTTGTATCCGTTATTTTCTTTATACGGGCATGATTTTACACCTTTCTGGTATGAAAACAAATGAAAAGTTAAAGTACAAATATCGTTTCAATTTCCAAGTGTGATATGAAACTTTAAAATCTGCTTACTTTTATTTTCATAAAAATGAGTAGGGTATCACAAAAAAACGTGAAATGATTTACACAGTGTCTGACTTAAGCAAATATTAAGATAATTGACTGCAGAATTTAAACTGATTAAGTAAACTAAACGGGGTATGTGTAGGCTGATGTCTCGGCCTTTGTAATGACGTGTAAATTACTAGTATTGATGAGGAAATGTTAAAGTAATATAACATGATTTATAAAGTAGAAATGAAACAAGGCTTTTTAAATGGTGTATTTCGTAACATACAAGTGGCATTAGACTTATCGAGGCTTATGCTTTTGACGCATACATGTATTTACATACATGTATTTACAAACCATTATATCATTGTTGTTTTTAGCACATGTACAAAACGTTGTCAGTGCATGCTGTAGATGTATAGCTAATTTTTAGAAACAATACATTTCATATTCCTAATATAAGATACATGGCAAATAATGCATGAAACATTATCACGTCTAATTCAATAAATACTGATGATAACACAAGAAACGGAAAACCCATCCTGCATTTCGATTCTGCTTCTCAATGTTAAGAATGTTTCTATGGGATTAAGCAGTGGACCTTTCTGTGTGATATATTTAACTATCATCACATCTGTATTAATCGTAATGTAAGTTTAGATCGAATAATAATCTTCAAAGAGCCCCCATCCACTTCTTCATATTCTTCATCTGCTTCAAGAGCTTTCTCCAGAAAAGTAGAAGGGCATCGCACCCGGTTTACTCTGTATCCGCTCATCTCTTTCTGGGGTATCAAATTAGCCTAAAGTTGCAATGGGCGTTAATCAACGCAACCAACTTTCTACAAGGTGGCAATGATCGATGTCAATCTCGCGCTCAATATCGTTTGTATTGTGTATCCAAGAATCTGTTCAAAATAAAGATGACTTTCTCAGGGCAGATGTAAGAGATAAAGTCTCTAAAGAAGCTTTTATAAACAACAGGCTGGAAACCCATGCACGATTCCTCGACTGATTTGAAGACAATGGCAGGTTCGGTGTTAGTATACTGGCAGTACGGACATAGTTGAGTGCAATTACTAAATCAGTAATAAGGGTCATATGTGGAAATCGATCTTGGGGGTCTCATGAAGCACCAGTGTCGTTCAACATTGGTAATGCTGGAGGCTGTTTAGCAAAATACTATACGTCAAGGGAGCTGAATACCTAATAGAAGAGGCAGACATGACAAATTCACCAACACAAGATGAGAAACACGTTATAAAAGACGTCAGGAATGCTTTATTTCATTCAATGCGAGACATTCAGGCATCTTCAAACAAATATCTGAAAGACTTTTCAACATGACGCCTGAAAGTATTCATGTAAGATATGTATCAGGAAAACTAAAAACATATGGAGAGAATGACAAAATGGGGATTAAGAAAAGCTGCTAGTGTAAGGGGAGGATACAAAGAAATCTGCTGACTGGAAGGTTTTTTTATGAACGATGACAACATGAGGCAACGTGTTCAAGTAAAAAAAACTAGAAATAAATACCTAGTTATAATTTACTTTCAGTCCAAAAGACCGCTCAGTCGACTGTACACGTACTCCCCTGGTCATTGACTCATTCGCCTACAATATTGGGCATTGCTAACATATGGCGCAATCATGCAGCCCAAGTACCGGCTAGTGACCCTCACAAGTACCCACTTTAATCCCCGGGTGGAGAGGAGGTGCGGGTGGGAAACACTGAAAAGCGTCTCTGAAATTTTCGGGAGGGACAGGGATTTGAACCCCGGACCTCCGGACCGGCAGTCAAGTGCGTATTCACTAAACCACCACACCACACAAGTAATTTGTAAAGCATACAGTAAAACTGTTTTGAAGTCGACACAAGAAGAAACTGATATCAGGTTTTAGCCATTTAGCCAGAGAACAAGACTGCACGACTGTTAAAGTAAGAACGCTAGCCAACAACATTTTTATACTGTTTGATTACACTGACAGCTTCTAATGTGAGGATGCTATGTTGGGTCTTCATGCTTACTGTGAGTCTACAAGTATGTATCACCAAATAACAACTCCTAGAAAGAGACCGAGATTCGTAACTCCACTAGTAAGTCTTGTAAACTTGGGATGTTTAAGCTGATCTAATTGGCCAATAAGACTCGTTCACATGCACAATGTACGCTGAATTGAAACTGCTGCTAAGGAGACGCACGAAGATAAGCCAATTAATTATTTGCATAACACTGACATGGGATCTTAGCCACTACGTTGATTTGTTTTGTCCGACATATTTAATGGGTCATCAATCAGGTGCGAATTTGGACGAGCTCACATATAGCAAGCATATCCAGTAATACCCCCAGCCTCAGAAGCATATGACTGGAGCCATTCCATTATGAGTCTGCTATTACTTGCCTCGAGCAGTCATGGTAGACATTCTGCAATTTAAGGCGCAAAGAGAAGATGAAAAATGGGGATATTTGAAGACACTGGTTATCATTGGGACTAAACTTGCATTATAATGCATACAGATATGGTGATGTCTTTTTTCTGTAAACCGGTTGAGACATTCTTTACAGTATTCAGGGATATAATGTTTTGTACATATACTAAGGCGACAATGATATAATGATTTGTAAATATGCCGAATAATACATGCTTCGGTTAGTTTAAAGTTAATTGTGTGTCACCAGTTAAATACCACTAAGCCATGATTTCTCTCTGTTACTGTCTATTCTAATTCCACTTTACAGACCTCGTTTCATTGCATTTTCTGCTGGTAGATTGTAGTATACAATTCATTAGATAAGAATCTGCTCAAAAGTTGATACTTTCTAATGGAAATATCTTTTTCAATCACCATAACTGTGATGTACTGATGAGGATAACGTATACGAAATATGTATACAATACATATGAGCCGAGACACAAGCATGCCCATGGTAATATTAGTTAGTTCTTGATTCAATAGTGTGTTCTTTGGTCAAGTCATAATACAGCCTAAATCATTTCAAATCATTTCATGACCGTTTTGATACCCACATCCTTATTTATAAATAAGCAAGTAAGCAGAACAATTTAGATAAATCTTAATCCTTCATTTTTTTTATTTGAACGTGATTTAAATTTCCATATTATACTTGGAAATTGAAACAGTCTGTTATTTGTATTTAAATGGTTAATTTGATTTCATACCAGAAGGGTTCACACTCGCACCCGCATACGAAAAGGCAAATACCGGATAAAGACATCATCTTTTAATATAATACCAGCTAAATCATAACTCATTATTTTGATATATCTCATTCTTGTTTTTGTGTACTTGGAGCATAACGGATCTTTAAGAATTACATTTCTACATTTTTAATAATTTTCTTTCTTTTTTCATTAATATTCATGAATATGCTAATGAACTGATTAACAACATGATATTCTAAATCAAACACCGATTATATTTCTTAAAATTATATTTGGTAAAATGTTGATAATGCCAGCTCCCAGCTGCCCAATGCCCTGTGATATAACGTTTTTACCTTCGCTATGCACTGACGCTGTCCAGACGTACATTTGCTATGGAAACTCTAAAATGCAGATGACCCATAGAGACACGGTTTTACATATCATCAGCTAGATTACTCTCAATGAAATGGCTTTATGTATAAGAACATATCTCTATCGATTTGGAGCATTACAGGTGATTTCAGTTCTAGTTTTTGACCATTTCCCTGCCCTTTTCTCTAATTTTAGGGGTTCTCATTAATATTCATGAATATGCTAATGAACTTATTAACTACAATACATTTTAAATCAAATACCAGTGTATTTATTTTATATTTGGTAACAAGTTGGTATTGTTAGCTACCAGCTCTCGAAGGCCTTAATATATAATGCTATCTTCTTTATGCGCTTACGCTACCCGGATGTACCTCTGCTATGGATACTCCAAAACGCAATAAAAATGCAAATAAGCCATAGAGACACGATTTTGTTTTACATAATACACTCCTTGGGGATGTTTTATGTATAAAAACATATTTGGGTGTATTTGGACCATCACAGGTGATTTCAGATCTAGTTTTCACCATCTTCTAGTCCTTTTTCCTTCATTTTTCGGGTTTCTCATTAATATTCATGATTATGCAAATGAGATAATTTACAAAAACATATTCTTAATTAAAGACCAATGTCTTACCTTTAGTTTGGCACCAGTTTCAAACTGTTAGTGTCCCGAATAGCATAGATATACTACTTTATAGCCTTTACCCACCGCCGTTGTCAAGACCACTGGTTGCCATGGAAACAGTAGATAAACCCATAGCAGGAATGAGTTTTTTCTTGGGTACAATTTTGATTTCCATTCAGCAGACCCTACTTAACACCCTGGTACCCATGAAAAAAGTCAGACGGGGGTGCACGGTAACCCTTTCTGGCCCCCGGGGTATAATCATTTATGGTTTTAGCCCATGCCACTGCTAAAACCCTCTTTGACAAAAGAGTGCAAAAATGTAATTAAAAATCTTTATAGTTTAAAATAACCGTAACTTTGACAATTTCAATATTTCTTTGCATTTAATGTCAGACATTAGCAATGTCTCCACAGTAAGTATAGAAATATTTATGGCACATTCCAGGAAGATTTGAGTGACATGTGATGATTGCAGGTTCTGAAAACATCGTTATAAATATATTTCATTCCTGCATTGTTTTCTTTACGTATCAATAGTTGTCTATTATGAATTTTTGCCATTGTTTAGCCGAGTCGAGAAGTCGGTCTTATGGTTTCTGACCATAATATGTGGGCCTGCCATGGGGGATTTCTATGTACCCTGTCAGCTCACAGGGTGCATGGATTCATGTACACAGCTAGTTAACCAATCAGAAGTTAGGATTTTACTTTGCAGTATGATAATAGCCATTGAAACACCATAGCTCCTGGTGAGTTTGGCGATGGTTCTACATAATGAATTGAAGTATTTTACCTATGCCAGCAGCACCCATGACAAAACCCTTTCTACTTTTACGGAGACATGAATCTCCCGGATATGTATTTGCCATTTTAACAGTTACTGGCCATAGGTACCACTCTCACCTCATAGACATATTCAGTGCCGCTGGATATGAATAACCTTCCCTATCCGTAATGAGCACAGTCTATATGTTATTGCTACAAACGACCACTAGTTAAACAGATATACCTCAGTACCCGGAATAAGTGAGCATGCCATAGTACTGACTAACATATCTTTCCTTCACGAAAGAAGTCTTCCTCATATTTTATCCACCTGTGGAAAGAGTCTGACACATGCTCTATGGCCATAAAAATGGAGTTTGCAGCACATTTGGTAAACCAGTCCCTTTACTAATCTGTACTATACGGTATATATATAGAAAAGTGTGCACATCCGCCCTCAAATTAGTGGTACCTTCTAAGTTGACATCCACCAGGTTCAGCCAGCCATGGTGCAACTCCACTACCTGTCGTTTCTAACGAAATAAGAAATGTGCGTACAAAAAGTGCAGAGGACAAAGTGACTGGCGCATACACAAGGAGCTACGGAAAACTTGCAAAGAAGAGGTGCAAGGAAGCTTAAGCTTATAGGCTGGGTCCTAGTAGTGGTTACCGTAGCATCCCCCCTAGACTTTTTTTCATAGGTACCAAATTGTTCGTTGGGGTCCTTAGAACACATTTTGAGCATGCCCCCAAAAATAAGTTTGTCCCAGCTATGTTTTATTTAACGGTTTCCATGGTAACCCGAGGTAATTTTCGAAACTACCTTGGTTCAGACAATGCGCCATAACTTTCTTTTTAGAAGCAATAGAAGGACAAAACAAGTACCAAAGTAAAGCTGAGACATATAGCTTGAATATGATATATGATTTTATTAATATTCATAAATGCATTCTTATGAATATTCATGAGAATGTAAAAAAATGCGTTTTTTAGAAAAAGGAGCTTGTTGTTTAGTCTGATAGGCTTATTAATGCACACAAATTATTGAATTCAGGTTTAAAATGTTTGGTTGGGTCATCAGAACACATTTTCAGCATTCCCCCAAAGTAATTTTGTCCTATCTATGTTTTATTGAACGGTTTCCATGGTAACGCGAGGAGGTAAATTTCAAAACATAATTGGTTCAGAAAATGCATAATAACTTTGCTTTTAGAGGCAATAGAAGGACAAAACAAAAACCAACGTAAAGCAGAGACATATATCTTGATTATGATATATAATTTTAATAATATTAATATATGATTGCTTATGAATATTAATGAGGAAGTATAAAAATCCGCTTTTTTAGAAAAATGAGTTTTTTGTTTAGTCTTAGAGGCATATTAATGCACAAAAATTATTGAATTCAGGTTTTTAAATTGCTCGTTGGGGTCATCGGATCACTTTTAGAGCATTTCCCAAAATAATTGTGCCCCAGCTTTGTTTTATTAAACGGTTTCCGTGGTAACCCGAGGTAAATTTCGAAACTATCTTGATTAAGAAAATGCTTCATAACTTCGCTTTTAGAGACAATAGAAGGACAAAACAAGAACCAACGTAAAGTAGAGACATATAGCTTGAATACTATATGTAATTCTATTAATACATATAAAGCATTCTTATAATGCATTCTTATGAATATTAATGGGGAAGTAAAAAATGCGTTTCTAGTTTGACGAGTATGTTTTTAGTCTGAGAGGCCTAATAATATACAAATAGTTATTGAATTCAGATTTAAATGTTTTAATATCAACATACAAATAAAGGAAAACATCTTTGATTCATGTAATATTTCTAAAACATGTTTATTTAAGCTAATTTGCATATAACGTGCGTAAATGAATAAGCAATTTAACATAAGCCCTATATTTAGCATTGTTTCGAGTGTACTATCTTTTCTATTATTTATTTCACGTAAAATACCAGAACAACAAACATTGACAAGAGCAGAGGGTCATTACTTTGGGTTCTTAAATATTAATGCATATTTATGAATATTAATGAGATGTAAAACAAACACACTTGAAAGAGCTGTTCTTTTTATCTGAGATTATTTTAGTTAACCAGTATAGAGCTTGATACTGACTGAAACAGCGATATTGATGTTCATGTATATAAATATGTAGATAATGAATATTATTTCAAAATCATGAATATTAATGAAAATGCAAACTGTTGTAGGAAAGTAAGTTTTTCTATTATATTACAGTATACGTGTATGTGAACAACACATTTCTTGTAAGAAATTACAGCAGAGGAATTGAGCCTCGTGCATGTTTTATGAAGAATATTACTGTTATGGGTGTTTTGCAATTCAGTAGAAAATATATAGCATCTCGACTGTAATCATCAGCTTATGTTTACCCATATTAGCCTTGCGTGACTTCTAACTTACTCGGGATGTCTTATGCATTTGCTTCATTATTTATCACAGCATGCCAGAGCAACGCAAATCTTCTTGCGAGCATTTCGCGACAGGCTGGACAACTAATTAAGTGTGTCTGGCCTGCTGCGGTTGCTCCGCGTCAGCTCCCTGTCCAGTTTCATCCCTCTGGACAGGGGAGACGTGGGAGCTTGCTGCCCGACGGAAGAAGTATTCTTCTCTTTGGTCAGCGACTCCCTCGCAACAGACAAATCACTGTCCTCTAAAGCTCAGAAGAAGCCTGCTTCTTCTTTAAAATCTCTTTCGTCAATAGCCCCTGTGGTGCAGTCGATTCCCCAGTTGTTAGTTGCAGATCGGCACCACACTGCTGGCCCGGGCACGGATTCCCCGTTTACCACTTGAATGGTACCCTTTGTTCTGGTCCCAGGTACTATTGTTGCCAGGTCTCCCGCTTGGTGTGTGAAGAGTTTTGCCTGGCCCCACTGAATCTAGGCCCAGTTATCCGTCACCCGTCCCCGGTATCCTGGCGTCAGTGCTTCCATTTCATGACATCACCAGCAGACCGGTCTACCGAGCCCCCGCCCAAAGATGTCACTGTGTATTCTTTGGCCCGGTGTCCTAAGTTTGCTCTCCAACGGTCCTCCGGTGGCCCGGTCTGGTCCTTTGGACCAGGATACCGAAGTGGACCGGTAAATCTACCAGTCCAATCTTTTCTACAGGACATTCTGTCTCTACACCGCATTACAGTGGTGAAAGTCAACAGGGAGCTGCTCTGGCTAAGTCCAGACGTTCTTGGTCGTCTAGACCCTGCAATTACTCTTCATCTTCTGAGTACATTTCGGACTCCCCAGCCCCCATCCCACCCACCCCGTAGGAGGCGTAAAAACCTTCTTATTCTTCTAATGGGAACCGGCACTCGCACCGCTCTCATCGCAGATCGAGGTCTTACCATTACTCTTCTATGCGAAGACATCACTCTGCCCCCTCAGATTCGCCGGCTGGTCGCTCTCGATAGCCGACACTCATTCTGAGAACCAGCAAGCTTCACCTAGAGGGAGAAAAGCTCTCACGTGAACCCACAGTCCACACTTCTATGTCTGTGGCGGGTCCCACTCTTCTCGGGTGCTGCCATCCATGGTGTTCACCAGGGCGGATTCTGAGGGAGAGCAGGAAGACACTTTGTCCATTATGGCTCCTAGGGATGGTCCTATTTTTTAAGGGAATCAGACTGTGTGGCAGCCACTCACTCAGATTTAGACGGGACTTAGTACTCTTTTTCTTTAGATGATTCTGAACATCAATATTTTCTATTGAGAATGTCTGTGAAGATTGTTTTAGAATCATCCCACCCTCTGTCTGCCCTAGACCCCGAATCCTATTCACAGGGGTCCTCTATCCTCTTCTGTGCTAGTGTCAGTCGAAAAAAATGGACCTCCCTAACCTAATTAAGTCTAGGGAGTCTCTTTCTCCTTCCACGGGACTTCTTTCCCGTTTGCCTGACCTGGACGAAGATTTTTGTGCCAGCCCGGCAACTGGGTGGATCATGTCCGCTAAACTCTTATGGACAAGGGTTCCCTGGTTATCTCTTGGGCCTCCGGTTTCAAATGAAAATCGACTTGGGATGTTTTATCAGATCCCCTCACTTGTTTCCGACAGCCCCAGGGGCGGGCATTAGGCCCCCTCTCTCTCTCTCTCTCTCTTTATCTCTCTTTCTCTTTCTCTCTCTCATTCACTTCTTTAGCACCGGCAGTTGCATCCAACAGATGGGATTCGCTTCAAACATTGACGTATTATCATTGACGTACGTATTATTATCGATATTTAAGACAGGTGACAGCTTAATGCATGGTGAAAGTCATTCAGAAAGCTCCTAGTGTAGCTTTCTGCATGACTTTCACCATGCATTAAGAAGTCACCTGCCTAAAAGGGTCTTAATGCTTCTATAAAGAAAATTCGAATAATCGAGATTTTACTGTATACTCAAAATAATACTAAATACAATGCTCATAGAAAATTGCCTATTCATATACGTACATTATATGCAAATAAGCTGAAATACGCATGCTTTATAGAAATATTACCTGAAACAAAGATGGTTTATTTTCCTTCACATGAAAACATTCAAACATGAATTCAATAACTCTTGTTTATTAATAGGCATCTCAGACTAAACAATAAACTCCTTTTTTTCTGAACAAAAACCGGATTGTTTTACTTCCTCATAAATATTCATGAGAATACATTTATGAAAATTAGTTAAATTACATATCATATTCAAGTTACATGTCTTTGCTTTATTCAGGTTCTTGTTTTGTCCTTCTTTCGCTCCTAAAAGCAAAGTTATGACGCATTTGTTTAACCATGGATGTTTCGAAATTTACCTCGGGTTACCACGGAAACCGTTAAAAACATAGCTTGGACACAATTATTTTGGGAAATGCTCAAGTGGTGTTCAGTGGACCCAAATGAACAATATAAACCTCAATTCAATAATTTTTGTGCATTAATATGCCTCTAAGACTAAACAAAAAACTCATTTTTCTAAAAAAGCGGATTTTTATACTTCCTCATTAATATTCATAAGCAATCATATATGAATATTATTAAAATTATATATCATAATCAAGATATATGTCTCTGCTTTACTTTGGTTTTTGTTTTGTCCTTCTATTACCTCTAAAAGCAAAGTTATTATGCATTTTCTGAACCGATGCTGTTTCGAAATTTACCTCCTCGTGTTACCATGGAAACCGTTCAATAAAACATAGATGGGACAAAATTACTTTGGGGGAATGCTGAAAATGTGTTCTGATGACCCAACCAAACATTTTAAACCTGAATTCAATAATTTGTGTGCATTAATAAGCCTATCAGACTAAACAAGCTCCTTTTTCTAAAAAATGCATATTTTTACATTCTCATGAATATTCATAAGAATGCATTTATGAATATTAATCAAATCATATACCATATTCAAGCTATATGTCTCTGCTTTACATTGGTACTTGTTTTGTCCTTCTATTACCTCTAAAAGCAAAGTTATTACGCATTTTCTGAACCAAGGATGTTTCGGAATTTACCTCGGGTTACCATGGAAACCGTTTAATAAAACATAGATGGAACAAAATTATTTGGGGAAATACTCATAATGTGTTCTGAGGACTCCAACAAACAACTTAAACCTAAATTCAATAATTTCTGTGCATTAATAAGCCTCTCAGACTAAACAACAAACTTCTTTTTTCTAAATAAATCACACTTTTTACTTCCTCATTAATATTCATAAGAATGCATTTATGAATATTAATAAAATCATATATCATATTCAAGCTATATGTCTCAGCTTTACTTTGGTACTTGTTTTGTCCTTCTATTGCTTCTAAAAAGAAAGTTATGGCACATTTTCTGAACCAAGGTAGTTTCGAAAATTACCTCGGGTTACCATGGAAACCGTTAAATAAAACATAGCTGGGACAAACTTATTTTTGGGGGCATGCTCAAAATGTGTTCTAAGGACCCCAACGAACAATTTGGTACCCATGAAAAAAAGTCTAGGGGGGGATGCTACGGTAACCACTACTAGGACCCAGCCTATTATGATGGTTATGTGATTGACCTAGTGACAGACACTAGCTCTAAGAAGCTCTATACTTTTGTTAGGAGCACGACAAGAAATGTGACAGCTCGGGAGTACATGGAGCCCCACTAAAGAGTGATATAATTAACAATGTTGATACACTAATCACAGCTAAAATTCTGAACCACTAGTTCTCTGTCTGGTGTTTCCTGCATGATTCATTTTTGTACTTTTACACATGAGGACCTATCTCTAAGTTGTGCCGTTTGAGAGTATCCTTATTCGGATGCCCTTCCCATCAATGTCACGATACATGGGGTCTGCAAGTTTCTTAACGGCTTTAATCTCCACAAGGCAACCTGTCCAGACACCATCTTATCAAGGTTCTTTAAAGAGATTGTACATTCACTGGCTCCTGCTCTTGCTCTGATCTTCCATGCATTACGGCCAGGATAATGTCCCCAGTGATTGGAAGACTTTCACGTTAATCCTATTTAGAAGAAAAATGGTCAAGAATAACACCATAAACTATTGGCCTGTGTCCCTAAATTCTGTCACATGTAAGATCCTGAAATACATCATACACAGTAACTTAGTTTTTCTAAATACCATGACATCATCAGCCCATGTCAGCATGGACTCAAGAGGCAGCGCTTCTGTGAGACACAGCTGATTAACATGGTCAATGACCTTGTGTCAGTTCTGGAGCAGTCCCATCAGATTGACGCAATCCTGCTGGACTTTTTCAAAACGTTTGACAAAGTGTCTTACAGACACCTGCATCTTAAACTCGAATACTATGATGAACATGTATTGCAAAAATGCTTGATTGTATCCAAAAGCAAACAAGTCACGCTGGAAGGTGTTTCCTCTGAATCAGTACCGATAACACCCGGTGTTCATCAATGTTATTTTTCTAGTCCTTTCCTTTCCCTCGCATACAATCATGACCACACGTAATTCCTATGCTCTAACTGTCGACTCTTTGCTGACGTCTCCCTTTTGTGCCGAGTCAATAGCAGATGCAGACGTCTTCTAGAATGATACCGACGGTCTGTAGAAATTGGAAGAGACTGGGTTCAATGCAGAGAAGTGCTAGATTCTGCTTATCACCAAGACACACAATGAGGCCAGTTATACTGTATATCAAGAGACGGAAGACAACAAATAAGGCAAAATAAGTTTTGACAGTACTGTCTTCTTAATTGATTTGGTAATCCCTAATCGATATGATCATAAAGAAGGCAAATTGACCCACAGCCTTTCTAAGCAGGAACCTTGAATCCTGCCAAAAGTCAATCAAGGAGGCATGTTACAAACGCCTGATCAGTCTGCAGATTGAGTACACATCCTTTGTTTGGGACCCACGCACCAAGGGCATGGCAAAGCGCGTGGAGATGGTCAAACGTAGAGCTACCATATTTGTAAATTTGGATTATTGCAAAAAAGCAACGTTAGTGTCATGCTCAACACGATTTGCTCAAACAGAGTCAGAAACAAGTAAAGGCCACGATATTCTTTTGGTTAGTGAACTTCTGACGCAATCACAGTTCACCTACAAGAGGCCACTCCTTAAGATCTGATCCATGGTATCGCAGGACCAAATTCCCGAGGGAATGTTTCTTCCTCTCTGTTGTCAGCACCATCTGAGCACGCTACCATAGTATCAAGTGATAACTCCTAACTTTCCATGTTGGGATCAGAGCTGTCATGTACTCTTCTTCTCTTTGCAATGTTTGAACCTGTTGTTTTAAAGTCAGAATACCGCTCAAAAAAGGTGAAATATTGCGTTATTTTCGCTATTCATGCGAAAAGAATAGCTAAAATTATAGCAAATTAGCCAATATAGTCACCAACATATAATCTCTTAATTTCACAATCGATGTGTTAATGTACAAAATCGTTAACATTATGGAAGACAATTTAACGTTTGTTTACATACGACAGCAAATCTCCGGGATTCCGTATAATCCCGAGACAACGTCGCGCTTTTACGAAAACATTACGTAAAAGTCACGTGATATATAGTAAACATGGAGGAAAACACATCCAAACGAAAACGGTAAAGAAGATTGCAAATGACGGTGTCCGAGAAAAAAAGGCGACATGCAGTACAAAACAGACGGATACATTTAAAACAGATAGTGATCGGTAATCAACACGAAAGGTGGAAAGGCCCGAGGAACGAGCTAGGTTGCAGTCTGACACTTTGATAGCGAAACGTCCGGACCATTCACTATATAAAATCAAATGTTTTACTGCCAAATATTTACATTGCAACGCAAAATGTAAAAACGACGTAAAATATAATACATGTAATTACTACAAAATGCGTTGATTTATTACATTATGCTGGAAAAAACTGTTAACGCAAAATGTAATAACGACGCAAAATGTAATAATTATTGAAACGAGTCTAATTCATGAATTCCATACACGACTATATTCGCGACTTTCGAAGAGAAATGCATATACATGTACAAGTAAAATAAACCTCTTCTGACAACAAGGGACTGGGAAAGCGGAGAGTAGTAGAGAGCGACGGGTCAAAAGTCGAAACTTTCATTTTATCGACATGAAACTTATCATAGTGCACTGGATGAGGTGTAGATGTTAACCAACGCAAAGTGTAATAACGACGCAAAATGTAGTAAACTTTGAGGTGGACCTGGTTCATACCATACAACTATATATCCACGACATTTGAAGAGAAAATGAATATATAACGATAATATAACCTGTCTGACCACAAGAGCCGGAGATAAGTGTAGTGGAGGGTTTTATCGACAAAAAGACATATCAGAGTGTACTGAGTGAAGTGTACATGTAGATGTTGCTAGAGTCAATATGTTATACTTATTCTAAAGATGTTCGATATATAAAGGAAATTATTACATTTTGCGTTATTACATTTTGCGTTTTACATTTTTATATTTTACATTTTATAAAATTTTGCATTGTTATCTGTAAAAGTCAAGCGAAAAATAGGGCAATTAATTCTTTTACTGACGATCACATCGCATCAACGTCGCGTTGACGTCGAATATGACGATGAGTTGACCTAGCAAAATCACTCATAGCGAAAAAATGAACTCGAATAGGTATTGTTTTTTTTACTTGTTTCTGTTAAGAAGTGAACGGAGTATGACATATAATTTTTTTGTAAACTTTGACCGTCTAGTTTTTTTGGAATTCCGCGAAAATGTCGAAAATAATCCAATACCAGAAAGCGGTAAAATAGGTTTTCGAACTTTCAACTCTTGACGGAACAAAAGTGTTACGCTTGTAAATCATATATCGCATATCATATTGAAGAACTATTTTTCTTCTTCAAACCAGTTTTCGAATCATTGAAATACGCAACGGCATTTGTAAATAAATAAAGAAATACGCAAGCACATGTGAATTGCTTAGATGACACCAGAGGGCGCTTTTGACGTCATATATTGCTAAGCAACCGACGTCAAATTTAAAATGAACGTCGCAGTCGTGTCGGCGGTAACTTTCTGTATACCTGGACCAAATATGATAATAATTGGTTGGATAAACTTCGATTTTTGCCGAGCAACAGCGCGAACTACCTTAAAGCATTGTTGTAGATGAGAATGTCTGATCTCTGTGTTTCTCGCTGTGCACATGTGTGTCTGTGCACATGTTTGTGTGTTTGCACGATTGTGTGTACATGTATATATGTGTGTGTCTGTCTTTTAAGTCAATATGAAACTCAGTTTCCTGATATTGACATAGCTTTAGTTTATACAAAGGTGTTGTCATATGATGTCATAGATTTAAGGATAAATGACATTTTATGCTTCGTTTTTATGCTGATGTAGTAAAAATGATATACATTTTTATGCCCCCAGATTGGGGGGGGGGGGTTGTATTGTTTTTGCCCTGTTTGTTTGACAGCAACTCTAACATTGGTCATAACTTTTGAGCCAATAAAAGTACCTAGTTATAGTCTACTTTCAGTCCGAATGACCACTCAGTCGACTGTACATTTACTCCCCTAGTCATTGAGTCATTAGCCTACAATATTGAGCACTGCTATCATATGGTGCAATCATGCAGCTGCAGTACCGGCGAGTGACCCTCACAGGTACCTATAACCCCTTGGTGGAGAGGATGTGCAGGGGAGACACCGAAAAGTGTCTCTTAAATTTCCCGGAGGGACTGGGATTTGAACCCCGGACATCCGGACTGAGAGTCAAGCGCGTTACCACTAAACCACCGCCACCTACAAATAGATAGAGACTTGATATTGGCATGCATATGTATCTCATTAAGCAGAACATTTTGAGGGGTGACATGTCAAGGTCAGGGTCATCCTTCAAGGTCAGAGGTGGAATATATAGATCATATCACTGACTTTAACTTTGGCCATAAATTTTGAACCAGTAGAGATAGAGACTTGATATTTAGCTTGCATGTGTATCTTATGACGTTGCACATTTTGAGGGGAGACTTGTCAAGGTCATTCTTCAGGGTCGAAGGTCGAATTGTCTGTTTGTTTGTCAGTAACTTTAACATTGGTCATAACTTTTGAGTCAGTTTAGATAGAGACTTGATATTTGGCATGCATATGTAGCTCATAAAGCCGCACATTTTAAGGGGTGACACGTCAAGGTCATCCTTTAAGGTCAAGGTCAAATATATAGGTCAAATCACTGACTTTAATATTGACCAGTACTTTTGAAACAGTAGAGATAGAGTCTTGATATTTGGCATGCATGTGTATCTCATGAAGCTGCACATTTTGAGGGGTGACATGTCAAGATCAATGTCATCCTTCAGGGTCAAATGTCACGAGCTTTAACATTGGACATACATTTTCAACCAGTAGATATACAGACTTGATACTTGGAATGCATGTGTATCTAATGATGCTGCATAGTTTGAGGGGTGACATGTCAATGTCGTCCTTTAGGGTCAAAGGTCACTGAATTTAACATTGGCCATAACGTTTGATCCAGTAGAGATACAGACTTAATATTTCATAATTTGGTATGCATGTTATTTGGTATGCATGTGTATCTCATAAAGTTTCACAGATTTAGGGGTGACGTGTCAAAGTCAAGGTCATCCTTCAGGGTCAAAGGTCACCGACTTTAACATAGGCCATAACTTTGAGCCAGTAGAGATTCAGACTTGATATTTGGTATGCATGTGTATCTCATGAAGCTGCACAGTTTGAGGGATAATATGTCAAGGTCAATATCATCCTTCAGGGTCAGAGGTCACCATATTTAACTTTTGAACCAGTGCAGATGCAGACTTGATATTTTGTTTGCATGTGTATCTCATGAAGCTTGACAGTTTGAGGGCGTGACATGTCAATGTCAATGTCATCTTTCAGGGACAAAGGTTATATCGGGAAGGGGCATAGTTTTTCACAAACACATCTTGTTAAAATTACAAATCCTAAAAATACTGTCTTTCATAAGCTGTGCTTAAAGTTAATTTATTTACAATATGATTGGTAAAGCCGCTGTTCTTTCACTGACAATTAAATCGATTCTTAGATCATTTAATACATTTAAAAACCGTAGCTTTTATTACGTATGGGTAGCTTGGTTACCTGTTAAGAAATTTGTTATATGCATTCAGATGCATTAGTAACAGCAGACACAATGATAAAACTTTTATTCTATGTGTGTGAAATGTATTAATTACTGAAATCTATTTATAACTCTTTGCTATCTGGCGATTAATTCTTTTGCTATTTATGATCTATGTCATGTCCCGCATGATCCGCATAATGTGGGACCTGATTTAAGATGCACACCGTTTGTCACTCACAACCAATATCTTCAAAACTAATCAGAAAGAAAGTTTTTAATATGCTGTAGACAGTAATTGAGCAGAGGAAACACTTACTTAGCATGTAAAGAGTTATATATGTTACTTATATTTTTCACTATATTGGTGTTTATATTCCTTTCTCTCAGACGTAGTATAGATGTTTCGTTGGAGGAGGAGGAGGAGGAAAGAAATGATATGGACAGTGACTCAGATTATGAACCTTACTGCAGTATTGTAAGTAGACTCATTCTTTCAAGTAAAGTCTCATAAACATCTCCCATGTTAACCCTTTCCCTGTTTCTTTTATTTTCTGATTTGTTTTATAATGGCATATGTAAGCAGGATTTTATGGTATTGATAGAAACTTTATTCAGATGTATTATAATGTTATATTAAAGGAAATAGAGCAGACCCTGATTAGAAGATTCCACAGTAGCCATCTGATTTGGGTCTACTTTGTTTGGTAAGGCGTGAAAAGATTTTTAATATGGAAGACAATTTTAAAGAGCTTATTTTACCTGTTAAAGATTTCTTGTAATATACATGCAGCATATGAAAGGTCAGGAGATTAATAGCATAAAATACATACTTTTTAGTTCACCTGAGCATGAAATGCTCTACTTTAGCTTTTAGCTAAGTTTATGGCTATTGTTCAGTTGTCAATTATTATTATCATTTGCATCTGCATCTTCAACAGTCTTAATCAAAATTAGTTACAATTTGATTGACTATAAGATTTGAAATCAAACTAGTAGATTTGAATTTTTCAAGAATTTTAACACTCTAGTGTCTTGATTATATTCTGGATCCTTATAATATTGACCCATTACTCCATGAATATTAATGTGAGAAATAACAGTGTCATGCATAATTATTATACATGTATTCATTTTTATAATTGTTTGTGAACACACGAAAGTTTGGCCATGGCAGACATTGTATATTATTCTGTAAGCAAATACTCAGTTCCTGATCAGACAGCTCCTGTAGGAGCCAACCGAGTTTAGTCTACTCTGTTGGCCCTGGTATAGAAAGTCTTAAGTTTTGGAGTTAAGGGTTCATGAATTATATAGATGACTTTGGCAAACTCTAACCAGTACATGTCATACTTTAATGCTTTCACACTAAAGAACCTTTATTTATCCTGATAATCCTCATTTTATATATATATATATATATGTAATTAATAATGTATATGCTTATGTCGGTTTAGTGGGCATAACTTTATAAAATGTTGAGTTTTCAAGACCTTATATTGATAGTTATACAGAAAAATCCGCATGTTTATTCTCCAAGAAGGGGTATCATATTTTGACATACCAGTAATCCTCATTCTTATCCAAATTTAAAATGAGTCATGTGAGATAAACAAACCTATCATTGTAAATATGGAAAAATAGTCAAACATGGAGAGCCACACACGAAATGACACCGCACCGTAATGCTACTTAGATTTACTTGCTCCAAATATATTGGTTGTCTGGAGGTGATTGATTATGTGATTTATTATACCCCCTTTTGGAAAAATGGGTGTATATTGCTTTGCACATGTCGGTCGGTTGGTCTGTCTGTCGGTCGGTAGATCGAGCGGTTTCTGGTCAATAACCGATAACCGACTGTGCGCATAATCTTGAAACTTGTTGTGGTGTTTGGCCATGACCACTAAGCGCATGATCTTCAAACTTGTCGTCGTTTTTGGTGATGACCACTAGATGAGCCCTAATTTATTTTGGTCACTAGGTCAAATGTCAAGATCACCATGACCTTAACTGATGAAATGGTTTCCGATCAATAAATGTTTGGCTTATGATCTTCAAACTTGCTGTCGTGATTAGTCATGGCCACAAGATGACCCAAATTGTTCTTTAGGTCACTAGGTCAAGGGGTCTGGGGTATACATGATTTACAAACATCTCTTTTTAAATATTAATGTTGCATTGAATATATTTCTTAGACCAGAAGAAGTAAATCGGGAAACAGAAGAAATTCAAATAGAGTTTGGGATGGAGAAGGAGGAAGCCACTAGGGTCAAGGAGCAAGAAGACTCTGAAGACATGCCAGCTGGTCCAGGAATTTGTAGGGTTTTAACCAATGAAGGCTGTGGAATCGCCCAACGAGACAACATGTCTAGTGTATTTGAACCAGCTCCTGACAGAATATGCAGTTCTGCTAAAATTGTTCCAGACTTTACAGGGTCAGCACTGTATTTGAAATTGGTATGTTAATGAAATTGACAGTTTAAATTCACAAATTCTTTTGTAATGAACACGAATGTAACTCATAACCCTTTCCTCAATAAATACGCCTTTCTAAGCCTCTGTAAAAGTCACCTGTTGAAACCATTGAAACTATTTATCACAATGGTATCAAACAACAAGGTTCTGAAATATGCCTGTTTTAGCTCATCAGAGCACAAAGTACTCAGGGTGAGCTTTTGTGATAGTCTGATGTCCGTCGTCCGTCAGTGTGCGTCGTCCGTCATGCATTGTCAGTCGTCAACAATTTCAACCTTTAAAATTCTGCTCTTCTGAATCTACAGGGTTCTCAGCCTTCATCTTTGGCACTTAGCATCATATTTAGGTCCTCTACAAAAGTTACATAAAATAGTCCCTGAGGTCAAAATTGGCTCCACCCAGGGGTACATTGTTTTCTATTGGAACATATAGTGAAAACTTTGAAAATCTTCTCCTCTTAAACTAGAAGGTTCTCAGCTTATATATTTGGCACATAGCATCATGTTTAAGTCCTTCAATAGAAATTATATAAATTTTGCCCCTAGGGTCAAAATTTGCCCCACCCCAGTGGTGCCTTGTTTCCTATAAAGGCATCTAGTAAAACTTTGAAAATCTTCTCTTCTGAATCTACAGGGTTCTCAGCTTTCATATTTGGTACATAGCATCATGTTCAGGTCCTCTACAAAAGTTTACTGTTATATGAATAATGCTCCTTGGGTCAAAATTGGCCCTGTTCTATGGTTAGCCAGTTTTCAATAGAAACATATAGTGAAAACTTTGAAAATCTTCTACTCTGATTGTCTGGTGAGCGCTTCTGGGCCGTTCTGGCCCTCTTGTCTCCAATCAATGTTTCTATTCGGTAGATTTATTCAAAGTGGTTGGGTCTAAAAATAGCCTATGAGAGAATGGGTTAGATATGGGGAAAAAGTTAAACATGCTATAGCTGGTGGCGGTTTTGGCCATTGTGTACAAACAGTGTAGTAATACAAGAGACGATACTTATGAAATGAATAGGTCATGCAGGGCTATTTGCTAACAATTAAACGTGCCATGCATTGGCTCAGCGTATTATTTTTAAGATTCATTATTGACCGTATTCAATCTGCTAATTTGAGAAAAAAATGCAATAGTGCATTTCTGCTTTTTGCGGCGGTCTATTAATTGAACTTTTTTAACCCTTTATTCCATGAATATACATATGAATATGAATAATGGCCTCATAAAAAGTAATTAGTTAAATAGTTATAATAGCACATGGACACAAGAAGTTTAACCATGGCAAAAATTTCACTTATATCTATATTACATATATATCATAAGCAAACAGACCAGACCCTGATCAGACGGCTCCTATAGAAGCCATCTGATCTGGGTCTACTCTGTTTGAAAAGGCATAGAATGGCGCATATATTGAGTAAATTGAGTAAACACCCTTGCAAATATGGTGACTACTGTATGAGTCATCTGACCTCTGTGTTTGCTTTAAAAATAATACAAACTTGATTCTACAGTTTCTGCCATGGTCAAAACATTCAGTGATCATATGCTATTATTATGTCTCCCCCAGTATACTGGGGAGACATTTCGTTTTTGTGTGTGGCGTCCGTCTGTCCCATTTTACTTTGTTGGCGCGGTTTCCCCAAAACCTTGGGTCGCATTTTCATGTAACTTAATAGGATTAATCCCCACCATGCCTAGTTGTATTCCTGTTCTGGTTTGATGATTTTCTGCATAGTTATGGGACTTTGAAATTTTGAAATGGAAAATTTTTGTCCGTGCGGTTTCTCCAAATCTTATGATCAAACTTTTATGAAACTTCATATGATTGATCAGCACCATGCTTATATGTGCATATCTTATTCCGGTTTTGGTTCGATGATTTTCTGCAGAGTTATGGCACTTTGAAATTTTACATGGAATTTTTTGTCCACACGGTTTGTCCAAATCCTTCTTCAGATTTTCATGAAACAACCTAATTTGATTGATCAGCACTATGTCTAGTGCATATCGTATTCCTGTTCCGGTTTGATGATTTTGTGCAGAGTTATGGGAATTTGCAATTTTTACATGGAAAATTTTGTCAGCGCAGTTCCTCCAAAATATTTAACGGATTTTTACTGAAACTTAATAGATTGATCAGCACCATGCCTAGATGTGCATGTCTTATTCCTGTTCCTGTTTGATGATTTTCTGCTGAGATATGGGACTGAAATTTTTACATGGAAATTTTGTCTGCGTGGTTATTCCAAAATCTTTCGAGTTTTCATGAAACTTCATAGGATTGATCAGAGCCATGCCTAGTTGTGCATAGTATGATTTATGGAACTTTGAAAAAAAGTGTCCACGCTTTGGGGGAGACATCAGTTTTTGTATAAAAAACAATTCTAGTTAAATTAATGCTTATTAAAATTCATTATTTCGATATTGTTTTCATGAGTTTTCATGGAGTAAACAGTAAATATTATATAAATATATTTGGCAGAAGCAGTAATTGCCAGTGAAATGTAATTCTGTTGATTTGTACATATTTGTGTTAATATTTTTATCACATGTATTTGTAAAAATCCAGATGAGGTATAGTGTCGCATCAGAAAACGCTTGCTGCATGGTCAGTAGCTTTTGAAAAGCTTGAAATAATAGAAAATAAGTCAAAATTACAGCAGATCGAAATTTCAGTATACATAAGGCCCAATGTTATACCACGTTTTGCTTAGGTATGGGAGTATTCTCAAGCATCTGATTGGTCAGATTCTGAACTTGCTCAGAATCTGACCAATCATATACTTGAAAATGATCTCTGACTCAGACCCAGAAGTAACCCCATTGTTTACTGCATGACAATGGTTAAATTTCAAAGACTAATTTTACAAATTTCAGATTTTTCACAAAGGACATTGTTTGCACAGATGGTCCTCACAGCCAGTTCTGAATATGCGTTTGCACATTGAAGACTTTTTGTGTGCTGCAGCCATTGTTTACATCTGAAAAGAATTATGTAAAAAAAGGTTTGTTTGCAAAAATGCTCAATCTCAAATTTCTTTCTGCGAACTTATTATACAAGATCCAGTCAACCTACTTGATACCTTCTGTTGATAACGTCTGGGCAAGTCACCAAGAAGAAGTTCTTGCCAGTTTTAGGGGACAGGAAATATTGTTTGGCAAGTTACAGATTAAATAACTGTGGATATTGAGTAAATGTAACAGTTTAGATCTGAATCAGATGCTTCTTCAGAGATGAGGCACCTGGTCTGTGCTGTGTGTAAAGGTTTATGGTTACTGGTTAGGTTGTCCAAAAGTATAACAACAAGGGGCATATAGTTGTTTTAAAAATAGTCTACTAATAAGAAAAGCTTGTAATTCATTAAAATAAATATGCAGTTCATTTACATGTATACACTTTTTATATGCTGGATTATGGTTTGGCGTTTGTCAGTCTGTCCGTCCATTAGCCACCACTTTGTCCGCTCAATAACTTGATAACTATTGGGTATGCTGTCTTCATACTAAGTAGGAAGGTTGGTCATTGCTAGTAGATGGCCCCTATTGATTTTGAGGTCAGTTGATCAAAAGTCAAGGTCACTGTGACCTTCAACTCAAAAATCGTGTCTACTCAATAACTTGCTAAGTATTAGGTGTGCTGTCTTCATACTTAAATAGGAAGGTTGGTTATTGCTAAGAGATGACCCTATTGATTTAGAGGTCAGTCGGTCACATTTTCAGTGTGAAATTATCTGATTTGTGCGTATATATAAGATATATTTGAACATTTTTAGATCCTGATATTTTACCCTCTTTTGTCACACTTTTATGTTGCAGTTGAACAACATTTGTGAAGAACAATAATAATCATAATCAAATACCATGTTTGAAGGGCATGCTTTTGTCTATCTCTCCCTTGTTTGCAATGTCTAATATGATTTAGTACAAGAGGACATAATCAATATACTATATTTTTCGAAATACTGTTTAAAGAGGAAGTCCCTACAATGATCGCATATTTTCAATAATATCATCAAACTTGGTATTTGTTATGCTCTATCATTATTATGAAGGTTCCCAAATTGAACTTATATCGAAAAATGCCCCTGTGATATAAATAAACTGATTTCATCAATACTGATAATTTTTGTTCTACAACACAATATTATCGGCCTTTTCCGTTAAATTCTTCCGCGTTTTGCCGATGATCACCCGATCCCTCCATTGTATACATAATAGCTTTCTCGGAAGAGGTCGGGGAATCGCGAATAGGGCGAACAGTTACGAAACTAAAACCCAACTCAAATAAAACTGAAACATCGGGGAGTAAAACCGGGATCGGCGATATCAAACACATGAATGTTTGTCATTATAAACGGTAATTGGATGGGGCTTTTTGCGATATACTACTTTTCAGCATATAAACAAATTAGTTTTGTATATTTAAAGTGTTTATGAAACGCGTCAAATGTAGGGACATCCCCTTTAAGAAGGTCACATGAAATATTAGGGATAATAAAATAAGTAACAATGATGGTAGATACACTTTAACTATATTAGCCTTGTTGTTGCATCAAACACATGTTGCACAGAAAATAAAAGTTTCATGTTTGATAAACAAAGAATACATTAACATGGATGTCTTGATAATTAACCCTTTCCCGCATATAAACGCGTTTTCATGCTTCTGCAAACAGAGTAGACTCAGATCAGATGGCTCCTGTAAGAGCCATCTGACCAGAGTCTGCTCTGTTGCAGTTTGAAAGCATGTTTTCTTTTACTTTCTTAACCCATTCCCTCATAGGCAATTTTTAGATCCAACAACTTTGAATAAATCTACCGAAAAGGGGCATTAAATAGAGAAAAGGAAAACAATGAATTTTGTAGTTTGAAACCATTGTGATAAATAGAGCATTTGCTCCTGTAGGAGCAAATGCTCTATTTATCACAATGGTTTCAACAGGTGTATTTACAGAGGCATAGAAGGGTGTATTTATTGAGGAAATGGATATATGGCTACAATGTTCTACTCTCCATATTTCATTACTATTTTGTCGATGAATATTCAGTAGGTAGTGAAATTCGGAATAAACACAAAATAGGGAAAGGGTTAAAACAGTGTTAGCAAGGCTTTGAAGCTTAGTTCAGATGGACATGAAATGACAATTTTTTGTGACAAATGCATTTCTGCATCCTATCAACAAACTTGTCTTGATATGAAGCGGATTTAATTTTGTTTTATATATTTCTATGCATATACATGAGTGTAGTTGTTACCACAGAAACCGATATACCTGTGTATAAATGATTTGAAAGACATGTGTTACTAAAATATGATATAGGTTTGTGTTGCTGGTAGCCGAAATATGAATGTGCTACTAAACTTTCTGAATTTGTTTATAGAACAGAATTATCCTTTTTCCCATTTTGCTGGAAAACATGTTAAAATGAAGTATTTCTAATTATTCTTGCTGTAATTGGCTACCACAGTTAAATTTTAGCACCAACCTAGATGACTAGCACATTTTTTTCTAGGAATTTATTTTTGCCATGACACAGAGAAAGAAATGGGTTGATTATTCAAAATAAGCAAACCACTCATTGCATCTTTTGCTTTCAAGAAACAAAATAAATTGCTATTTTAGTTGATCATTTGTTATGACAGTGTAATAGATACCTATTTATGTCTATGAAAACAGAGTAGGCCAAGATCAGACATTTCCTGTAGGACCTTTCTGATCAAGGGCGTCTGTGGATATGAAAAACTGCAAACATGATTCCACAGATGCTGCCATGGGAAAACAGTCATTATATGAAAGTGGCTAATAATATTAATTATAATTTCATGCAGTCATTGTTTCAAACATTCATATACATCAGGGCCTCTATTCATAAAGCTCCTAAGGAGAAGCTTAAGAAATTTCCTCCCTTTCTTGAACATTTCTTAGTCTTATAAAATGAATACAGGTAAAAACATTTTAGAAAATAAAACTGTATATCAAATGTATATTATCCAAATATTCTAGAAGTCATTGAGTGAAAATTTACTGTGTAGTTTTGCTACAGATGCAGCCAGAAATATTTCCCCAAGTAGTCCTCAAGTTAAAATATTCCTAAGGAGCTTTATGAATATGGACCCAGGTGAAGGGTTAAACAGACATATTTCACATGGTTATGTTTGAGTATTTCATTATTGTATTTCATTATTTTGTAACATCTAGCAATGCATTGCTCATATATTAAATATGGCAGAAATTGATGAAATTGTGTCTAGTTTCTTCTTTCCACCCATCAATTAAATATTCAAATGCCACATAATGATAGCTCTATAGGAAAAAAAATATTTTACAAAAAGCAAGAATAAGAAATTATTTCCTATAAATCTATCATTAAGTTACATTTGAATATTTATAAGTAAGAATACAACATGATTTTTTTTATCTTACACGTTCCCCAATTCACATGCTTTTTCATGACTTTTAATAATATAAGTTTTAAGTGCCTACTACGTTTGCCTGTTAACCCTTTTCCTCATATACACATTCCCAAACAGAGTAGACCCAGATCAGAAGGCTTCTGTAGGAGCTGTGTGATCAAATATTGCTTTGTTTGCTTATTAAATAACAACATACCCAAAACTCCCCTTACTGATACCAACAAGCAAGTATTGCCTGGCAATCAGTCATCCTTAACTGGGACTGGTCATCACCTTAAGTTGGATAGAGATACTGAAGTAGTATGCCATACTTTCCATCTTCCAAAGATAAACACAAGAAAGTTTGGAAATCCTAACCAAAGCAGTTGCAGATATATCATCTTGACAATTTACAGTCAAATTTTGCAAAAGCTGAAGTCAATGTCAAAATCACATAGACACGAAATTAGTATGCGACACTTCACCTTCTCAAGATGCACCCATACTAGAAATTTGGATATAATAATGCAAGTGATTGAGGAGATATCAGGACAAAAATCAGGATGGATGGACGGCAGGGGACTAAACAGTTCTGTGTATATGATGTGTTCAGCTAATAAATATGGATGATGTCATTATATTTTACATGTATACTTAACACTTTACCTTTGAATATGTAAAAAATAATGACATATAATTAGATTTATTCTTTATAATGGCATCTGCACTCAAAAACAATTTGGCTATCAGAGACAAACTGTATAATAAAATCTATAGTATACCATAAGCAAACAGAGTGGACCATGATCAGACGGCTCCTATAGGCTGTATTATCTGGGTCCACTCTGCAAAGTCCTGAAAAGGCATCCATATGAGGAAATGGACTAAAAAGGAAAGATATGTAGTCATAGCAGGCAATTAAAACTAACTCAAGCAGATCTGAGAAGTTTGGAAGTTTTACATTTTACTCCATGAAAAAAAAATAATCAAGCCAGAAATAATGAGATAGAATTCTATAAAAGCATATGAACAAGGGAATCGTAGCCACGGGTTAAATGAGATATACCGGTATTCAGCCCAATAAGCAAACAGGACAGACACTGACCGGGCTGCTCCTGTAGGAGCTGTCTGATCTGAGTTTACTCTGCTTACAAAGGCCAGTATTTATGGAGTAAAGGGTTGGGTAAGTCTGCTTGGAATGAATCCAGTGTACTATCCAAAAGGATCAGGGATTTTTTCCTGTATCTTCTAAACACAACAGGAAGGGATTGTCACTCGGTTGCCAGCAGCCAGTCATCCAAAGTCCCAAAACACAAATTGCCTGTAGGCTACATGTCTGTTTGCCTTTCTTAAATCTGCCCCCTCCCATCCTGTCTGTACAATCTGGCTAATGCAAGGACTCCTTCATCCAACACTAGTACTTGGAAGTCCTGCAATTGAATAAAGCACTAGAAAAGACCCCTGACTACATTGTAACTCTATTTAATGGTGAAAAATTGTGTGAAACTTGGACAAGGACGGTTGAGTACAAGTGGAAATTGTATCAATTCCCGAGAAAATGAAAACATTGCTATGGCATTTTCATAAAACAGAAAAGCCAATAATGATGGACATACTTTGATCAATTGCATCAAAAGGTGTCTCTCTATCAGGGACATGATTACAGATTGGTAGCTGTAATTCAATACTTCTCACTGCTTTAGGGTTAAACTATTAAATGTGGGACAAGTTAGTGTGAACTGGGTTCTAAGACTCAGAATAAAAGGACTTTTGGTTAATTTGCTTCTTTTCTTGAATTACATATGATTGTTTTGCATTTAGTTATTACTGAAAATATAATCAGATTTCATAAGCAAACAGACCAATGTTTCTACAGGAGCCATTTGATCTGAGTCTTTTCTGTTTGCAAGACCAGGTGTTTGGGTCAAATGGTAGGTTAAAACATTAGTAAAGTACATATCTCAATCATAATAAGACGTTCAAACAAAATATATATCGAAACCCAACATGCAGAAGGTAGAGAAATGACTGCTCAAGATAATATATTACTTATAAAACCATTAAGTACCACGGGCTTTGGGAACACCAGTCTAGTTATTATTTGACCATATTCACATCAGAACGAAATATAGGATTGTTTGACCTCAATGGATTCTATACATATATGGGTGTGTTGAATCCATCACTACGTACGGCGTAAATATATCATAATTTATACATTTCGTCCAAATAAGGTGCATGCCGTTTAGCTGTGGGTCGAATTAGACTGTATTGAATCTGTAGATCTAGAGTCGTAGAATCCCTAGGCTTTTACACGACGGGTGAGATTATTAACCACCCCCAAAATATCCATGGCGATCTCTTACGTTTGAATCACTTATTTAAGTGTTTGTTGTTTAACTTTTTATAACAATATCAGTTTAATATCGGTTAAAATTACCTTCATGGTCATCCGCTCTTTCCTAGAGTGCAGATTCAGCGCCTCAGTCCGATCGTCATAACCAGATTTTCGCCTGCCTCTGATTTACCACCTCTTCCGCGTCTCTACGAACGTAATAGATGCAACCATTCCTCGTTCCCATGCACCCCTACCCCTGTCATCTTCATGTTTTTCTGGACTTGACGTTGAACTAGATGACATTTTCGTTCATGCATGTTTACCATATATTTGACGTCACTGGTTTATGCGTACGCATATTATGCTAATTACTCCAGTCGGCAGATACCGTATTCAACCGAGTAAAATCATCGCTTGTTTCCGATATCGGTGAAAAGTAAACAGTCTTGCTCGAGGAGGACGTCTCAAAATACAGCTTTTATGGATCTTACGAGTATTTTAACTTCATGAAGCGTCGCAAATGGCCATGGGAATGCATATTTGATACGATAAGCACCCGTTGGGAAGATAAAGAAAATCGCGTTTCTGAGCAGTATTCAGACTTTAATTTGCACGTTGGACCCTCCCTCACCTATGTGCATATCACAATTGTGCGAGTATGGCTTTTCTTTTAGTTTGATATATTTATACTTCTTTGAATCAAAAAGTAGTAAAGTCAAGCAGGAAAAGTCACACAAAACGCCACCATCACCAAAACACCTACAGAAAGCATAGCAATTTATACTCATACACACACATACCGTAGAAAATCACATACAAGACGCAATCACCACCATCACATCAATAGACAGCATGTAACACACATAACCAAACATACACAAACACACAAGAAGAACACAGAAAACACCAACAAATACACGAGCACCAGAGACAAACATAAACCAAACACAAGCACAAAGACACAAGACAAACAAAAGTAAGGGTCACAAAGAGAGAGCCGCCTTGGCACGGTCATCAGCAAAATCACCACTGGGGGTTTAAACCGGTTTACGGACGTCCTAACCTCACACTTATCTCAAAGTCACCCTAGCTAAACAAACATTAAAGGTGTCCCCGCCGGACTTCCCCACAACGTAGAAGACAGTAATGTAAAACATAGCATAACAATTGTGAAAGACCGTCAAATATGTACTCAATGACTTTGCTGAAGACTGCAGGGAAGCCGTTAAGGTCACGACAGAGAAAAAGTAATACATGAGTCTGGTAAGCTCATCCCATTTCCGGGTTTAAGAGTATACCATCATAGAGTACTACCCTCGGCCTGTCATTGTGCAAGCAAAGAGGAAAGCGTAGCGACCGACTGTAAAGGGGTCTATAACCAAACATGCAGTGTGTTGCAATGTAATAGGGTCATAACCTTTCTTTCTAAACGTTTTAATGCGTTTAATAAACAAATCGTGAAAATGGATATGACCATGAAACTTCCTACGTTTGTAGATAACATCATCATAGAAATCTGGATGAGAAATACCTTGTTGCAGTAACGTCCGTTAAATGCAGCTATATTTATTAATGAGGGGTAAATTTCGATAATAGAATTTTGAAAAAGCTTTCCAAATTTTATTATATCTGTAGCCTTGCTTAAGAAGTTTATGAGTTATAATTAAATTAAGACTATTAAAATCTACTAGCAAAAAACAGGCTCGGGCAAAGCGAATAACTTGAGAAATGTAAACCCCATAAGATGTAGACCGGGGAACATCCCCATCTAGAAAAGGATAATTAACAATTTTGAAATCGAAATCTTCCCTTTTATCGTATATTTTAGACGAAACTTTATCATTAGTGACGGAAGAATTCAAATCTAAAAAGGAAGCCTGAATGTCAGATGGGTTCGCTTTGTTTAAAGTAAGTTCTTTTGGGTAAATAGAAGAAACCATAGTTTCAAAATATGGATTATCCAAATTCAAAGTGTCGTCTAAATACCTAGACGTTTTATTAAAAGCACTAACAATGTCAGATTGTGTATCAGGGTTTAAACTAAGCATGAATCCTTCTCATAGTAATACAAAAACAATTCTGTGTAATGTTCAATAACCATGGGTACAAATTGTACCCCTCTTGTTGCAGATTTGTTTTTGTATTGCTACGAGAGGGATTTTATGCTCAGCTTAAAACCTGATAAACAGACCGATATTGTTAATGCTTTTAATAAAACTTCAAGGTTTTTAGACGATATTTTGAATTTAGATAATCCTTATATAAAGCTAATCAATCTTACATTAATGCTTCATTTTTAGATTTGAATCTTTCAATTACAAATGATAAAGTTTCGTCCAAAGTATACGATAAAAGAGAAGATTTTAAATTTAAAATTGTTAATTATCCTTTTCTAGATGGGGATGTGCTACGTTCTACATCTTATGGGGTTTATATTTCTCAACTTATTAGGTTTGCCCGAGCCTGTTCTTTGCTTGAAGATTTAAACAGACGTAATTTAGTTATAACTGATAAACTTCTTAAGCAAGGTTACAGATATCACAAACTTCGGAAAACTTTTTCTAAATTTTATTATCGAAATTTCCCTCTCATTAGTAAATATAATTACAATCTACGGACGTTACTGCGACAAGGCATTTCTCACCCAGAATTTTATGGGGATGTTATCTACAAACATTCGGGGTCATATCCATTTTCATGATTTCTTTATAAAACGCATTAAAACATTTAAAAAGAAAGGTTATGATCCTATTATATTGCAACGCACTGCATGTTTGGTTATCGACCCTTTTATAGTCGGTAGCTACGCTTCCCTCTTCGCGATGACAGGCCGAGGGTAGTACTCTATGATGGTATACTCTTAAACTTGGATACAAGATAAGCTTACCAGACTCATGTATTACTTTTTCCCTGTCGTACCCTTAACGGCTTACCTGCAGGTGCTCTGACTTCAGCAAAGTCATTGAGTACATATTTGACGGATTGTCACAGTTATTATGCTATGTTTTAAATGTTGTCCTGTGTTCACCGTCGTCTATGTTGTGGGTAAGTCCAGCGGGGATACCTTTATTTACAACATTTGTAAAGCTAGGATGACTTTGAGAGAAGTGTGAGGTTAGGACGTCCGTAAACCGGTTTAAACCCCCAGTGGTCTTTTTGCTACTGACCGTGCCAAGGCGGTACTCTCTTTGTCACCCTTCCTTTTGTTTGCCTTGCGTCTTTGTGCTTGTGATTTGTTCATGTGTGGAACGTTTGTCCCTGGTTCTTGTGTGTCTTTTGGTGTTTTTT
Organism: Azorinus chamasolen; assembly: GCA_963576725.1. Taxonomy (NCBI): domain Eukaryota; kingdom Metazoa; phylum Mollusca; class Bivalvia; order Cardiida; family Solecurtidae; genus Azorinus; species Azorinus chamasolen. Next base: position 62,547,678 of record OY755240.1, on the reverse strand, counting down.
GTGTTCATTTCGTGTGTGTGTGTGCGTTTGGGTGTGTGGTTGTGTGTGTGTCTGTGTCATGCTGTCTATCGGTGTTTTGGTGGTGGCTGCGTCTTGCATGTGGCTTTGCCTGCTTGACTTTACTACGTTTCCATTCAGAGTCTACCTTTATGTCGCTTTTTACGGAAGGGTGCTGAAACAACCACTATAAAAACTACGAATAGTCTCCCTACACTAAAACTTAAATTCTTGAATTTACACTCTGTGTTTTCTGTTCAGATTCCTCATAATCTAGCTAATTTTCAATCTCTACAGCCGTCTGTTTGTATAAAACCTCTAAAACTATTTTCGGCTTCGTCTATTCAGGTTCCTTTGTTTGCTATAAATAATGGACCTAAAATCGTGTTTTCTCCTTTAAAGCAATCTGTCATTCGTTATACTAAAGCTCATCTAAATTCACAAAAGACATAGATTATATTCAATAATTACAAAGTGCAATAGTAAGAGGTGTATGTGTTGCAAATTTATTTCTACTCTTGTAAATGTGGGTAGAATGTTTAGTGTGAAAATTAATTCTGATGTAGACTGAAAATCGTCAAATATTACATATGTTATAACCTGAAATGCGCCACGCTGTAGTATTCAGTACGTAGGTCGGACGGGTCGCTCTTTAAAAACAAGGTTTCGAGAACATAATTACCATTCTCGTATCAAAATAGTTCGCAATTTCTTTACCAGGATTTTCATCATACTGGACATTCATTTAAAAATAGTTCGGTTCAACCAGTAGGGCAAATTTATTATGATTCTAATACTACCAGTAGTTTGAAATCTAAAGCTCGTTTTATCACAGAACTAGACTGGATTAAAAAAATACAAACACCTTCCCTTTGGGTTGAATGACAACATTTACCAAAGTGGTAATATATCTTAAGATCGTAACATCGATATTTTCTCAAAATTTTCAATTAGAAAACGTAAAAGTAGATCACATGGTAAACGTAGAAATGGTAATATTAAGCGCAAATTACGTATTAATATGTCAGTTCACGATTTACGTACTATTCTTAAAGAAACTGGCAAACATGCTATGCTTTCTTGTTTATCATCTTTGCCATTTTCTTGTATTCGGTCTATTGACGAGGAGGCTGATACAGTTTTTATGCGTACAGACCCACTTATCAAAACTGCCTCAATTATGTTCTTCGTCCTCATATTGATAAAGAATCTGAACATAAAACCATTTTCTTAAACTTCAGTTCATAAATAAAGGTAACAATTATATTGATATTCAAAGTATATTTCGTGATAAGAATGTAATCGATACTATTCCGAAATATTTAATAAATTCTGAATCACCTTTCATCTGTTATAAATACAATAAACCAATAAGGAACGTTATTTTTAATTACAATAAAATTGCATCCGACTTAAATATTGATGTCAATACCCCTACTTCTTGAGACTGTAGAACCTCAAGCTTTTGTTATAAACCAGTTGGTTACGTCATTACTGGTAGTTTTAATATTATTAAAGATAACCTTCTCAGGACCCGCCTTACCAAAGGACCGAAATATAGATTACCTTCCCTTATTGATTTTGACACTTGTCGTACTCATATTGCTGAAGCTATTCAATAATTCTGAATCAAATGGTGATGTAAATGCACTCTCGGATTGGAAAAAACATGTTTTTTTGTGACATTATTGATACACGTATTGCTTTTTACAAATTTAATTACCATCTATTACCACCTCGGCCTTGAATTACATTTAGATATCTGAAGAAACACATTTCAAATTTTCATTCTAATTATGTTTTTGCTCCTGCTGACAAGGCATTAAATAATGTAATAATTATGTGAAGATTGTATTATGTTGATGTTTTGAAGAAGGAATTCACTAGTTCATAAAAATATATTACAGTGCAAGCCCCTGACAATGATATAGTCACGGAACATTTAAAAATGTGCAATACCTTTAAGTCTATTCCTAACGTAAAACAACATAAACTTTCTACTATGTACTGGATTCCTACGCTACATAAAATCCGTATACGGCGCTATTTATTGCTAACTCTAGTTGTTGTACTACTATTAAACTATCTAAAACTTTAACGTCGTGTCTTACTACTATCAAAGAACATGTTAAGCGTTACTGTGATAAAATATATGACACTACTGGTATACATGTTTTTTGGTCCATAAAAATTCAAATGATATTTTATATAAACTTGAAAATAAACAGTACAACATATCTTGATTGAGCTCTTACGATTTCTCTACACTCTATACTACTCTACCTCACCATCTTATAAAGGATAAACTGATTAAAGTACAAAAATGAGTCATGCAGGAAACACCACATACAGAACAAACAGCCATCCGAACAGCAACACAAGGAAACAGAAAATGTACATAACTATAAAAACACCAAGAGACGCACAAAGACAAAACAAACATATAATAAATTGATAGAAAAAACCTTTGCCAGAGAAAATGAAATGTTTCTTGCTTGGTATGTTCAATGTTCATTCTTTTCGAATTCTGAAGTTGAAAATTACACAATGTGGACTTGCCTTGATGTTTGTAGATCTTTAACATATATTTTAGATAAAATATATGTGCGCTATCGGGATACCATATATCGTCAAGTTGTTGGTATACCTATGGGAACAAATTGTGCCCCTCTTGTTGCAGATTTGTTTTTATATTTTTTTTATATTTCTTTAGATTCCATGCTTAGTTTAAAACGTGATACACAATCTGACATTGTCTGTGTTTTTAATAAAACATCTAGGTATTTAGAAGATATTTTGAATTTGGATAATCCTTATTTTGAAAATATGGTTTTTTCTATTTACCCAAAAGAATTTTAAACAAAGCGAACCTATCTGACTTTCAGGCTTCCTTTTTAGATTTGAATCTTTCCATCACTACTGATATTCCTTTTTAGATTTGAATCTTTCCATCACTACTACTATAAGTACAAAAAATGAGCCATGCAGGAAACACCGCATACAGAACAAACATTCGCCCGAACAGCAACACAAGGAAACAGCAAATGTACATAACTATTAAAACATCAAGAGACACACAAAGACAAAACAAACACACAATAAATCTATTCAACATAGTACTGTAGTTAATATAATTCAAAATAAACGGATTTTGCACGGAAGACGTAGGATGTATCCAACCATTAATAAGTGAAATGCTAAGAGGTGTATGTGCTGCGAATATCTATCTTGTAATTCTACCATTAAATCTACAATTAATGGTAGAGTTTTTACCACAAAATTTACACCAAATATTAACTGTAAAACTTCTCATGTGATTTACGTTTTAACACGAAATGCACCACTCTGTGGTATACAATGTGTAGGACAAACTGGACGCTCACTAAAAACTAGATTTCGTGAGCATATATATCAATGCCGGAATAATAAAAAAAAAAATTCTATACCAGCATTTTCGTAAATCGGGTCATACATTTAAAGATATTACAGTTCAGCCAGTTGAACATCTTGTTTATGATTATAATTCTACAAACAGCATCAAATCTAAAGCCAGATTTATGGCAGAAATCAAATGGATAAAAACATTACAGACACCTTTCCCTTTAGGTCTAAATGATAACATATATCAAACCGGAAATATTTCTAAAGACTCTAACATTGATATATTTTCTATTTACTCAATTAGAAAACGAAAAACCAGATCACATAGTTTACGTATAAACGGCAATATCAAACGCAAAGCTCGACTTAAAACGTCTGTTTCAGATTTACACAATATACGTCTACAATCTGGCAAACATACTATGCTCTCTCGTCTATGTTCTTTGTCTATTTCTTCCATAAGAGACATTGACATAGAAGCAGACAAAGTGATCTTACGAACAGATCATTTATATGATACAGCTTCTTTCATTCAGAACTACACTCGGCATGTTCTTCGATCACACGTTGATTCAGTGTCTGCCCATAAAAGATGTTTTTTGAAAATTCCTTTTGTTAATAAAGGTATAGATTTTATCGATCTACAATCAATATTTCGCGATAAAAACGTAATTAATACCATCCTAGCCTATTTCAAAAACTTAGAATCTCCAATTATCTGCTATAAGTACAAAATACCTATTAGGAATACTATTTTTAATTACAATAAAATTGTATCGGACCTTAATATTGTAAATAATACTCCTGTTAGTTGAAATTGTAATTCTTCTAAGTTCTGTTACGCCGAGGCTGGTCATGTTATTACAGGCAATTTTGACATTATCGAAAACAAACGTCTCCGTACTTTACTAACTACGGGACCTTAATACAGACTACCTTCTTTGATAGATTTCGAAATCTGCCGTAGCAAAATTATAGAATCTTTGTTAGACTTCAGTGTAAAATGGTGTCGCCGAGAACATGCAGACAATAGTGCCCTTACAAAATGGATAAAACAAATTTCAAATATAATGGATACACGTATCGCGTTTTACAAATCTAACATTCACCTTCTTCCGCCTAAACCTAAGACTTCAGTTCGCTTCTTAAAAAAATAGCATACAATAATTTCACTCTAAATACGTGTGTGTCCCAGCTGATAAAGCGTCAAGCAATGTAATTAATGTTTGACAACTTTATTATGTGGATGTTTTAGAACAAGAACTAACTAAGACAAAGTCATATATTGTGGTATCTAAGTCTGAAAACGACATGTTAATAAATGTAAACAGTTCAATGCTGATATATTAATCACACATCATAAACCTCCGACGATGTACTGGATACCTAATCTCCATAAAACGCCATATAAATCACGCTTCATAGCAAATGCTGTCTCATGCACAACAACTGCACTATCCAAACAAATTACATCGTGTTTAACAGCGGTCAACGAACATGTCAAGCGTTACTGCGATAAAGCTTATGAGGATTCAGGAATTAACCCTTTTTGGTCTATAAAAAACTCCAATGAGGTTTTAACTAAATTAAAAATCAAGCTACACCAAGCTAACACTATAAGCACTTATGATTTTTCTACACTTTATACCACATTACCACACGCTCTAATTAAGATCAAACTTACTAATTTTATAAATAAAACATTTGCCAGAGAAAAAGTATCATGTATTGCCTGTAATTCTAGACATGCGTTCTTTACCAATGACGTTACGAATAAATATACCTCGTGGACATGTTTAGATCTTTCTGACGCTATTACGTTTCTGTTAGACAATATGTTTGTTCATTTTGGTAATTCTGTTTATCGCCAGGTCATTGGTATTCCCATGGGAACCAATTGTGCTCCTTTAATTGCAGACTTGTTTTTGTTTTTTTATGAACGGGATTTTATGCTTAACCTTAACAGCGATTCACAGGCGGATATCATCAATGCCTTTAACAGTTATTTAAACGTTATTTAGACGACATTTTTAATATTGATAACCCATACTTTGATTCTATGATAACCTCAATTTACCATAGGGAGCTCAAGCTTAATAAAGCAAATACTTCTGATATATCTGCAGCCTTTTTAGATTTAAATTTATCTATAAACAAAGGAATAATTTCTAATGGAATTTATGACAAAAGGGATGACTTTAATTTTAAAATAGTTATCTATCCTCATTTGGATGGGGATGTTCCCCGAGCTACATGTTACGGTGTATACATTTCTCAGCTTATTCGTTTTGCTAGAGCTTGTTCCTCTGTTGATGATTTTAACAAATCGTAACCTTATTATCACTGAAAAACTACTAAAACAGGGCTACAGATATGACAAACTTCGTAAAACATTTTCAAAATTTTACCACCGTAATGTTCTACTCATCAGCAAATACAATTGTAATTTACGTACTTTTCTAAAGTTAGGTATTTCACATCCGGAGTTTTACGGTGATGTCATTTACAAACTTCGAAAAATTATTGGACACACATATTTTGATACTTTGTTTGTCAAACGTATAAAACAATTTATTAAAAAGGGATATGACCCCTCTATATTGCAGCACACTACATGCTTGGTGGTCGACCCCTTTACAGTTGGTCATTATGCTTTCCTCTTTGCTTGTGCGACGACGGAAAAGGCTTAATACTCTATGAAGATTCCCTCATAAACCCGTTTACGGAGGGAGGAAATTAGATATTTGTATTTTGCCAGTTCTGCCGTACCCAAAATAACTTCTCCACAGCTGCTCTGACCTGAATAGTCATCGAGTACATGTCTACGATGTCAAGTTTTTTCTTTTTCAAACAAAACAGTTGTGCATGCTTAATATCCACTAGTAATTGTATCTCCTTGCGATTTATCTCTTATTAAATGTCGGTGTAGAAGTGTTTCAAATAGTTTGCCAGTACTTTTAAATTATGACGCCATTTACATGATGACGTCGCTTGTTTACCTCTAACGTTTATTTTCAAATCATTTTCATTTTGGCAAACATCGTTATGCATGTTGTGGATTTGTCTGGAGGGGGAATTTTATTTACATTTTGACTTTGGTGAAATTGGGATAAGGACGAGGTTGGGTACCCGTAAACCAAGTTTAAGTCCCCCAGTAGCCCTTTTTTTGGCTGCTGGCCGTTCCAAGGCGGCATTCCTGCTTTCAGCCTACGGTCAATTTTGTTGTTTAATATGCTTAATGTTTAATGTGTTTCGTCTTGATATGCGTCCTGTTATGTTTTGTCTTGTGGCTTTACCGTTTCTTGTAAGATGGTGTTTGGTGCGGTGTCATTTAGTGTGTGGCTCACCCTGTTTGACTATTTTTCCATATAGGGAGACGATGGAAGTACCGCCTTGGAACGGTCAGTGAGAAAAGTCACTGGGGGTTAAACCGGTTTATTGGCGCCCAACCTCACACTTATTCCATCCCCACCCTAAAAGACAAACAGTGTTATTAACGTTGGATATCTGTACTATTTCGTTTTTGTCGTACCCTTTATTACTTTTCTACAGTTGTTTGCAGCTCAATCACTGAGTACACTAGCGATAGGTGGATACAGTTTGTTCACTTAAATGTTTTCGTTATACATGCAGTTTACCACTGTATTTGCCGTCGCGGTTGTTGTAGATTAGTCGTAGAGGAGATACGTTTATTTACACTGTTTGTCTTTTAGGGTGGGCATGGAATAGGTGTGAGGTTGGGCGCCCATCTCCCCCCTGTTGTGTGTTTTTTTTTTCTTTGTGCGTCTCTTGTTGTTTTTATAGTTATGTACATTTGCTGTTTCCTTGTGTTGCTGTTCGGGCGACTGTTTGTTCTGTATGTGGTGTTTCCTGTATGACTGTGGTGTTTCCTGTATGACTGTCCTCTCCGACTAATCTACAACAACCGCGACGGCAAATACAGTGGTAAAGTGCATGTATAACGAAAACATTTAAGTGAACAAACTGTATCCACCTATCGGTAGTGTACTGAATGATTGAGCTGCAAACATACTAACTGTAGAAAGGTAATAAAGGGTCCAACAAAAACGAAATAGTACAAATATCCCGCGTCCTCCTTCCGTTTCTGGATTTAAGAGGTCTCCTTCATAGAGTACTAAACCTTTCTTGTCGGCGTACATGCAAAGTGGCAAGCTTGATTGCCAACTGTAAAAGGGTTGACAACCAAACAAGCAGTATGTTGTAGTGCTATAGGATCATATCCCTTTTTAATTATTTTTTACATATTTGATGGACAAAATGAGAAACTTGGTATGTCCAATAATTTTACGAAGTGTGTAAATCACATCACCATAACATTCAGGATGTGAAATGCCGTATCGCAGAAGTGCTTTGAGATTACATTGGTAAAATTTAGAGAAAGTTTTTCTTAGTTTATGGTATCTATATCCTTGCTTAAGCAGTTTTTCAGTTAAAATGAGATTTCGACTGTTAAAACCGTCAATAGATGAACAAGCTCTAGCAAAACGAATAAGTTGAGATATATAAACCACGTAAGATGGAGCACGGGGAATATCTCCGTCAAGATGAGTTAAATTTAAAACATTAAAATCAAAATCATCTCTTTTGTCATATATTTTAGAAGAAATCATTCCATTATCAATTTTAAGGTCTAGATCAAGAAACGCTGCATAATTGTAGGTCGGGTTAGCTTTATTCAATTTGAATTCTTTAGGATAAATTGTAGGAATCAGAGCATCAAAGAAAGGGTTATCTAAGTTATAAATATCATCCAAATATCGACAAGTTTCATTGAAGGCTTTTATAACATCTTCTTGTGATTGAGGATTCAAACGCAACATGGAATCTCTCTCATAGCAGTACAAAAACAACAAATCTGCGACAAATTGTGCACAATTCGCACCCATAGGAATACCAATTACCTGACGGTATATGGCATTCCCATAACGTACAAATATGTTATCCAAAAGAAAGGTTAGTGACTTTCAAACGTCTGAGCACGTCCAATTAGTGTAATATTTCATTTGCTCGTCAGTAAAGAAAGCTTTTTCAGCATTACATGCCAGGAATGATGTTTTTTCCCGGGCAAATACATTCTGGATTAAGTTAGTAAGTTTATCCTTAATTAAAATATGAAGAAGAGTTGTGTACAGTGTAGAAAAATTGTATGTGCTTACTGTGTATGCAAGATACCTTTTGTTCTTAATGCAAAAGTAGTAAAGTCAAGCAGGCAAAGCCACATACAAGACGCAACCACCACCAAAACACCGATAGACAGCATGACACACACACACAACCACACGCTCAAACGCACACTCACACACGAAATGAACACAGAAAACACAAAAAGACACACAAGAACCAGAGACAAACGTTCCACACCTGAACAAAATCACAAGCACAAAGACGCAAGGCAAACAAAAGGAATGGGTGACAAAGAGAGTGCCGCCTTGGCACGGTCAGTAGCAAAAACACCACTGGGGGTTTAACTGGTTTACGGACGTCCTAACCTCACACTTCTCTCAAAGTCACCCTAGCTTTACAAATAGTGTAAAAAGGTATCCCCGCTGGACTTACCCACAACATAGACGACGGTAAACACAGGAAAACATTTAAAACATAGCATAATAACTGTGACAATCCGTCAAATATGTACTCAATGACTTTGCTGAAGTCAGAGCACCTGCAGGTAAGCCGCTAAGGGCACGACAGGGAAAAAGTAATACATGAGTCTGGTAAGCTCATCCTGTATCCAAGTTTAAGAGTATACCATCATAGAGTACTACCCTCGGCCTGTTATCGCGCAAGCAAAGAGGATAGTGTAGATACCGACTGTAAAAGGGTCGATAACCAAACATGCAGTGCGTTGCAATATAATAGGATCATAACCTTTCTTTTTAAATGTTTTAATGCGTTTTATAAAGAAATCATGAAAATGGATATGACCCCGAATTTTCCTAAGTTTGTATATAACATCCCCATAAAATTCTGGTTGAGAAATGCCTTGTCGCAGAAACGTCCGTAGATTGCAATTATATTTACTAATGAGAGGTAAATTTCGATAATAAAATTTAGAAAAAGTTTTTCGAAGTTTGTGATATCTGTAACCTTGCTTAAGACGTTTATCAGTTATAACTAAATTACGTCTGTTAAAATCTTCAAGCAAAGAACAGGCTCGGGCAAGCAGGCAAAGCCACATGCAAGACGCAACCACCACCAAAACACCGATAGACAGCATGACACACACACACACACACACAACCACACACCCAAACGCACACGCACACACACGAAATGAACACAGAAAACACCAAAAGACACACAAGAAACAGGGACAAACGTTCCACAACATGAACAAACCACAAGCACAAAGACGCAAGGCAAACAAAAGGAAGGGTGACAAAGAGAGTACCGCCTTGGCACGGTCAGCAGCAAAAACACCACTGGGGGTTTAAACCGGTTTACGGACGTCCTAACCTCACACTTCTCTCAAAGTCACCCTAGCTGTTGAGTTGAGAGATATAAACCCCATAAGATGTAGAACGTGGCACATCTCCATCTAGAAAAGGATAATTAACAATTTTAAATTAAAATCTTCTCTTTTATCGTATGCTTTGGACGAAACTTTATGATTTTTAATTTAAATATTCAAATCTAAAAATGAAGCTTTAATGTCAGATTGATTAGCTTTGTTTAAAGACAGTTATTTTGGGTAAATTGAAGAAATCATAGTATCAAAATAAGGATTATCTAAATTCAAAATATCGTCTAAATACCTTAAAGTTGTATTAAAAGCATTAACAATATCGGTCTGTGTATCAGGTTTTAAGCTAAGCATAAAATCTCTCTCGTAGCAATACAAAAACAAATCTGCAACAAGAAGGGCACAATTTGTACCCATTGGTATACCAACAACTTGGCGATATATGATATCCCCATAACGCACAAATATATCATCCAAAGATAGGTAAGAGATCTACAAACATCAAGGCAAGTCCACATTGTGTAATGTTCAAATTCTGAATTCGAAAAGAATGAACGTTGAACATTACAAGCAATGAACATTTTGTTTTCACTGGCAAATGTTTTTTCTATTAATTTAATAAGTTTATCCTTTATAAGATGGTGAGGTAGAATAATATAGAGTGTAGAGAAATCATAAGAGCTCAGTAAAGAAATGTTATACTGTTCATTTTCAAGTTTTGTTAAAACATCATTTGAATTTTTTATGGACCAAAAAACATTAATACCAGACTTTTCATATATTTTATCACAGTAGCGTTTTACATGGTCTTTGATCGTAGTAAGACAGGACGTCAAAAGTATAGATAATTTAGTAGTGGTACAACAGCTAGAGTTGGCAATAAAACGCTCCTTATAAGGGTTTTTATGTAGTTCCGGAATCCAGTACAAAGTAGAAAGTTTATGTTGTTTTATGTTAGGACCAGACTTAAAATTATTGCACATTTTTACATGTTCGAAGACTATATCTTTTTCAGGTGTTTGAACTGTTATATAAGTTTTTGAATCAGTTAGCTCCTTCTTTAAAACATCAACATAATACAATCTTCAAATAATTATTACATTGTTTGATGCCTTGTCAGCAGGAACAAGAACATTATCTGAATGAAAATTAGAAATGTTTTTCTTCAAGTAGCGAAATGTAACTCTAGGTCGAGGTGGTAAAAGATGGTAATTTGATTTGTAAAAAGTAATACGCGTATCAATAATATCGAAAATACATTTCTTCCAATCCGAAAGGGCATTAACATCAGCATGTTCTCGCCGACACCATTTGATGCAGAATTCTTGAATAGCTTCCGCAATGAGTTCGACAAGCGTCAAAATCAATAAGGGAAGGTAATCTATATTTAGGTCCTTTAGTTAGGAAGGTCCTGAGACGCTTATCCTTAATGATATCAAAATTACAAGTAATGACATGACCAACTGGGTTATAGCAAAAGCTAGAAATGCTACAATCTCAAGAAATAGGGGTATTAACATCAATATTTAAGTCAGAGACAATTTTATTATAGTTAAAAATAACATTTCTAATAGGTTTATGATATTTATAACAGATGATAGGTGATTCAGAGTTGATGAAATATTTGGGAATAGTATCGATTACATTCTTATCACGAAATATACTTTGAATATCAATAATCGATACCTTTATTTAGGAACTGAAGTTTCAGAAAATGTCTTTTATGTTCAGATTCTTTATCAATACGTGGACGAAGAACATGCTGTGTGTATCTTTGTATAAGTGAGGCAGTATTAATTAACGGATCTGTACGCATATAGATTTTATCAGCCTCTTCGTCTATGGACTTAAGACAGAAAAAGGGTAAAGACGATAAACAAGATAACATAGAATGTTTACCAGTTTGTTTTAGAATGGTATGTAAATCATGAATAGACATATTACGACGTAATTTACGCTTAATATTACTATTTCTACGTCTGCCATGTGATCTGCTTTTACGTTTTCGAAATGAAAATATAGAGAAAATATCGATGCTTGGATCTTTAGAAATGTTGCCGCTTTGGAAAATGTTATCATTAAGGCCTAAGGAAAAGATGTTTGTAATTTCTTTATCCAGTCTAGCTCTGTGATACAACGAGCTTTAGATTTTAAACTACTAGTAGTTTTAGAATCATAATAAATTTGTTCTACTGGTTGAACCGAAACATATTTGAAAGAATGTCCTGTATGACGAAAATGCTGGTAAAGAACATTGCGTACATTTTTGATCCGGCAATGGTAACTGTGTTCACGAAACCTAGTTTTTAAAGAACGTCCTGTCTGACCTACATATTGAATGCCACAACGTGGGGCATTTCATGTAAGAACATATATAATATTAGATGAGTTTCAGTCTAAATCAGGATTAATCTTCACACTAAACACTCTACCATTAACAAGAGATTTAATTGTTGATCTAGTAGAAATGAACTTGCAACACATACACCTCTTACTATTGCACTTAGTAATTATTGGATACACCCTATGTCTTTTGTTCAAATAATGTGAATGTAGATGGACTTTACTATAACGAAGGAAAGATTGCTTTAAAGGAGACAGAACAATTTTAGGTCCATTATGAAAAATGTTACTCATAGCCGAAGAGGGAACATGAAAAGATGAAGCAGAAGACACTTTTAGAGGTTTAATACAGACTGAAGGCTGTAGTGATTGGAAATCAGCCAAGTTATGAGGAATCTGAACGGAAGACATAGAGTGTAAGTTTAAGTTAGTAATTTTGAGTATAGGGAGACTATTCATAATTTGTGTAGTAATTGTAGCACCCTTCAGTAAAAAGCGACATACGTATGTAACGAAAAATGGTGTAAAAGAATAAAAACATACCAGAGGTTACGACAAAAATAAAGACTAAGAATATGAAGGAAAACATTGAATGGGTAAAAAGTAAGAAGAAACACAAGTAAGGTAAATTCACACTAGAGAAAACGTAAAGGGCACAAATCTTAAAAGGGAAATTAAAATAGTCACACAATATGTCGGTGAGTACGGAAGCCACCATGAAGTGCAAAGTACGGTGTAAAGGTATGAGAAAACACATTGAATGTAGAGCAATTCCTGCAAGAGAAAGAAAACAATATTGATTGGATGTACGGGGAGACGTTTCACGACCACCACAAAGTTTGTTTAAGACTTCTGAAGAGTTCTTAATAGACCAGAAGAGCTTTATTCCAGAATTTTCATAAATTCTGAAAATGGGTGATCCTTCGAAAGCAAACGTAAAAATGCAAAATGAGAAAATTGCAGACTCGGTTTTATTGAATCTGTTCATGAGTAGTAATTAAAACTGCAACACTACTCACGCCCCCTGGCATCGACATAAGCAGTATTCAATTTTGAAAACAAATAACATCAAAACTAATGATCCCGAAGGACCAGACGTATTTTGAATGGAAATCCTGTAAACCCTTTTAAGGATGTCTAAAAGAAATTCTAGGTTTAGGTGGAAGAAGGTGTTTATTAGAGCTATAAAAGAAAATGCGTTTGTTAATAATTATTATATCAAAAATTAGTTTTTTCCAACTAGAAAGAGCATTAGACTCAACATGTTCTCTTCGACACCATTCAATACTAAAATTTTGTAAAGCCTCCGCAATCTGAACTCGACAAGAGTTAAAATCTATCATTGATGGTTTTCTAAATTTTGGATCTTTTTTCAAAAGAGATCGTAGACGTTTATCTTTAATTATCTTAAAATTACCAGTAATCACATGACCAGCCGGAGAATAGCAAAATTTTGAGGTGGCGCAATCTCAATTATCAGGAATATTATCATTAATATTAAGGTCGGCCACAATTTTATTATAGTTGAAAATTGTATTTCTGATGGGTTTGTTATATTTGTAGCAGATGATAAGTGGTTCTGTATTTTTAAAGTATTTAGGAATAGTGTCAATGAAATTGTTGTCTCTAAAAATACTTAGGAGGTCAATAAAATCAATACCTTTATTAATAAAAGAAATTTTCAAGAAGATTCTTTGGTGTTCAGATAATTTGTCAATGTGCGCTCTGAGAACATAAAAAGTAACGCTTTGTATCAAACTAGCCGTTCTTATAAGAGGATCTGATCTAACAATAATTTTATCGGCTTGCTCGTCAATTTCTTTTAATGAAGATATAGATAAGGAGGAAAGTCTAGAAAGAATGGCATGTTTACCAGAAGATTGACATAAAGTATGTAGATCAAGAATAGTCATTTTCAAACGAGATTTTCGTTTAATATTACCATTTTCGCGAATGGCATGTGATCGATAGTTGCGTTTTCTTATAGAAAAAATTGAAAAAAATATCTATATCAAGTTCTTTTGAAATATTTCCGGTTTGGTAAATATTATCATTTAATCCTAAAGGGAAATGTGTTTGCATTTTTTTATCCAATTTAATTCACATATTAATCAATCTAGCTTTCGATTTAAAGTTACTAGTAGCATCCGTATCATATGTTATATGCTCAACAATTTGTACTAAAACATCTTTAAAAGAAGGCCAGATTTCCAAAAGTGTTGGTATAAAAAAAAATAGTTTACGATTTCGACACTGATAAGCAAGTTGGAATTGAAATTTGCAGGAGCAAACTATCAAGCTGGTATATGGATCTGAGCTGATGGATACAGAAATTAATGCTATTGATACTAACGCAGGGCACGATGGTGCCGAACCTTTATAAGTGGTTTGGAAATATGCGATCAGACAAGGCACATACGTTTGATGTTTGATGTATGGTGTCAATGGAGAACCCATTGATAATGAAAGAAGTTCACAATATGGTTGAGGTACAGAAAACACTTGAACTGCTTTCACCAACAAAGGATGCAAGTTTGAATTGAAAATTTCAGGAGCTAACTATCAAGCTGGTTTGGAAATGTACGATCAGACAAGGCACAAACAATTAATGTATTGTGTCAATGGAGAACCCATTGATGATAAAAGAAGTTCACAATATGGTTAAGGTACAGAAAACACTTGAACTGCTTCCACTAACAAAGGATGCAAGTTAGATTTGAAAATTGCAGGAGCAAACTATTAAGTTTGGAAATGTACGGTCAGACAAGGCACAAACGTTTGATGTTTGATGTATGGTGTCAATGGAGAACCCATTGATGATGAAATAAGTTCACAATATGTTTAATGTACGTAAACACTTGACCTGCTTCCACCAACAAAGAATGCAAGTTAGAATTGAAAATTTCAGGAGCAAACTATCAAGCTGGTATATAGATCTGAGCTGATGGATACAGGGATTAATGCTATTAATACTAACGCATAGCACGATGGTACCGAACCCTTATAAGTGGTTTGGCAATGTACCAACTGCCCCTGATGCTTGCATTGAACAAGTTATGGGTGCAAAACCAAGTGCAAATCTATTCGCTGTAAATGTTTATCGTACGAACCAAGAAAATATCCATACAATTATAGTGAATTAATTAGTTACTTTAAAAAGAAATGAAAGTTTTGTGTAGGTTTTCATTTAAACCACCCTCTTTACTTTAAGTACGTGTGCATAATAATTAGCTGGTTTGACTGCATACAGTTGTTTGTTCCAGTAGCATTCTGTCTAACCTATATTTTAATGTCATTTATACTTGTTAAACAGCAACAATGACGAACATGTGACATCATCGTTAAATGTTGATCTTAACGACTTTTTTACTGTTTTTGATGTTCTCACTAATATTAATGAATATTCAAATACTATATTTTACACGAAGTAAGTGAAAATTAAAGGTCAATGTTTAATCTTCATTTTGGTACCATGTTTATTATTTTACACCTAAAATTGATAAAGATATAAAAAAAAAAATTCAAATAACGTATATAACATATGCACTAAGTTGACCTTTGACCTAATTAGCAGAAACACATGCAGAAATTCAGGTCCAATTTCTACTATTTAATGCCATGGCTCCACACATTTTCCTCAGTTGGATGCCCAACTGTGGCACGGTTAGTAGCAAAAACATCACTGGGGTTTAAACCGGTTTACGGACGTCCTATCCCCACACTTCTCTCAAATGGAAAAGTAGTAAAGTCGAGCAGGCAAAGCCACATGCAAGACGCAACCACCACCAAAACACCGATAGACAGTATCACACACACACACACACACACACACACACAACCACACACCCAAACGCACACACACACACACGAAATGAACACAAAAGAGACACAAGAACCAGGGACAAACGTTCCATAACATGAACAAACCACAAGCACAAATACGCAAAGCAAACAAAAGGAAGGGTGACAAAGAGAGTACCGCCTTGGCACGGTCAGCATCAAAAACACCACTGGGGGTTTAAACCGGTTTACGGACGTCCTAACCTCGCACTTCTCTCAAAGTCACCCTAGCTTTACAAATATTGTAAATAAAGGTATGCCCGCTGGACTTACCCACAACATAGACGACGGTGAACACAGGACATGTAAAACATAGCATAATAGCTGTGACAATCCGTCAAATATGTACTCAATGACTTTGCTGAAGTCAGAGCACCTGCATGTAAGCCGTTAAGGGCACGACAGGGAAAAAATAATACATGAGTCTGGTAAGCTCCTCCTGTATCCAAGTTTAAGAGTATACCATCATAGAGTACTACCCTCGGCCTGTCATCGCGCAAGCAAATAGGGAAGCGTAGCTACCGACTGTAAAAGGGTCGATAACCAAAAGGGTCGATAACCAAAGTCATCCTAGCTTTACAAATAATGTAAATAATTTCCCCCGCTGGACTTACCCACAACATAGAAGACGGTAAACACATGACAATTTGTAAAACATAGCATACATGTAATAACTGTGACAATCCTTCAACTATGTACTCAATGACTTTGCTGAAGTCAGAGCACCTGCAGGGAAGCCGTTAAGGGCACGACAGGGAAAAAGTAATACATGAGTCAGGTAAGCTCATCCCGTATCTGAGTTTCAGAGTTTAACATCAAACAGTTATACCCTCGGTCTGCCATCGCAGAAGCACATAGGGAACCGTAGATAGATACCGACTGTAAAAGGGACAATAACCTGGTTGGAGTCTGGTTGAGAAATTCCTTGTTGCAGTAATGTCCGATTGCAATTATATTTACTAATGAGTGGTACATTTCGATAATAAAATTTAGAAAACGTTTTCCGAAGTTGTGATATCTGTAACCTTGTTTAAGAAGTTTATCAGTAACTAAATTACGACTATTAAAATCTTCTAGCAAAGAACAGGCTCGGGCAAACCCAATAATATGTAGAACGGGGCACATCTCCATCTAGAAAAGGATAAAACTAACAATTTGAAAGTCTTCCCTTTTATCGTATGTTTTGGACGAAACTTTATCATTTGTAATTAAAAGATTCAAATCTAAAAATGAAGCTATAATGTCAGATTGATTCGCTTTGTTTAAAGAGTTATTTTGGGCAAATTGAAGAAATCATAGTTTCAAAATCAGGATTATCCAAATTCAAAATATCGTCTAAATACCATGAAGTTTTATTAAAAATATTAACATTATCGGCTTGTGTATCAGGTTTTAAGCTAAGCATAAAATCCTTCTAATAGCAAATATAAAAACAAATATGCAACAAGATGGGCACAATTTGTACCATTGGTATACCAAGAACTTGACAATATATGGTATCCCCATAACGCACAAATATATTATATAAAAGAAAGGTCAGAGATATACAAACATCAACTTGTCATTGCGTTTCAAGTCAATATCTTTCAGCATTTCACAACGAACTTGCAGTGATTTAAATGATAAATGATACATCCACTTATGCTGTATAGTTTAAATAATAACCAGAAAAGAAGATGGTCTAGCAGTATGTATATTTCCCTGAGAATGTCATAAATGTTTGTCGTCAACTGTGTAATCCAATGTTTTAAAAGTGCTTTTATATATGTTACAGGAGAAAAGTGTAGTCAGGAATTTTATGAAATTTCTAATTTGTTAGGATTTTCATGAAATCACTGGAAAAAACTGGCAATTTTACATATATTCACTGACCAAAGTCATAATGATTTAAAAAGAGAATAACATGTGTAACATATTATTTATTTAAATATTACTTTACCCCTTCATCTTAGCTTCTTTATTTTTAGAACTTGTAACCCCATATCAAGAAGAAAGAAAGTTTTAATGGACATAATAGAGAGAATTTAGAGACAATTTACCGTTCGATTAAATACTAGGTATTCAGTTCCATTCCTATTCATTAGTTGCCATATACCCACACAGCCTTATAGTACATGTTCTAGAATGTATGACACCACATTCTAAAATTAATTTAAGATAAATACTATGAGCTGAGTAGCCTTATGCTTGCATTTATTTGTTATAACAAGACAGACTGTTATGACACCTTGGATTACAAAAAGTGTTCAATGACACATTCAACCAGTGAAAGGTCAAAATTAGTCAGGACGCCACTTGGGTGCCACATGATTTCAATACCTTTATCCCCATGTTTCACAACAAAATGCATCGAAATGAAAATTGTATCTAAAGCAAAATAAAAAATTTCAAATTACATTTCCATGCGTTTTGTAGTGAAACATCAGGATAAAGCTATTTGACGCCAAAGTGACGTCATGACAATTTTTGACATTTCACGGGTTAGATTTTTATTCGAATTATGTTTTTGCTCCTGCTGACAAGGCACCACATAATGAGTGCTATTTATAAAGAATTTCACCGTTTGTATAGGAGCAATAACAAGTGTGTCAATAATATCGAGTCTGGTGGTGTGATTTTGTTGAGCGTCCTTAGTGCTTAGCCAGATTCTTGTAAATCCCTCGGGAGTGGAAAGTTTTAGCTGTACACCACCTATTCCAACTTGGTTCAAGAAACAATCAGGCAAGTTATTTCTCAGTTAACAAATACATCAAAACTAGCCATGAACGACCACTTTGTAAATGTTGATAATCCGATAGTTAAGACTAGACTATGAATAACTGGGATTTAGTTCTGCATTGCGTTATGGACGGATGATAGTTAATGTTTTATGTTTTTTTATTGATTTGCCGATTGTCAAATCGCGGTCCTGTTTACCACGGAGGTGAAACGATGTTTCCACGATAGTGAAACCCTTAGATAAGATATAGGTTGGGTTTCAGCTGATTTTCCTGATTATTTTTCATACAGATAATATAGAAAATAACATAGATCAAAATTGTATCTCCGTCGACCCTGTTGTTTGGGCATTTGTCGGAAATGTTAATCAGGACTGTTCAGGGGAATTGTCGCAGATTAGGGTGATGATGGGGAGATCATGTCATCTCGCACAGATGACGTCATATCGCAGGACGCTTTTATCTGTGGGGCTGAAACATGCCGGTCTGTTTATAGACTAGAACAGAACTTGTTTGTAACTGGTACTAATTCATGTTTTAGTAAACGAGATCTGTTTTGAGAATTTAAGTTTTACTTCAATTACTAAGCGATGGCTTTTTAGCTTTAATAATGTAACAGACTGAAAACAAGGCGGCACTCTCTTTGTAACCCTTGCTTTTGTTTGTTTGGTATCTTTGTACTAGCGTCGTTGTTCGTGTTTGTGGAATTTGTCTCCTGTGTGTGCGTGTTTGTGTGTATTCGCCCTTGCATTTGTGGTATGGTGTCTTTGCACTAGTGCGATTGTTCGTGTTTGGTATTTCCATCTCCTGTGTGTGTATGCGTGTGTGTAAATTGTTTTTTATTGATGTTTTGGTGATGGTGGTGTTTTGTGTGCGGCCGTAAAACGTCGCCCCGTACATTATTGTCAGTGTTGTTATGCCTGAATTTCAGTACTTCTTGTTCTAAAAAATAAATACCGCTTAAGCCGGTGCTAGGGGACGTGAGCAGTGTTGCACTTTCAATTACTGCTCATGAACAGACTCAATAAAACCGAGTCTGCAATTTTCTCTTTTTGTGGTGCAATCTTTGCTTTCTGGGGATCACCGCCCTTCAGAATTTTCCTTCTTTACTTTACTACTGTTTCATTTAATACGGTTAGATGTCACCAAATCATCATAGTTTTTATTCTGATTATCTCGACCATAAGACATTAAACTTTCAATCTGACGGTGCAGAATATTATTATCTATAAAACCAATTACAAACTGATAATCAGATAATTGACCTGATTGCAACAGGTTAGTCTGTGAGATCGGTACACAGTAACGTGGAATTGGTTTTTCTCGCTACATGCAATGCAACGTTCTGCTAGTAGAAAATGACAGCCACCGTCCGGTTGATGGACGACCATGAGGGGTCTACCTAAAAAAGGTGACATCTAGTGGGACGCAAACACGTCGGCCGGCAGACCATGAGGGACCATATAAAGCAAGGACGGTGCCATCCAGGGAACACAGACAGTCTCAGCAGCCATCAGAAAAAGGACTCGGTCAGAGGTTGATCTGTTTGGGACGGGGATCAGCCCGGTGTAAATATATCAGATAATATCGATATGCCTATATTTGGGATGGATCTCAGAAAGCTCCCAAGTGTGGATGCTGAGTTGGGGTACAGTGTCAAGCAAAATCTGAAAGACAAAATAATAGTGGGGACACTACATCGAATTATGGTCACTGTTGCAAAACAGTACATTAGCATCAGATCAGTCAGTCGCACTAGATGGCCAAATTATGATGGTTCAGGCTCCGCCTAAGAACATTGCAAACATTGACGACTGGTCAGATGCATTCCCGATATATGCCAGCATCTATTTAGCGTAAGACCCAACTGAACAAAACATGTTCTTAAATATTTGTCAGTCATTCGTAGCGTAGCCAAGCGCCATGTATGGTTAGTTTGGCTTAGCTACGATACGCAGTTTAGACTTAGGCTAGCCGCAGACCCGGAGCTTTGGACAGGTAAACCAAGACATTTGGCTCCTTTGCATGGGGCTGAGCACCGTACGTAATCGGGGCAGCTATAAGAAGTGTTACAATTTCAACTATGGCTCATGCACATACAGACAATGTTGCTTAAATCGCAGTAGCAACCACTCAGCCAATGCATGTAGAAGATTCATCCAGTCAGTTGCTCCATCTAGGCAAGAACGTGCCTCAAATATCAGACACTACCGTTTAGACCATGATTGTCCACACTGTTTAGACCATGATAAGCCTTTTCCTTCGTCGCACAAGTAAAGAGGAAAGCATAATGACCAACTGTAAAGGGGTCGACCACCAAGCATGTAGTGTGCTGCAATATAGAGTGACTTTAGAGTGACTGATGTTGTGGCAAGGTGGCCTGGCAGTATCCATGACTCTTCAGAGAGAGTGGTATATGTGCCCAGTATGAAAGAGGTAAGTTCTATATAATAATGGACAGTTATGGTTAAATTTGCAAGCAAAACATATCCCATAATTCTGAATTCCTTCTACAAAATGGCCGCATTCAATCGTAGACAAAGGCATCTTCGCTATCTTGATGACCGGATTCCGCTCGACAGGCGTGTGTTTCGCGACAGAACGAATCCATTAGAAGTGTTGAACGAGGAAGAAGTTCGGGAGCGCTACCGGTTCTATCCGAGGACCATCTTATACATATGTGGCTTGGTGGAAGACATCATAGACAAAGCGACGAGAAGGTCTCAGCCTTTGACTGTTTTGTTGACAACTCTTGTGTCTCTTCATTTCTTCGCCACCAACTGCCATCACATCGTCACTGCCACGATGCACGGAGTTTCAAGGGCCAGCGTTTCCTGGGCTGTCTACTGTTTCAGGCCGTGTACAGCGAATGTTCTATGCAATCGCCGGTGAGTTTTTTTTAGAATTGATTACTTGCATTGTTTACGAAGGGAGCTAATTCAAGATGCTGGTTGCTACGTAGATAAAACAACGACTACTACATTGCACAGTCTGTATGTGCGGGATTTACTCCCGGTTCGCATTCCTGTACTTGTGTGTGTGATGTTTGTTGGTGATGTGTATTTAGAACAAATGTATTCAAATTTAAAATAATCACATATGAACAATGCATGTGACTCTTTACTCCAAATATAGCTTATTTTACGACTTTGCAATCAGAGTAAAACCTAGTAGAAAAAAAATCAATTACATACATAGGGAATTATTATGATATGATAAACAATAAATTGTATTTTCTATTGAAGGATTTCCAAATGTTGTTGGTGCTGTGGATGGAACACAGATATGGATAACTGCCCCAGCCATTATTAAAGCTGAGTATGTGAATAGGAAAGGCTACCATTCTATTAATGTTCGGATATGCAGCTATATATTTAATATTTTGATATGTCCATAAGATCCATTTGGAAATAGACTACAATTAGCAATGGTGTCTATATACATGTATACAGAAATAAACTTAATCCATACAAAGACCTATGTGTTATCATAGGTCTTTGATCCATATGAGAAACAGCAGCCATACACTATATGATTGAATTTTATATATTACTTGCCAAATTTGTATTGCAGATGATTTGTGACCCAACCTTTAGAGTGACTGATGTTGTGGCAAGGTGGCCTGGCAGTGTCCATGACTCTTCAGAGAGAGTGGTATATGTGCCCAGTATGAAAGAGGTAAGTTCTATATAATAATGGACAGTTATGGTTAAATTTGCAAGCAATTTCTGTCTAAATTTGACATAGAAGTACTGTGTCTCCTCACTATGAAGAAGCTGTGCATATTTTTTTATCATATTTAGTCATGTCTTTCTATTAATGAAAAAGGAAGATCATTTTTTTAAAGTGTCATGTATGTAAACATTTAAGTGGTATCAGTTCATATTGTACCTGATGCTCATGCACAGTTTGTATCATCATGCTATGTGTTGTACAATTATATGTAACATTAAAACAAGCCTGTCATAATTCAAACATTATAAATACTATACAGGTGAAAGAGAGGGAGTGCTTCTGGGAGATTCAGGCTATCCGTGCAAAAAGTACCTTTTGATTTTATATCTTTTGACTCGCAACTAGATTCAGGTATGTGCCACATTGATGTCAAACAAAATATAAATCCCATTTATTATATAGAGGATCTTACATGAGTGTTCTTGATTATTGGATTTATTAAATGAGTCTTTTTAAAAGACGAATTTAATAAATCCAATAATCATGAACAAGAATGCAAGATCCTATTGATAACATAACACACACAAATGTTATTTGCAGCAAATATTTCAGCAGTAACGCGGATTGTTATAAATTCTCCTTACATATAGAAATGATGAATGAAAGGTGTTATTAGCTTCGCTTGGTAACTGGGACAAAGTAGGTCCAAATTTTCCAACTTTTTTTTTACTTACTGTCATATCAACCAGGATCTAATTCAGACCTATCTGGTATTCAATTTAACTGTGATAGTTTATGATACAAAAACATACAGAAACACGTCAAAATAAATTTTGAGTTACAGTTTTGACATACATAGTTACAAACACGTCACATTATGACGTCATTGTACACAACATGTGTTTATGTAAAGCGCGCCATTTACATGAAGACCCACATACAGTCGCCAACACGTCCGACACTCACTGTCAATGGGATTCGAAATGCGCCTTCGTTTTGGTATATTAAACCCTTCATTAGTGTTGTATGTATACACATGGACATGGACATTTCCACCGAGAAAACAATCTCGATTCAAGTTCAGTGAAAATGTTTGAAATGGACAAAAGATTCAGTACAAACTGCTGCATAAAATGTGTTGGAACAGGAGGAAGATTTTCGCGATCAGGCTGAGTATAGCATATTTTAAATATGTTTGTGCTGTGCTGGATTCAGATGACTATAGTTGTTGATTGATGAGATATTTGTATGAGTAGAAATCTGCATAAACAAAAGGACATGCGGTGAAGAAAATGCAAAGTTGAGGAGGCATTTTAAATGTAGAATGGATTGTATGGGTCAGAGTAGCTGGTAGGTCTTTTTTGGCATAAATTTTGTATATGATTCCTGACAGCGATTACAATTTGTATTATTTTATCGAAATTAAAGCGCAAGTGCCAACAATCCTTTGCCATCTATCGTGACTCAATCGTAGACAGGTAGGTCGATCACCGTCCGCCAGTTTGTTTGTTTTGACGGCGCGTATGAATCGTTCGAATGTCATTCGGTCGTTCGAATGTTATTCACTAGTGAATATATGCCCATGATTATCAAAAAATAAAAATGATAGTGTTACGTCACGCTGAAGCCACGAGTTATGTTATAAAACAGTATATTGAGTATACATGCATATATACCTTGAAAACTTGAAACTAGTCTTTTTTTAAAAAAAGTTTGATATTAGATAGGCCAATATTAATGCTGAAAATTCATTATTATTTATACTCTGGCAACTGATTTGATCAAGTGTTGTAGGTTGTGGTGTCAATATAACAATTTGGTCTTAGTTTAACATTTCCCTGATGTATTCATGTATCTATGTGAACCTAATAATATCATTAATACTTATTAGCTGTAATTCCAAATGGCCAATGTACACATGATGTTGTAATATTGGTAGAAACTGAAAACTGTTGAGCCATATCTATTTAAAATCATAACCAAACAGATTAGACCCACATCAGATGGCTCCTACAAAAATCCTGTGATCTGGGTCTACTCTGCACCTCTGAAGAAAAACATATATATACGGAGTTTAAGGATAACCTGATTGAAATTCATTTTATTACCTTAATAAAAATGCACTATGGTTAAATTTCATTGTCATGGTTTAATGAAAAGTTAGATATACCTGTGTTAGAGAGTTAATAAGAAGTATATGCTAATACTTCTTATACATGTAGTAAATATCCATGCATGACATGCACATTACAGTATTTCATTACAGGAGAGGTATAATGCTGCATTGTGTAGGACCAGGGTTCTAATTGAACATACTTTTGGGGTCATCAAGAGAAGGTTTCCCTGTCTCTCATATGGACTGAGAGTAAAGCCAGAGCGCTGTTTAAAAATTATTGGTAGTTGTGTTATTTTACACAACATTGGTATAAACAATAATGATATCCTTGCAAGAACAACTGATGACAACCAGGCCCAACCAGAAACAGAAGTTTATAAAAGACCTGGAACTGGTTCCTATTACAGAGATTTTATATTTCTTCAGTTAACAATCTACTTCATGTATATGCCTCTTAATGCCTTTTCAAATAGAGTAGCTCTAGATGAGATGGCTACTGTTGAAGCCATCTGATCAGGGTCTGCTTTTTTTGCTTATGGATTCATAGAGGTTTGATTATATACAGAGTCTGACAGGTAAAATAAAAACAGTGTCATTGTACCATTATACATTTTTTTAATAAATATGCATGCTATCATTAACCATTTCCCTCATATGAATGTATGTTCACGTATTTGCAAACAGAGAAGACCCAGATTACATGGCTTCTAGATGAGCCATCTGATCAGGGTCTACTCTGTTTGCTAATAGAATCTGATGGATTGGTTGCTTTACAGAGATCCACCTTCAATATTTCATTATAAATAAAAGTCCATGAACATTCATTATATATTGAAATTTGGAATAAACAAAGAGCAGGGAAAGGTTTAGATATTTCAATGATTTTCAACATTGAAATGATTAATTCAATGATTTTCAACATTGAAATGATTAAGCCGATATTATATCATGATAGTGTTGGGAAAAATATGTTATGTCTCTTTATTCTGTGTGTGTTTGTGTGTGTATGCATGTATGTTGCGTGCATGCATGAGAGAGACAGACGATAATGGCGCCTCCGAAAGTTTTTCCGCTAAAGCCGCTTAAACAATGAAAAAATGACGCGACTTTGAGACGGATTTTCGGCTCAAAGAATCGGGATCAACTTGTGCTTCGTGAACACCAATTTCGAATCCTGCTCAAGTGAGCCGGAAAATGAAGCTCGGTGATCCTGAGACTGATCCTGATTTTATATTTTTTGTGAACATGGGGCCTGGGTTTTACGGCTTACCTGCAGGTGTTCTGACTTCAGTAAAGTCATTGAGTACATATTTGACGGATTGTCACAGTTATTATGCTATGTTTTACATGTTATTCTGTGTTCACCGTCGTCTATGTTGTGGGTAGGTCCAGCGGGGATACCTTTATTTACACTTTTTGTAAAGCTAGGGTGACTTTGAGAGAAGTGTGACGTTAGGACGTCCGTAAACCGGTTTAAACCCCAAGTGGTGTTTTTGCTACTGACCGTTCCAATGCGGTACTCTCTTAGTCACCCTTCCTTTTGTTTGCCTTGCGTCTTTGTGCTTGTTTTTTTTGTTCATGTGTGGAATGTTTGTCTCTGGTTCTTGTGTGTCGTTTGGTGTTTTCTGTGTTCATCTCGTGTGTGAGTGTGCGTTAGGGTGTGTGGATTTGTGTGTGTGTGTGTGTGTGTGTGTGTGTGTGCGTCATGCTGTCTATCGGTGTTTTGGTGGTGGTTGCGTCTTGTATGTGCCTTTGCCTATTTGACTTTACTACTTTTCCATTTAAAATACAGTATACAGGTCCAAGAGAAAATCGCAAATAAACGCAGGTTTAGGCAGAATAGCTGGTCCTTGTTGATAAGCCACCATTTCCCAATTTACGGGTTTCCCCTTTTGATGTTGTTCCTAAATCAGACGGGAGTTGGCGGGTGATAAAACACTTGTCTTTTCCACACGGCACCAGTATAAATGAGGCATCGGTCCTCAATTCATTCGATAAGGTTACGAACATGATTTTATAGCCTTGGTCGAGCTGATGAGATTGCTAAGCGGGATCTAAGGGTCGGCATACAGAATTGTTCCTATTAGTGTCGAAATTGTTAGAGATAAAGGTAGACAGCAAATATTATGTGGATGAATTCCCTCTTATCTGAGACATTGCCATCAATTTTGCCGTGGTTTGTAGCGCGGAGAGCAGGTTCACACTCTTTGGTCCATCTTTTGGACGATTTAATCATGACAGGTAGTAAAGAATCTCATACATTTCAAAAGCTAATAGATGTGTTTGAGGCCATCTGTGGAGAACTGGGCGTAGCTATTGCGGACTAAAAGTCTGTAATCCAACAACAACTATGGTTTTACTCGGTTTCGAAATATACACAAATGAAATGTCTGTCAGGATACCAGTGCACAAAATCGAAGAATCCACGGGTACCAGTGCACAAAATCGAAGAATCCACGGGTTCTGGGCAGGAAAAGTTTCGTTAAGAGAGTTACAAAGGCTCGTTGGAAAACTGAACGTCTTTGGACAGGCACTCTGAAGTAGCAGGGCTTTCTTAGTTGTATGATGCCATGACCCCTTTTATAAAACCTTTCCAGATACTGCGCATATCTAACGAAGTGAGAGAGGACCTCTCTCTGTGGCTAAACTTCTTGCAAGATTTCAATGTTGTCACATACATTCGGCAGAGAAATTAGTTCCCAAGCACCTCACTGCGTCTATTCACGGACGCAGCAGGATCGGTGGCCCTGGGCGCAGGGTGTTTCCTTAACGTGCAGTGGAGTTTTATGTCTTGGCCCAACAGTTGCGAGGGCCATGCAGATATGTACTACTTGACATTTTTGGAGATGATACCAGTATTATTTGCAAAGTTCCTGTAGTCTACGGTCCTTCAGAATAAAAAAGATCAATTTATTTATAGGCAACCTAGCTTTGGTCCTTGTCCTTAACAGCCACACTTCCAAATATAAAAAGCTAATGTAATTAGTTCGTCAATTTATTCTCCTGTGCATGAGGGACAATACTGTTTTTAAAGCACAGCATGTACAATCTGCAAGCAACGTTATCATGATTCAATTTCTCGTCGACAGCGGCAGAGATTTCGTGCCGCAGCTCCGTAAGCGAAAGTAGACCCTCGTCCACACCCGTCGGCGTTCCTTTTCATGATATCTAGAGGCTGAAGCTAAACGACTGGTAGCCGCTTCGGTAGCTCCTAATACTGCCAAAGCATATAACAGGGATATTTTGCTTCACAGGTTTTCGGCAAAGCCATGGTTTGGGGCTCAATTGGCCGGTCACCCGAAGTCCAGGATATTGTTATATTTTTTGCTTTGTTGTCACTTCTTCAATACAGCCTCAAAACTGTTGAACTCTATATAGCAACAATCAGTTTTGAGTGTAAAATTATGAGAATGCTGGATCCCAGGAACCATTTTGTGGTGGGTAAAGAACTGCTTGGTTTAAGACGCAATACTAAACAGAAGAAATCATGATTACCCATAAACCTAGAACTCTTAAATGGCACACTGACCACGTTTTCGTCAGTGTGTGCTAATAAGTTTGAGACTACTTTATTTTCTGCAGCTTTTGCAATTGCATATATTGGTTTCTTTAGGGTACGGGAGATTACAGCTGTCACTAATAAAAACCACGATGCTCAGAAGATCCTGCATATTGGGGATCTAACATTGGTAGATAATGGAAACGTTTGAGAAATGAACATTGGCTTTTCCAAAACACACCAGCTTGGGAAAGGAACAACTGTTAGAATAGGAAAACAAGATAACATATAGTTATGCCCATCACTCTCCTAAAAGTATTTGGCGATTAGAACCAACGGCCCAGGCCCGGCATTTCAGCATGAAAGCGGCCTTCCCCTGAAGAGATACCAGTTCGCATCAGTACTTAAAAAGCTATGGGTGAATTTGATCTTCTACTTAAGGACTTTACCTCCCATAGCTTCCTGTTAGTTTCAACATGGGGTTGGTCTGTCGATAAAATTAAGAGGGTAGGTCACTGGGCATCTTACGCTTACAAACTATACTTGCAAATATTCTGAAAATGGGTGATCCTTCGAAAGCAAAAGTAGAAATGCAAAACGAGAAAATTGCAGACTCGGTTTTATTGAGTCCGTTCATTAGTTATAAAAAGTGCAACACTACTCATGCCACCTAGCACCGGCTTAAGCAGTATTCAATGTTCAAAACTAATAACATGAAAACTAATGATCCCGAAGGACCAGAAAATATAACAACACTGAGAATGAAGTACGAGGCGACTTATTATAATAGGATCGGAGTAGATAGAAAGTAGAGTACCAAAATAAGAAACCAAATTTAAAACATAGAATTAACACATGATATATCACTCAAATACAACATGCATTTCACTGTTGTCAAAGCTATTGCAGACCCTCCTTCAATATGGGTGGTTGGATACAGTGGACTAACACTAAAAAGGACACGGCAGAAATTGGTAACTCTATTACAGGTCCGGGATCTGATGTTACATGTGGGCGGTACTGACTTACACTGTTAAATAATCGAAAAGAAGTTATCAAGATACTTTTTGGATTTTATTGGTCTAAGAATGACTAATACAGCGGCCATAGTGCGGTCAGAAATACTTCCGCGTGATTGGAGACAGAAGCATAAAGGTCTGTTGTCAGCTCGAAAAAGGCTGCATACATTCATGGTCAATGGAAAAGAAGTAAAGTCAAGCAGGCAAAGCCACATACAAGACGCAACCACCAACAAAACATCCCAGGGACAGCATGACACACATACACACACAACCAAACACACAAACGCACACATACACACAAGATGAACACATAAAACACCAACAGACACACAAGAACCAGAGACAAACACTACACACATGAACAAAATCACAAGCATAAAGACGCAAGGAAAACAAAAGGAAGGGTGACAAAGAGAGTACCGCCTTGGCACGGTCAGTAGCAAAAACACCACTGGGGGTTTAAACCGGTTTACGGACGTCCTAACCTCACATTAACCTCACACAGTTACCCTAACTTTACAAATAGTGTAAATAAAGGTATCCCCGCCGGATTACCCACAACATAGACGACGGTGAACACAGGACAACATGTAAAACATAGCATAATAACTGTGACAATCCGTCAAATATATACTCAACGACTTTGCTGAAGTCAGAGCATCTGCAGTTAAGCCGTTAAGGGCACGATAGGGAAAAAGTAATCCATGAGTCTGGTAAGCTCATCCCGTATCCGAATTTAAGAGCATATTTTTCTAGATGGAGATGTGCCCCATTCTACATCTTATGGGGTTTATATTTCTCAACTTATTCGGTTTGCCCGAGCCTGGTCTTTGCTAGAAGATTTTACCAGTGTGTAATTTAGTTATAACTGATAAACTTCTAAAGCAAGGTTACAGATATCAAAAACTTCGGAAAACGTTTTCTAAATTTTATTATCGAAATTTACCACTCATTGGTAAATATTATTGCAATCTACGGACGTTACCGCAACAAGGAATTTCTCAACCAGACTTTTATGGGGTATGTTATCTACAAACTTAGGAAAATTCGGGGTCATATCTATTTCCATGATTTGTTTATAAAACGCATTAAATATGGGAAAATAGTCAAACAGGGAGAGCCACACACGAAATGACACCGCAACAAACACCATCAAACAAGAAACAGTATATCCACAAGACAAAACATAACAGGACGCATATCAAGACGAAAAACATTAAACAATTAGGCATATTTAACAACAATGTTGATCATATGCTGAAAGCAGCAGTACCGCTCTGGAACGGCCAGTAACCAAATCAGCTACTTTGGGACTTGAACCTGGTTTACTGGTACCCAACCTCGTCCTTATCCCACTTTCACCAAAGTCAAAATGTTAATAAATTCCCCCTCCGGACAATAAACTTCACAACATGAATAACGATGTCAAAATGAAATGACTTTAAAATAAACGTTTTAAGAAGGTTATGATCTCATTATATTGCAACGCACTGTATGTTTTGTTATCGGCCCTTTTACAGTCGGTAGCTACGCTTCCCTCTTTGCTTGCGCGATGGCAGGCCGAGGGTAGTATTCTATGATGGTATACTCTTAAACTCAGATTCGGGATGAGCTTACCAGACTCATGTATTACTTTTTCTCTGTCGTGCCCTTAACGGCTTCCCTGCAGGTGCTCTGACTTCAGCAAAGTCATTGAGTACATATTTGACGGATTGTCACAGTTATCATGCTATGTTTTTTCATATTGTCATGTGTTTACCGTTTTCTATGTTGTGGGTAAGTCCGGCGGGGTACCTTTATTTACACTATTTGTAAAGCTTAGGTGACTTTGAGAGAAGTGTGAGGTTAGGACGTCCGTAAATCGGTAAAAAAAACCAATGGTGTTTTCGCTACTGACCGTGCCAAGGCGGTGCTCTCTTTGTCACCATTCCTTTTGTTTGTCTTGCGTCTTTGTGCTTGTGATTTTGTTCAAGTGTGGAATGTATCTCTCTAGTCATTGTGTGTTTGTTGGTGTTGTCTGTGTTCATCTCGTATGTGTGAGTGCGTTTGGGTGTGTAGTTGTGTGAGGGTGTTTGTGCGTCATGCTATCTATCGGTGTTTTGGTAGTGGTTGCGTCTTGTATGTGGCTTTCCCTGCTTGACTTTACTACTTAAAGTACAAAAATGAGTCATGCAGGAAACACCACATACAGAACAAACGAACAGCAACACAAGGAAACAGCAAATGTACATAACTTTAAAAACATCAAGAGACGCACAATGACAAAACAAACATACAATAAGAAAACATTTCAGTGAACAAACTATATCCACCTATCGCTAGTGTACTCATTGATTGTGCTACAAACAGAGTAACTGTAGAAAAGTAATAAAGGGTACGACAAAAACGAAATAGTACAGATATCCGACGTTCTCATTCAGTTTCTGGATTTAAGAGGTCGCCTTCATAGAGTACTAAACATTTCTTGTCGGCGTACATGCAAAGAGGCCAGCGTGATTACCAACTGTACAAGGCTTGACAACTAAACATACAGTATGTTGTAGTCTACAGAATCATATCCCTTTTTAATGAATCTTTTAACATATTTGATGAACAAAGTGAGAAAATGGGTATGTCCAATAATTGTACGATTTTTTAAAATCATATCACCATAAAATTAAGGATGTGAAATACCGTGTCGCAGAAGCGCATTGAGATTACATTGGTTCTTGCCAATAAGCGAGAGATTTCAATAGTAAAATTTATAGAAAGTTTGTCTTGGTTTATGGTATCTATATTCTTGCTTAAGCAGTTTTTCAGTTAAAATGAGATTTCGACTGTAAAAATCGTCAATAGATGAACAAGCTCTATTAAAACGAATAAGTTGAGATATATAAACTCCGTAAGATGGAGCACGGGGAACATCCCCGTAAAGATGAGGACAATTTACAATATTAAAATCAAAATCATCTCTTTTGTCATATATTTTAGAAGAAATCATTCCATAATCAATTTTAAGGTCTAGATCAAGAAACGCTGCATAATTGTTGGACGGGTTAGTTTTATTCAAGTTGAGTTCTTTAGGATAAATTGTAGGAATCAGAGCATCAAAGAAAGGGTTATTTAAGTTAAACATATCATCCAAATATCGACAAGTTTCATTGAAGTCTTTTATATCATCTTCTTGTGATTGAGGATTCGAACGCAACATGAAATCGCTCTCATAGCAGTTCACAATTCGTACCCATAGGAATGCAATTACCTGACGGTATATAGCATTCCCATAACATACAAATATGTTATCCACGCACGCGCGCGCACCCCCACACACGTCAGAAACGACGGTCTTTTCGTCAGTAGTAACTGAAATGTAGTTTTTCCCGTGCTTCATTCTCAGTGTTTTTATATTTCCTGGTCCTTCGAGATCATTAGTTTTGATGTTATTAGTTTTGAAAATTGAATACTGCTGAAGCCGGTGCTAGGGGGCGTGAGTAGTGTTGCACTTTAAATTACTGCTCATGACCAGACTCAACAAAACCGAGATTTTGCATTTCTACTTTTGTTTCCGAAGGATCATCCATCTTTGAAATATTGGTATTAGTAATTTTCTGCTTCAAGACATCGATATAATGTAATCGTCAAATAATAATCACATAATTCGATGCCTTTAAACCCTGTTGAAAGAAAAATCTAGGTTAAGGTGGATGAAGGTGTTCATTTAAGCTATGAAATGAAATGCGTTGGTCAATTATATCAAAACCACTTTCTATTTTGAAAAAGCATGAGCTTAACATTTTCTCTTCGACACAATTTGATGCTAAAATTTGTAAGCATCAGTAATTTGACCGCGACAAGAGTTAAAAATCATCAAGGATGGTGTTCTATATTTGGGACCTGTGTTCAGGTGAAATCGTAGACGTTTATCTTAAATTATCTCAAAGTTACCAGTTATCACATTATCAACCTGAGAATGGCAAAATATTGAGGTGACATAATCTCAATTATCAGGAATACATGTATTATCATTAGTACTAAGGTCGGCAACAATTATATCATAGATGAAAATTGTATTTCTAACTGGTTTCTTATACTTGTAGCAGATAATGGGTGGTTTTGTGTTTTTAAAGTCTTTAGGAATAGTGATAATTACATTTTTGTCTCTGAATATACTTTAATAAATCAATACCTTTATTAATAAAAGGTATTTTCAAAACGAATCTTTGGTGTTCAGTTAATTTGTCAACAACATTCAAAAAGTCATGAATCATTGAACAGATTCCTTAGAGCAGTATGAAAGCACTGTAGACGAACAAAATGAGTCATGCAGGAAACATCACATACAGAACAAACAGCCGCCCGAACAGCAACACAAGGAAACATCAAATATATACACTTATAAAAACATCAAGAGACGCACAAAGACAAAAAAAACATACAATAGGGGGAAGATGGAAGTACCGCCTTGGAACGGTCAGTGACAAAAGCCACTGGGGGTTAAACCGGTTTATGGGCGCCAAACCTCACACTTATTCCATCCCCACACTCAAAGACAAACAGTGTAAATAAACGTATCCCCTATTCGACTAATTTACAACAATCTCGATGGCAAATACAGTGGTAAAGTGCATGTATAGCGAACAAATTTAAGTAAAGAAACTGTATCCCTTATTGCTAGTGTAGTCAATGATTGAGCTGCAAACAGAGAAACTGTAGAAAAGTAATAAAGGGTACGACAAAAACGAAATAGTACAGATATCAGACGTTCTCCTTCTGTTTCTGGATTTAAGAGGTCGCTTTCATAGAGTAGAAACCATCTAGCGTACCGTATACTTTTCGGCCTTCATTTCTCTTTGATCTCTCTCTACGACACGGAATTAAGCTGGAGGAGTGACACTCTATCAATATTATATCTTATGTATGTCTACCTAGGTCTGTTTCTAAATAATATAAATAGTACATATGTGTAGCAATAGTTCACTTCATCAGCAGCTATACACACAAAATGCAACTTCATCAAATCAAAGCAACAATTATAAATATAAAAATACTGTATAATACTAACTCAGTCTGGCTAATTTCTCTTGCACAGTCATGATTTCATCACGAAGCTGCATATAACAACCGCACATGGTTAAATATGCGCCAACACAGAGAATAACACAATGGACTCTATCTGCGTTTGTTGGATTTCGATTAAAACCTGGAGAATCCTCTGTAATATGATTTGCGGGATCAAACTGTAATTAAATGAAACTCAAACTGTAACTAAATGAAACCATTAATTTTTTCAGATAATTAAAATCTCAAAATAATGTGTAATCTTGCATTCTACCACGTTTGCATAAAACTGCTCACTTTCCACAGTAACGCATTATAAACGCAGAAAAGCGTTGCATATTTAATGTTTCTCCGTTTTGAGTCTTGTCCTCCGAATATCATCCGAATATTCCCAGTCTAGTGGCTCCTCACTTTCATCAAAACCGGCCAAGAGTTATGACCACGCGAATGTAATCTGTAGTTATCTTAATTATCTTAGTTATCTTAGCATGCAAACGAGGTATCAATATCGTTAAAGCTTCTGTATTTATCTTAACCGCCGCATAGAGGTCCAAAATGGTATTCCGGAGTCAGATGCTTTCTCTATTTTTGTATAAACCACGGCATGCAAACGAGGCATCAATATCGTTTAAGCTTCTGATATTTCGAACACCTTGAATTCCCGCGTATCTATTTTTCAACACATGCCCTCAAAGGCTTTTTTCGACCAAATCTCTTTGATCTAATCTCTGCTGAAAATAGGCATTTATTCGTCCCTTTTCATTCTTCAAAGAGGTTAGGTCTCATAAATATTAATGAGGGAATGTGTTTAAAACTAGCCTATGAGGGAATGGGTTAACTGGCAATATATTTTACCCTTATCCAGCTATCCGTATTATACTATAACTTTTTCACACAGTCTGAAATGAGATGAGATGCATTGTTTTACATTACTTACCCTGTAACATGTTGGTATATTTCCCTTTAACAGGTACATAATGTCTGCGATGTTAAGTCCGGATGCATTTCCAGGATGGAGACCCATCGTGTCCGATACGAGAATATTACCCCAGAAGAACTTATTCAGCTGAAGAAGTAAGAACAGCACAAAACAGTACGTTGTTAAATAGTGGCATTCCAATTGCTATCAACTGTTGCACAATAGTGCTGTAATATTTAGAAAACCACTGGAAGACAAGGAAACGTAAATAATGTCTGAAGTAGGAGATAACCATATTGTTAGGGAAACCATCTATGTTTCACATATTCTATCATGCGAATCAAATACATGTGCATAAAAATATATAAATAACATTTGAGGCATTAGAACTTATATGCAACGTGTGTCTGTGTGGTTCGCTTTTCTGTGGACAAGATTCTCCAGTTCAAGTGAATATATATGTACTTAAATTTAAACAATTGTAATGGTGTCAGTTATTCTACTAGTTCTGTAAAAGGGAATCAACAGTGTATTGCATTCGTTGTCAGCTTGCTTTACAGTATATTTAGTGTTTCTATAATTGTATGTATCAAATAGGTTTGGCTATTTCGGAAGTTTCCATTGGAAAGTAGTGGAAATAAATCGTATTCGATCATGCAATTTTCTAAGAAAAGCGATTGATTCGGGGTCATCATTTTGAAATTGTTTCGAATCGGAGGTTCACTGTAAATTCAAAGTATTTATGTATAAGATAAAAGAAAACACTGCTATATAATAGACAGGAGATAGTGTAAAATAACGGATAAGTTCTTTTGCAAGTGAATGGGCAAATTATTTATGAAGATTTCACAAATCAGGCACTGAAGACTCTGATAAACTGCAAAACTTGACATATGGTCTGTGGTGAAAATCTATAATGTTTGCAATACTCTTGCAGGATATGCAAGGGAGTGTCACTATGTACTGTCGTGTCATTTTCTAATTGCCCGTCTGACGTCTATTTCAGCTGCTGGGAAATACCAGTTGAGACGTAGATCATATTCACAAAGGTACAAACATAAGCCATGCAGCAAACACCACATACAGAACAAACAGCCGCTCGAACAGCAACACAAGAACACAAAGCAAATGTACACGGCTATCAAAAAAACAAAGAGACGCACAAAACTCATCAGATACTAGATAATGTTAGAGTAGACTGTATCAGCCTTTGTGTTTGAAATGCTGCCTTTGATCAGGATTTACAATCAACACACTGTAGTAGAATATTCTTTAGCTGTTAAGATTTCCATTCAGTGTATACCCTGATAAGCATTCGTAAACTTACTATCAGATTCTGACGAAAGCAGTAGAAAACAAATTGAGCAGCTGTGAATTACACTGTAATGTCAGGTCATTAGCTTGATTTGAGACAATCCGGGTCTAAAATGTTTGTAAAAGTAATTAATACGAGGGGTGTTCCAAAAATAATGTCACTTGCATCGGTGCTCATATAGCGGAAGTGCTTTTGTTCATTTTAATTTGCTCTGCCCTTCAAAATACTCTCCGCCAGCCAGAATACACCATTTTAGCCGGTCAATCCATTTTTGGAAGCATTTTTCATACTCTTCAATGGGGACACCCATCAGACACTGATAAACAGCAGATCCAAGGGCATTTCTCGAATTGTATCTCCTTCCAGATAAATGATGTTTAATTAGTTTTGGAAAGAGAAAATAGTCGCAGGGGGGCCAAGTCTGGCGAATACGGAGGGTGCGGAAGGACGGTAACCTTCTCTGACTCAAAAAAGTCAGTCACAATACGTGCCTTGTGAGCGGGTGCATTATCATGCAAAAGTCGGACATACTTAAGTCCTGTTTTGGGGCGGCTACTTTTGTAGTAGTTCTTCAATTTTCTCAGAACAACGTTTTTATAGAACTTGCCTGTGACCGTTCTGCCTTTTGGCACCGGGATTTGAATAGCTGGACCCTTAGTAGTGAAACAAATAGCATACAAAACCGTCTTTACCGTTCGTATTCGTTTGGCAATACTTGGGCGTCTGGCATTTTTAGTGGCCCATATTCGGTTGGAAACCTTCCGCTTTGGTTCAAAATAATACACGCAGGTCTCATCACCAGTGACTATATTATCAAAAGCCTTTTTACTATATTTTGGGTGCATTTTGAGAAAACAAATTTGCCATTGTTACACGCGTCTTCTTTTGCTCATCCGTTAACAAATGGGGTATCCATCTTGCATTTATCTTTCTAACTTTTAGGTGTTTGCATGAACTCTTGCTAACGACAAGTTTGTCATTCGAGCCAATTGTCTTACGGTGAATCGAGCATCAGTTTTGAGGATATTTCGGATTTTTTCTATGTTACCTTTGGTCGTAGTTGTTGCAGGACGACCTGGGCGAGCAGCATCTTTCAGTTGCTGCTGCCCAGCACTAAATTTAGCTACCCACCTACAAACAGTCCTGTGGGACATTTGGCCCTCCCCATAAATGTCACACACCTCGCGGTGAGTATCTACAGCCTTTATGCCGAGTAATGACCTACCTTTTATATAGGCCTTAATTTCAAGAACATTTTCAGCTCGTTTTCCTGTCATTTTGTGTATAGTCTAACGAATAGGCTATGAAACGATGTACACTGTACCGAGGCAAGTGAACGTGTGGACGAGATATTTACCCGTGTCACGTGCCAGTGATCACTCAATCGACACGAGGTGGTTTTGTGCATGAATTGCACGATTTCCGCGAAATAAAGCACAGATGACATTATTTATGGAACACCCCTCGTAGCAAACACTTTTGCTGAACGTACGTCTTCATTAAATGCAATCAGGATAATCAAGTAAATAAAGGTGAACTATTGTAAATAAACGTACATATCAGGGCCATATAATTAGAAACAATAATTATGATTCAGGCACATCGCGTCTAGATATAATAAGGATCGATTAAAAGATCAAATGCCTCAGAGCGTAATCATTGTTAATTAAATGCCTTTAAATAGCACCGCGAAAATACCAATAGAAACATTGATAGGAACGTGGTCGTAGTTGCGAGCCTAACAAATACCGTACATAAGTTTGACGAAACGCACTATTAATACTACAGAAATGTTAATTGTAGATGCATAAGCACATTTTGGCGAGTGGCAAGACTCAATATACTTAGTATGAATAAATCAAGTGAATATAATGTCTGAACTTGATCAAGATATAACGGACGTGCCCATCTGATACGATCACGATAGCCATTTGAGGGATGCAGACAACATCATCATGGGCAAACGACCAAACGTCATAGAAGTGCTAACTAAATGTTAATCGTTCACAAAGTAACCGTGATCGACGGTGTAACATGTCCGTTAGGATACATAAGTGCATACAAGCATTTAACTTATTCATTTAAACATTCGACTGAGTCACAAGCGAACTTGGCTATATATATAAAATAGACGAAAATTTGTTTTTGCGAATTGTTGCACCTATGCAAATAAACGGACGGACGTTCTGAACACCATTAAGAATAATAATGATAACCGTACCTCTTTTGTCACATTGTCTAAAGCAGTGCCATCCGGAGCCTTTTGTGCAAGCCTTTGTTTAGATATTCCAATGACAGAGTTGATAAAGGAAGATTTTCCACTTTTGATAGGCCCGAGGATTAGTACATTTCCTTTTGAAACACCATTGTCATTGAATTGTATTGCTGGTACATCTCGCTTCAGTTCAT
Organism: Azorinus chamasolen; assembly: GCA_963576725.1. Taxonomy (NCBI): domain Eukaryota; kingdom Metazoa; phylum Mollusca; class Bivalvia; order Cardiida; family Solecurtidae; genus Azorinus; species Azorinus chamasolen. Next base: position 62,508,924 of record OY755240.1, on the reverse strand, counting down.
TCAGATGCTGCAGCAATAATACAAGCAAAACTCTACATGATTGTAATGGAAAATCATTTACGACAATGTATACTCACACCGGTTAGTATATCAACAACAAATGCAGATAAATCTAGACATAGTGATCCGATTAAACCCAAAAACAATAGGTGTATTCCTTTCAATAAACCTAGCATATGTTCTTCATATGAAACCAAAATGTGAAGAACTGATGAAGTTATCGCATCACATCAAAATTGTTAACGGACGGACGGACGTTCTAACGGACTAAGATAGCTTGTTCTCATCGGTTTTATGGTGCTTATTTTCAGTTTGTGTGGCTATTTTGAACAAAGGAATAGCCACATAAACTGAAAATAAGCCCTATAAAACCGATGAGAACAAAATATTATGTGATTATTTAGTCACATAAACAAGAATTATTAGCGCGGACAGACAGACAGACGGACAGAAAATGTGATTTTCAATGCAGGACCCTAATTAAACGTTTTACAGCACCTAGTTGATATTCATTCAGATAATCTTATTAAGGAAATCAACAATCCAATAATAGGCAATAATATCAGACTAATGTAAATGTATTCTGAAAGTGGGTGATCCTTCAAAAACAAATGTAGCAATACGAAAAGAGAAAATTGCAGACTCGGTTTTATTGAGTCTGTTCATGAATAGTAATTAAAAGTGCAACTCTACTCACGTCCCGTAGCACCGGCTATAAGATTGCAACCCGAAGTGGGAGACGATACCGCTTATTTTCCACTCAAGTTGTCTAGTGGTTTTAGTCGTTGATTTCAAAACACCTAACCCTTATTTTGCTTTACAATTATATGCTCACAAATGGATATAGTGTAAATATATTCTGAATATGGGTGATCCTTCGAAAGCAAAATCAGAAATGCAAAAAGAGAAAATTGCAGACTCGGTTTTATTGAGTCCGTTCATTAGTAATTAAAAGTGCAACACTACTCACGCCCCTAGCACCGGATTAAGCAGTATTCAATTTTCAAAACTAGTAACATCTTAACTAATGATCCCGAAGGACCAGAAAATATATCAACACTGAGGACGAAGTACCGGGTGATTTTTTACGGCACAACACAAGTGCTTAACACTTAATTACCCTCAAAACCAGTTTATGGCGACTTCGTATCTGATCTGGATCCTTCTACGACTTAAATTGGGATAGTGAGTAAGGGTTATTAATTTATCGTTTACCAGTAATTGTTTTGTAAAGAAATCTTCTATCTGGCTTGCAGTAGGTCGGTAGTTCTAATTGGATGTTGTTATGTATCTGAAACAATGCCATTTGTTTCATATGCTGAACAACATTTTCCTTCCCCTGTAATGTACATGACGTCATCAAATAACTGACATACTGTAGATTCGACGGTACACACACAATTAGCAATAATATCGATATACCGATCACATTATATCAATCTCATAGTCCTCGTGAACAATTGTAAAATAAACTTGTCTGTCAAATTTTATCAGCAATTATGATAAGGTGATTATGTCATGACAACTTGGTCCCCCTTTTTTCCATATTTTGTCTTTCTGTTTTCCTTCTCTATCCTACTTTTGGATGCCCATTTGATATAAATAGAAATCAAAACCAAAGTGTATGGAATTGTATTGATATTAATCATACGGATGTGACATATATTGTATCTGCACTTAATTCAAACATAATGTACATGATTATATGATAAATATAATTATAAAAATGCATTTTCTGCGTTGTTGACATTCAGAATGATTCAAGCAAACTTCCGTTATATCGAGTCTACAAGTTTCTATTTTGTATTGCAATTGTTGCTCAGAACTTTTCATCTTAAGTTTGAAACATACAAACTTAACGCACTAGGCGATGTTTGACAATTGAATATACAGGACTGTGTTCTGCGGTCATTGCACTATCCAAAAACATACTTTAACACATATAATCTGGTACATAATTTAAGTAAACATAACTGCAACTCTGACCGCCAATTTCTTATATGACGTTTTGCCAAATTTGTTACGTTGTTGAGAGATTGACACACATCACTGTTCAGAATGGATCAACGTCTGAGTCACTAAAACGGACAGTATAGATAAATATGACGCTTTACATTCATGCATTGTCATAAAAGACTGCTGATATTCACCTTCCGTGTCCTTTCAACTACAGGCAATTACAGGAACATTGAAAATGCTTCTCATATTTACCTCCTGAGACCAATGCGTTTTTTCCGAACTGAATGTCCGCCAGGGTTCTGCAATATAACGAATTTAAGCAAAGACAATTTATACGACAATTATTATTTATCTGAACATTAAAGAAAGGCTACAAACCATACGCAAAACGGATTATTGATCCTTCGGAATATACTATACATTACGCGTGACAGTTTCTACAAATGATGATCATTAAACGGTTCCTTTTACACCGAACGTTTGAAAATAGGAGATCCTTCAAAATCAAAAGCTGCAATGCGAAAAGTGAAAACTGCAGACTCTGTTTTCTTAAAAGTACAAAAATGAGTCATGCAGGAAAAACCACATACAGAACAAACAGCCGCCCGATCAGCAACACAAGATAACACAGCAAATGTACATAACTATGATAAACATAAAGAGACGCACAAAGAAAAATCAAACATACAACAGCGGAAGCTGGAAGTACCGCCTTGGAACGGTCAGTGACAAAATTCACTTGGGCTTTAAACCGGTTTAGGGGCGGCCAGTCTTAGATCGGTTAAGTTTGTTCATGGGTACTCGTAGTTGTTAAAAGTGCAACACTTCTCAAGCCCCTAGCACCGGCTTAATATAATCTGAAAGTTTGAGATCCTTTGGAAAAAAGTAGCAATGCGAAAAGAGAAAATTGCAGACTAGGTGGATGTGTTTGTGGTTGTTGCGTCTTGTGTGTGGCTTTCTGCTGTATTTGTGTATGTATATAAGTTGCTATATAAATGCTTTCTGTCGGTGTTTTGGTGATGGTGACGTTTTGTGTTTGACCTTTCATGCTTGACTTTACTACTTGTTCATTTATTGAGTCTGTTCATGAGTAGCAATTAAAAGTGCAACACTACTCACACCCTTACACCTGCTTAAACAATATTCAATTTTCAAACCTAATGACATCAAAACTAACTCGAATTGTTTTTTTATTCAAAATCTGATATCTTGCCCAACGCGTGAACAAAATTTTCAAAAGTCCCATAACTCTGCAGAAATTGTCGAACCAGAAAAGAATAAAATTTGCACAACTAGGCACAGTGCTGATTAATTCATGAATATCCGATCAAAGATTTTGAAGAAATCTCGCGGAAAAAATATTCCGTGTAAAAAATTCAAAGTCCCATATCTTTGAAGAAAATCATCAAACATGATCAGGAATAAGATGTGCACAACCAGGCATGATGCTTATCAATCCTATGAAATCAAATGCATATCTAAGTAAATGTTTTGGAGAAATCCTGTGAACAAAATTTCCATGTACAAATTTCAAAGTCACATAACTCTGTAGAAAATCGGGAACAATAACTCCAATATCATTAAAGTCAGAGTTATGAAACTTGTACATAACACTTGTTTTATCTTGCTCTGAAATTATCTTGCTCTTTTCAGAAATGAAATATCATTCCAATAACATCAGTAAAACGGACAAAAATGAACTGAAGGGCTATAACTCCAAAAGTATTGAAGCCAGAGTTATGGCCCTTATACATCACACTTTCGCTCATCGAGTTCTTTCCAAGAATGACGTTTCAATCAAATGTCATGAACCATATAGAAATTAGCATCCGGACAAAATTGTGAATCATTGACATTTCATTGTGAGTATATTCTTGAATTGTGACCTTGACCTTTGATCCACATGCCTGAATCCTGCTGTCTGCAGCACCGTCTTGTTAAGGAGCACATTTGTGCAACAGCATTTTGGAATCATTCAAAGGGTTATACAGATGTTGAGCAGACATGAAACAAAAGCTAAAACATTTGACCTTGAGTTGTGACCTTGACATTTAAAGAATGTGCCTGAATCCTGCTGTATGCACATTGTCTTGTTATGGAGAACATTTGTGCCAAAGCATTCTGAAATCCTTTCAATGATTTAAGAGATATAGAGCGGACACGAAGGTGTGGCTTAAAACATTTGACTTGGACTTGTGACCTTGACCTTTGACCCGTGTGCCTGAATCGAACGCTTTGCACATCGTCTTGTTGATTCGAACATTTGTGCCAAAGCATTCAGAAATCGTTCCATGTTTGTGAAAGACAGACGGACGGACAAACAGACAGATGGACAGAAGGACAACTCGACCAACTCAATATGTCTTCCCATTATAAATTCGGGACACAAAAAGATCCCGAAGGTGCAGAAGATATAACAACACTGGGAATGAAGTACGGGGCGACGTTTTACGGCCGCCACACTAGCACTTAACTCCTGCTGTTATTGAAATAAATATAGTTTGAAAGTTGAAGATCCTTCGAAGGCAAAAGTAGAAAGTTGTAGACATGGTTTTTGCGAGTCTGTTCATGAGTAGTAATTAAAAGTGCAACACTACTCACGCCCAATAGCACCGGCTTATGCAATTGTCATTACATCGAAACTATTGACCCCGAAGGGTCAGAAAATATAACAACACTGAGAATAACGTACGCCAAACGGGGGTGATTTTTACGACCGCCACACGAGCACTTAAATACCCGCTGTTGTGAAGTACATCAGTTCTGAAAACAGAAAATCCTTCGACTGCAAAAACAGCAATGTGAAAAGAGAATATTGCAGATTCGGTTTTATTGAGTCTGTACATGAACTTCAAATCGATAGAGACCTTGTTTATATCGCCAAAAAGAGCGATTTCGAATACTTTACAAATAATCACAAATGTATGGTTTATCATAAATTCTGAAGGGAGGTAATCCCCCGAAAGCAAAAATTGCAACACAAAAAGAGAAAATTGCAGACTCGGTTTTATTGAGTCTGTTCATGAGCAGTAATTGAAAGTGCAACACTGCTTACGCCCCCTAGCACCGGCTTAAGCGGTATTCAATTTTCAGAACAAGAAGTACTGAAATTAATGATCTTGAAGGACCAGAAGGTATAACAACACTGAGAATGAAGTACGGGGCGACGTTTTACGGCCGCCACACAAGCACTTAACACCTTCTGTTTTGAAGATTATAAATTCTGAAGGGAGGTGATCCCCCGAAAGCAAAAATTGCAACACAAAAAGAGAAAATTGCAGACTCGGTTTTATTGAGTCTGTTCATGAGCAGTGATTGAAAGTGCAACACTGCTCACGCCCCCTAGCACCGGCTTAAGCGGTATTCAATTTTCAGAACAATAAGTACTGAAATTCATGATCTCGAAGGACCAGAAGGTATTACAACACTGAGAATGAAGTACGGGGCGACGTTTTACGGCCGCCACACAAGCACTTAACACCTGCTGTTGTGAAGATTATAAATTCTGAAGGGAGGTGATCCCCCGAAAGCAAAAATTGCAACACAAAAAGAGAAAATTGCAGACTCGGTTTTATTGAGTCTGTTCATGAGCAGTAATTGAGAGTGCAACACTGCTCACGCCCCCTAGCACCGGCTTAAGCGGTATTCAATTTTCAGAACAAGAAGTACTGAAATTCATGATCTCGAAGGACCAGAAGGTATAACAACACTGAGAACAAGTCTATTATGGTTGGCATCACTCTTTTGATACCTTTACATGTTGGGTGATATTTGATTTGTTTAGTTTACTAGTGTGTATTTGTTCCTAAATTGGAATTATTCACAAAGCAACTGCTCGCTTCATTGTTATCGAAAACTCATTCTGATTGCGTATATATTCTGATCAACCATGAAATTGAAACGTCTCTATTTGCCACAAAGGAGTTTGATTGTTATTCTGGCAATATCTATGGTAAACTAATTCTATACTTCTGTTAAATTATGAGGAGCGTCATTACCTTTTTATTGTATGCTAGCGGAGATTGACGAAAACATCCGAACCATTTATTTAACCTCACCAAAAATAACATGTAACCTCAAATGTTGACCTTTGTCAAATCATTCCCAAACTTATTTTGTTAGATATGTTTGCATTTTTACTAGATTGGCGTATTACAGCTACTGGTATAAAAATAAATGAAATCATTTGCATAGCTAGTTTCCTCCTTTGTGGTTCAAATATCTCAAATATTTTACTAATTTGGGCTATATAAGAATAATCAATACATGCACTATTGAAGAATGTGATGTAATGCCATCCAGGCATATTATGTCGATGTGATCGGTTCAGACTAAACTGAGTTGCAAGGTCTTATACAAAAGTTGTCAGAATATTCAGGCCTTTTAATATTATATCAAACAGCATAGAAGGCGAAAGGTTATATTCAAGCTATGTGTCTCTGCTTTACTTTGGTACTTATTTGGTCTTTCTATTGCCTCTAAAAGCGAAGTTATGACGCATTTTCCGAACCAAGGTAGTTTCAAAAATTACCTCGGGCTACCATGGAAACCGTTAAATAAAACAAAGATGGGACAATTTTGGACAATATTTTGGGGACATGCTCAAAACGTGTTCAGAGGACCCCAACGAACAATTTGGTACTCATGAAAAAAGTCTATGGGTGATGCTACGGTAACCATGACTAGGACCCAGCCTATTAAGTTCCACAAATGAACCGATATCGATGTATATAGCCATACCATGTGACTATGTAAGTACTTCGAAAGCAACCAAAGCAATGACGGACCCTATGCGCATCCATAATAACTACAGTTGCAATGATACGACTAATCAGAATTTGGAAGGCTGCCACATCTGGTTGAAGATCTATATTATTGTGCCTCGTCAGTTCCATCCTGTTATTTGGTATGACATCGCTTACAAAATTAAAAGTATGAGTCATGCAGGTATCACAGGGTTTCGATTTATCATCACTTTTATGACCTTACTGTACAAGCGCGCTTTTATTGCGACGTGGTAGAGTGCATGACTGCGAACCTGGCGACCCACGTTCGATCCAGGGTCTGAGCGAGTATGTTTTTTTAACACCGGGTTAAACTTGGCGCAAAACGGAGGACTGTGACTGTATATGATCCGATTTCGATTCCAAGTCTTTCTCATGCCCATCAACTTGCTCTGGGGGAGTATGTCACGGTGTGTATGTTTATCATCGTTTGTAAGGCCTTGCTGTACAATCGCTATTTTATAGCGACGTGGTAGAGTGTATGACAATGGTTCGATCCCGGGTATGAGCGGGTATGTTTCTTTATAAAAACATCCGGTTAGACAGGAAATACCACAAACAAAACACACAGCCGCCCGAACAGCACCACGAGAAGACATAATTATAATAGCCTTTTGATATTTCATTATATAGCATAGAAGGTCCAAAGGTTATGTTCCACAAATGAAGAGATATCGATGTATATAACCATACATGGTGACAGTATTTAAATACTTTGGAAGCAACCCAAACAATGACGGACCCTAAGCGCATCCATATTAACTACAGTTGCAATGGCAAGACTCAACAGAATTTTGAAGGTGTATATTACGTGTCTTGTCAGTTCCATCCTGTTGTTTTGTTTTATACTTAAACATCGCTTTTAAAAAGTACAAATATGAGTCATGTAGGAAACATCACAAACAAAACACACTGCCGCCCGAACAGCGCCACAACAAAACACAATTATGCTATGTAAGAGACAGAAGAGAGTGATGTATTTTACTTGCATATCCTGCAAGAGAATGATAACAACATAGGTTACGTGTACGGGGATACTTTACGGCCACCACACGGCAGACGCAATAATGTTGTGGTAATAAAAGTAAAAATATGAATCATGCAGGAAACAAAACTTACAAAACATACAGATGCCCGAACAGTAACACAACAGAACATAATTATGATGATTTAATAGACGGGTGAGTAGTATAGGGATTGGGGGTTGTGGCGCACCTCTTTTAATTTGTTTTATAATGATCTAAGGCGTACACAATACAATCCCCATACTCATCTTAAAGACTGGCGCACCTCTTTTAACCTGTTTTAGAATGCTCTAAGGATGAGACAGAATAGTGAACATATATCACCACCTCATAGGGGGTCACGGGGGATTAAATAATATCCCATAAGCCCCAACCGTCATCAGCACCGCCCCATCTCTGTTATATGTAGTTGGTTTTAACTAGCAAATTTTTTTTTTTATTTTACTGAGTCAGATGGAGAATTATTAGAAGCCGTTAATGAACCACTTTTGGGGCGTCGTCTCTATTAATTACCCCAAACGCAAAATTACCCATTACGAAGGATGTCACGGGTAAACCAATTTGAATAAATTGAATGATATCTATCAGGGTTATTCTCGATGTACAGATAGATATATAACAGGGGCTAACTCTCTAATATATAGGAGGAGGTCGTAATCTCATCGTAAACACGTTAACAGATCACTGAGTATTCAATGTTTTTGCGATCTCTCCGAGCGCTTCTTTGCGACCCTGCTCTAGTAGATTTTTTCAATTCATCCATATTCACAGCGGGCTCTTTCTTAGCAGATCTTCAAACTTCTAGGCTTCCTGAATAACTACATGGTACTCAACGTCTGATAAATCCTCATCTGCGAGTGCCACGCTTACGATATCAGAGATCGACCTCATCTTTACCCGTACAATTGTCTCGAAACGTTGATATTTACTAGACTTATAAGAAGGGCGAAGCCTTGCCAAAATCAGCGAGACCAGCCCACCCAAGAGCTCCAGCCTCAAGGCCGATTGCAACTGGGATAGCGACGATTGTGGAAAAAAAACCTAATGTTCCGATGCCTAGACCGGCACCAACACACGCTAGAGTAGTGGCAACCCCGCCTATGAAAGTACAAAAATGAGGAAACACCACATACAGAACAAACAGTCGCCTGAACAGCAACACAAGAACACAGCAAATGTACATAACAAAAACAACAAGAGACACACAAAGACAAAACAAACATGCAATAGGGGGAAGATGGAAGTACCGCCTTGGAACGGTCAGTGACAAAAGTCACTGGGGGGGGGGTTAAACCGGTTTATGGGCGCCCAACCTCACACTTATTCCATCCCCACCCTTAAAGACAAACAGTGTAAATAAACGTATCCCCTCTCCGGCTAATCTACAACAACATCGACGGCAAATACAGTGGTAAAGTGCATGTATAACGAAAACATTTAAGTGAACAAACTGTATCTACCTATCGCTAGTGTACTCAATGATTTAGCTGCAAACAGAGTAACTGTAGAAAAGTAATGAAGGGTACGACAAAAACGAAATAGTACAGATATCCGACGTACTCCTTCCATTTCTGGATTTAAGAGGTCGCCTTCATAGAGTACTAAACCTTTCTTGTCGGCGTACATGCAAAGAGGCCAGCGTGATTGCCAACTGTAAAAGGGTTCACAAACCAAACTTGCAGTATGTTGTAGTACTACAGGATCATATCCCTTTTTAATGATTTTTTAACATTTTTGATGAACAAAGTGAGAAAATGGGTATGTCCAATAATTTTACGAAGTTTGTAAATCACATCACCATAAAATTCAGGATGTGAAATACCGTGTCGCAGAAGCGCCTTGATATTACATTGGTACTTGCCAATAAACGAGATAATTTCGATAGTAAAATTTAGAACCCGGGGAACATCCCCGTCAAGATGAGGAAAATTAACAATATTCAAATCAAAAACATCTCTTTTGTCAGACATTTTAGAAGAAATCATTCCATTATCAATTTCAAGGTCTAGATCATTCCTATGTGGCATTCCTATGGGTACGAATTGTGCACCACTTGTTGCAGATTTGTTTTTGTACTGCTATGTGAGAGATTTCATGTTACCTTCGAATCCACAATCACAAGAAGATGATATAAGAGCCTTCAATGAAACCTCTCGATATTTGGATGATATTTTTAACTTAGATAACCCTTTCTTTGATGTTCTGATTCATACAGTTTATGCTAAAGAACTCAATTTGAATAAAGCTAACCCGACCGACAATTATGCAGCGTTTCTTGATCAAGACCTTAAAATTGATAATGGAATTATTTCTTCTAAAATATATGGCAAAAGAGATGATTTTAATTCTATTACCGAACTTCACCACTCATTAGTAAATCTAATTGCAATCTACAGATGTTACTGCAACAATGTATTTCTCAACCAGATCTTTATGGGGATGTTATCTACAAACGTAGGAAAATTCGGGGTTATATCGATTTTCATGATTTGTTTATAGAACGCATTCAAGCATTTAAGAAGAAAGGTTATGATCCCATTATATTGCAACGCACTACATGTTTGGTTATCGACCCTTTTACAGTCGGTAGCTACGCTTCCCTCTTTGCTTGCGCGATGACAGACTGGGGGTAGTACACTATGATGGTATTATCTTAAACTCAGATTCGGGATGAGCGTGTCAGACTCTTGTATTACCTTTTCCCTGTCGGGCGTTAACGGTTTCCCTATAGATGCTCTGACTTCAGCAAATTCATTGAGTACATATTTGACGGATTGTCATAGTTATTATGCTATGTTTTACATGCTGCCCTGTGTTTACCGTCGTCTATGTTGTGGGTAAGTCCGGAGGGGATACCTTTATTTACACTATTTGTAAAGCTGGGGTGACCTTGAGAGAAGTGTGAGGATAGGACTACCGTGAACCGGTTTAAACCCCCAGCGGTGTTTTTGCTACTGACCGTGCCAAGGCGGTACTCTCCTTGTCGCCCTTCCTTTTGTTTGCCTTGCGTCTTTGTGCTTGTGATTTTGTTCATGTGCGGAGTGTTTGTCTCTGGTTCTTGTGTGTCTGGTGGTGTTTTCTGTGTTCATTTTGTGTGTGAGTGTGCGTTTGGGTGTGTGGTTGTGTGTGTATGTGTGTGTGTCATGCTGTCTATCGGTGTTTTGGTGGTGGTTGCGTCTTGCATGTGGCTTTGCCTGCTTGACTTTACTACTTTTCCATGTAAAGCTGAAAAAGCTTTCTTTACTGACGAGCAAATGAAACAATACACCAATTGGAACTTCTCAGAAGTTTGCGATTCACTTACCTTTCTTTTGGATAACATATTTGTACGTTATGGGAATGCTATATACCGTCAGGTAATTGGTATTCCTATGGGTACGAATTGTGCACCACTTGTCGCAGATTTGTTTTTGTACTGCTATGAGAGAGATTTCATGTTGCGTTTGAATTCTCAATCACAAGAAGATGATATAAAAGCCTTTAATGAAACTTGTCGATATTTGGATGATATTTTTAACTTATGTATTTTAAGACTCATGTATTACTTTTTCCTTGTCGTGCCCTTAACGGCTTACCTGCAGGTGCTCTGACTTCAGCAAAGCCATTGAGTACATATTTGACGGATTGTCACAGTTATTATGCTATGTTTCACATGTTGTCCTGTGTTCACCGTCGTCTATGTTGTGGGTAAATCCAGCGGGGATACCTTTATTTACACTATTTGTAAAGCTAGGATGACTTTGAGAGAAGTGTGAGGTTAGGTCGTCCGTAAACCGGTTTAAACCCCCAGTGGTGGTTTTGCTACTGACCGTGCCGAGGCCGTTCTCTCTTTATCACTCTTACCTTTTTGTCTTGTGTCTTTGAGCTAATGTTTTGTTCATGTTTGTCTGTGGTGCTCGTGTATTTGTTGTTGTTTTCTGTGTTCTTCTCGTGTGTTTGGTTGTGTGTGTGTGACATGCTGTCTACTGAGGTTGGTGGTGATTGCGTCTTGTATGTGACTTTCTACTGTATGTGTGTATGTGTATAAATTGCTATGCTCTCTGTAGGTGTTTGGTGATGGTGGCGTTTTGTGTCTTGTTTTTCCTGCTTGACTTTACTCCTTTTTTTATTTATTGGCGGAGAAACTCTTTGAATTCTTAATTATTTCGTAACTATATCTAAATTACCATTAACTGTGATACCCATAACGACCTTATCTTCTGTGACCCCGTGCGATAGGCTGAAGAGAGAGAGACATCTGAAGGAATTTTCCCTTTCTCATCGTAACATAACCCACTTTACCCACTTTAACATGATTACTGCCTTTAACGTTGGAACCTAATAACCATTCAAATTTTCTCCGATTTTGGGGCGACGCTCTTCTGTCACAAGGCTAATTATAAGTTTATTTTGGCTGATTCTAGTGTCAAGGCGGTACTCTCTTTGTCACCCTCCCTTTTGTTTGCCTTGCGTCTTTGTGCTTGTGATTTTGTTCATGTGTGGAACGTTTGTCTCTGGTTCTTGTGTGTCTTTTGGTGTTTTCTGTGTTCATCTCGTATTTGAGTGTGCGTTTGGGTATGTGGTTGTGTGTGTATGTGTGCCATGCTGTCTATCGGTGTTTTGGTGGTGGTTGCGTCTTGTATGTGGCTTTACCTGCTTGACTTTACTACTTTTCCAATTAGATAACCCTTTCTTTGGTGCTCTGATTCCTACAATTTATCCTAAAAAACTCAAATTAAAAAAAACTAACCTGTCCGACAATTATGCAGCGTTTCTTGATCTAGATCTTAAAATTGATAATGGAATGATTTCTTCTAAAATATATGACAAAAGAGATGATTTTGATTTTAATATTGTAAAGTTTCCTCATCTTGACGGGGATGTTCCCCGTGCTCCATCTTACGGGCTTTATATATCTCAACTTATTCGTTTTACTAGAGCTTGTTCTTCTATTGACGATTTTAACAGTCGAAATCCCATTTTAACTGAAAAATTGCTTAAGCAAGGATATAGATACCATAAACTAAGACAAACTTTCTCTAAATTTAACTATCGATATCTCTCGCTTATTGGCAAGTACCAATGTAATATCAAGGCGCTTCTGTGACACTGTATTTCACATCCTGAATTTTATGGTGATGTGATTTACAAACTTCGTAAAATTATTGGACATACGCATTTTCTCACTTTGTTCATCGAATATGTTAAAACATTCATTAAAAAGGGATATGATCCTGTAGTACTACAACATACTGCATGTTTGGTTATGAACCCTTTTACAGTTGGCATTCATGCTGGCCTCTTTGCTTGTGTGCCGACAAGAAGGGTTTAGTACTCTATGAAGTCGACCTCTTAAATCCAGAAATGGAAGGAGAACGTCGGATATCTGTACTATTTCGTTTTTGTCGTACCCTTTATTACTTTTCTACAGTTACTCTGTTTGCACCTCATTCATTGAGTACACTAGCGATAGGTGGATACAGTTTGTTAACTTAATTGTTTTCATTATACATGCACTTTACCACTGTATTTTCCATCGCGGTTGTTGTACATTAGTCGGAGAGGGGATACGTTTATTTACACTGTTTGTCTTTTAGGGTGGGGATGAAATAAGTGTGAGGTCGGGCGCCCATTAACCGGTTTAACCACAAAGTGACTATTGTCACTGACCGTTCCAAGGCGGTACTTCCATCTTCCCCCTATTGCATGTTTGTTTTGTCTTTGTGCGTCTCTTGATGTTTTTTTTTATAGTTATGTACAATTGCAGATTCCGTGTGTTGCTGTTCGGGCGACTGTTTGTTTTGTATTTGGTGTTTCCTGCATGACTCATTTTTGTACTTCTGGTAGATGACCTTTAGGTGATGTTTCATATTAAATATCAAAGGTCTGGGCCTTACAGAGAGGGGATACGTTTATTTACATTGTTTTTAGGTTGGGGATTGAATAAGTGTGAGGTTGGGCGCCCATAAACCGGTTTAACCCCCAGTGGCTTTTGTCACTGACCGTTCCAAGGCGGTACTTCCATTTTCCCCTATTGTGTGTTTGTTTTGTCTTTGTGCGTCTCTTGATGTTTTTATAGTTGTGAATATTTGCTGTTTCCTTGTGTTGCTGTTCGGGCGGCTTTTGTCCTGTATGTGGTGTTTCCTGCAATACTTTTTTTTGTACTTGTATGCAGGTTTACTCCTGTAGGCGGTTAGGATGCCCCGAGTCTTGTAGGGGCCCTGAGTCTGGTAGGGATGGATAAAAGTACAAAAATGAGTCATGCAGGAAACACCACATACAGAAGGGGCGGAGCCGATGCGACAACTTTATATTTCATGCTTGCGGAGTAATATGATGTTTATTTCATTTCTAGTTGAATTATACGTGCAACTTAACCCGCAGCGTGTCTCCGTCTTAAATTTCGTGGCTGGAATTTGATGATATCACACTTATTAACTTCTAGAGTGTTGTAAAAGTGTTTTAAACCCTCAGCGGTGATTTTGCTACTGACCGTGCCGAGACCGTTCTCTCTTTATCACTCTTACCTTTTTGTCTTGTGTCTTTGTGCTGATGTTTTGTTCATGTTCGTCTGTGGTGCTCGTGTATTTGTTGTTGTTTTCTGTGTTCTTCTCGTGTGTTTGGCTGTGTGTGTGTGACATGCTGTCTACTGAGGTTGGTGGTGATTGCGTCTTGTATGTGACTTTCTACTGTATGTGTGTATGTGTATAAAGGTGTTTGGTGATGGTGGCGTTTTGTGTCTTGTTTTTCCTGCTTGACTTTACTCCTTTTTTTATTTATTGGCGGAGAAACTCTTTGAATTCTTAATTATTTCGTAACTATATCTAAATTACCATTAACTGTGATACCCATAACGACCTTATCTTCTGTGACCCCGTGCGATAGGCTGAAGAAATTTCCCCTTTCTCATCGTAACATAACCCACCTTACCCACTTTAACATGATTACTGCCTTTAACGTTGGAACCTAATAACCATTCAAATTTTCTCCGATTTTGGGGCGACGCTCTTCTGTCACAAGGCTAATTATAAGTTTATTTTGGCTGATTCTAGTGTCAATGTAGTCCCTGATCCGGTGACCACCGAGTTTTATATCACCTTCCATAGGTGTAGCGCCATCTTGCGGAGTACTTCATCCCTTATAAGTCACCACACCTCTTCTATCACATTCGCCGGAACCGTATCCGAAAGTTCTTTTATATTTCCGAGTTTTAATCCGACCCCATTAGGTCTATGTCGCCATCCGCCGATGTTTTTACGTATTGGGACAAATCAGACAAAGAGCTGGATTCCAGCCTTTAACACCACCATAACTACCAAAGATACTCATTTTATTTCCAGAACAACAATAATAGACAAACCATGGTTGTCTATTTTATTACCGAGCTAATCTCTAATAGAGATTGAGAGTTCTGATGGGAAGCCTTGTCGAAGCAGTTTGAACCATGGGTTAGGGAATGTTGATGAAGTTCTCCGAATAACCAGCACAGACAGCGACAACGGCGAGTAAAGTGCTGGGTACCTATTTAAGGTATTGCGAGCTGTATTAATCTCTTCTAGTTGAATATACAACCTATGCGGGCTGAAATTTATCGGGCGGTGGGGACAATGTATACCTTTTATGAACTGACCAACGTTATTGCCACATTTCCATGGTTTTGTGAGATCGAAACCTAGAAGCTTTAATAACCCGTCTGATAACTTAAAAATCACCAGGGCTATACTAATAGAATTTAAATCAATTTCAACCATTGAAGTTTTGTCGTCAAATCTAAAAATAATGTTGGTTAATATTGTCTTCCAGCTGTTGAGAGGTCTATAGGCCGGGACGAAACACCTGTTTTTTTTGCCTTTGATGTTATCATAAATTCTCTCTCGATGTTATACCATGCAACTGTGTATGTGATTGATCGTAGCCTAGTCTTAAGACGCCCGTCTCTATGATCCACAGGCTGTTGAAGATTTGTCGGAGGTTTATATTACAGACAGGCTGAAACATCATTATGAAAATGGAGTTGTTTAACTTTAATAGCGAAGTAAAGTATAAGACAGGAGCGGTATATCCGAGAAACTTACAGTCCAGCAATCTTATCACTCTCCTGATCACAGTTGGCCCCAATTAGTTCTTATTTGCCAACATACCCGATATCTGGGAAAAATACAGATTGCCCAAAGTTAAAACAGACGCCGAAATCAACTAAAGTTCACCCGTTAATATTCCAGACTGAATAAAACGCTATCAGGATGTTTTACAGTATGCTGGAAGCGTAGTAAATATGGTGTTTGGAACTGGTTTATATATGGCTTCGATTAATATGGTCCTAAACATAAATCAAGAGATAGTGGGATACAACAAAAAAATACTTAATGCCACACCCGATATCCACCTCGGAAAGGTGGATGTTAAGGGAGATAGCGTAGTGCCAAAAAAACCTAACGGTATTTTTCAACATGGGAATATAGTAAGCCCACCAAAAGCAGACCAACCAACATCACAAACGCCAACGCCAGTAAGTGATAGGGCCGCATCAGCACATTTAAGAAGAGAATATATCTTTTATAGTAGGTGGTATAACTGTAGGGTTATTTACCATGTAGCTTCTCTTTCGTTAGCCATTCGCGAAATGCTAGAAGTAGCAGGCCATCTACTGCAATTAATAATGCCCAAGTATTCTCTGCAAGCCATCCAACTGCCTGACCTATGGTCGAGAGCAACCAGGAAGCAATGCTTCTGATTATTCCGGGGAGCGTGGCTGCGGCCATTCCAGCAAGTTTTGCAAGTAGATCCATGAGAGCCATTTCACTCACTCCTTCAAGCCGCCCTTATCGTTTGGAGCTGGGGATGTAGGAGATATACCGCCACCTCCACCAGTTAGTGCTAGAACGAGTGTGCTGATGGACATTCCAATCGCTGTGATGATAGAAGCTATTGTAATGCCCTGCTTCCTGAAGAGCGTTCTTATCCGCTCAGCCAGCGTGGTGTCTTCACCTAGTATCTGTCGTATAGTTTCACGAATTCTGGAAATTTGAGACCTTAAAGTATGTCGATTAACCGAGGCCGCCTATAACCTTGCAGTCCTCTCGTCCTCGATATTTCTTATTCTCTCTGAGATATTCGGTTTCAGCTCAGTGTCTTCAGACTATACCAGCTTCCTATTCTCTTTTCCCATATCTTTGTTGAGTTGGGTGAGCTTTGCTAAGTTGTACACAAGCTCATCCGCTGAGTTTGCATAGCTTTATCAAACCGTTTAAGCTCTCGGTAACGGTTCAATATTTCTGTCCTATCCAAGTTTGTTAAATCTAGACGGGGGCTGTCGATCGTTTTTACAAGTGTTTCTACCGTATCGGAAATCGTAGCTGTTACTGTGTCAAAGTTTTCACCCTCAGCCGTTGCCAGTTCACTATCAGCCTGTCGTAGTTTGTCTGCAGCCACCAGGAAGGCTGCCCTTCTTCCGACTGTAGTCCTAGAAACCGAGTACATCTCGGACAAATTCAGTGCCACTATGTTTTGTTACAAAAGCAGACAGTGCATACGGTTTTCAATGTTTCTGTCTAAGTTCAAACCCTGGTTGGTATTTAGGGTGGAGCCGACACTTTGTATCTATCTCAAATGTTTGGTAGTCCTTAATTGCAGGTAGACCCGTTTTACGTACCTTACAAGAACCAGAGACAAACATTCCACACATGAACACAATCACAAGCACTAATACGCAAGGCAAACAAAAGGAAGGGTGACAAAGAGAGTACCGCCTTGGCACGGTCAGTAGCAAAACACCACTGTTGATTTAAACCGGTTTACGGACGTCCTAACCTCACACTTCCGTCAAAGTCACCCTAGCTTTACAAATAGTGTAAATAAAGGTATCCCCGCTGGACCTACCCACAACATAGACGACGGTGAACACAGGACAACATGTAAAACATAGCATAATAATTGTGACAATCCGTCAAATATGTACTCAATGATTTTGCTGAAGTCAGAGCACCTGCAGGTAAGCCGTTAAGGGCACGACAGGGAAAAAGTAATGCATGAGTTTGGTAAGCTCATCCCGTATCCGAGTTTAAGAGTATACCATCATAAAGTACTACCCTCGGCCTGTCATCGCGCAAACATAGACGGAAGCGTAGCTACCGACTGTAAAAGGGTCGATAACCAAACATGCAGTGCGTTCCAATATAATAGGATCATAACCTTTCTTCTTAAATGTTTTAATGCGTTCTATAAACAAATCATGAAAATGGATATGACCCCGAATTTTCCTAAGTTTGTACATAACATCACCATAAAATGTTTTGTTGCAGTAACGTCCGTAGATTGCAATTATATTTACTAATGAGTGGTAAATTTCGATAATAAAATTTAGAAAACGTTTACCGATGTTTGTGATATCTGTAACCTTGCTTAAGAAGTTTATCAGTTATAACTAAATTACGTCTGTTAAAATCTTCAAGCAAAGAACAGGATCGGGCAAACCGAATAAGTTAAGAAATATAAACCCCATATGATGTAGAACGTGGCACATCTCCATCTATTTCTAATTGAAATTTTCAAATATAAAAATGAAGCTATAATGTCAGACTGATTCGCTTTGTTGAAAGACAGTTCTTTATGGTAAATTGAAAAAATCATAGTTTAAATATAAGGATTATCTATATTCAAAATATCGTCTAAATATCTTGAAGTTTTATTAAAAGCATTAACAATATCGGTCTATGTATCAGGTTTTAAGCTAAGCATCAAATCCCTCTCATAGCAATACAAAAACAAATCTGCAACAAGAGGGGCACAATTTGTACACATGGGTATACCAACAACTTGGCGATATATGGTACCCCCATAACGCATTAATATATTATCTAAAAGAAAGGTAAGAGATCTACAAACATCAAGGCAAGTCCACATTGTGTAATGTTCAACTTCTGAATTCGTAAAGAATGAACGTTGAACATGACAAGAAATGAACATTTTGTTTTCTCTGGCAAAGGTTTTTTCTATTCATTTAATCAGTTTATCCTTTATCAGATGGTGAGGTAGAGTAGTATTTCAAGTTTATTCACCATTTGCTCAGAAGGATTTGGAGGGCTAGAAACAGATGAATTAGTTTTGCCACAATAATAGTTTTAATCACAGCAATTGTTTGCCTATAGGTGAAAGTATTCGTCTGTTCCAATTTTCTATTGCATTTCCAATCTCAGATATATTTGTATCGAAGTTAATTTTAATCATGTTTTCTAACTCTACATGAAATTTTACACCTAACATCTTTTGTTGATGGTTCCATATTAATTTCCATTTTGTTTTAATTGTGTCGAGCTAAATGTGTTCCTGCCAATCCATACTATTTTTGTTTTATCAAAATGAAATTATTTTAATTACTTATATTTAGCTATTTAAAAACGTTAAACCAGAAAACTCAGA
This sequence comes from Azorinus chamasolen, assembly GCA_963576725.1. Classification (NCBI taxonomy): domain Eukaryota; kingdom Metazoa; phylum Mollusca; class Bivalvia; order Cardiida; family Solecurtidae; genus Azorinus; species Azorinus chamasolen. The sequence goes on along the minus strand of OY755240.1, from coordinate 62,489,759 downwards.
GAAGATTGAAAGTGTATCAAGGATTTCATTTAAAAGTACAAAAATGAGTCATGCAGGAAACACCACATACAGAACAAACACTCGCCCGAACAGCAACACAAGGAAACAGCAAATGTACATAGGTAGAAAAAACAACAAGAGACGCACAAAGACAAAACAAACATACAATAGGAGGAAGATGGAAGTACCGCCTTGGAACGGTCAGTGACAAAAGTCACCGGGGGTTTAAACCGGTTTATGGGCGCCCAACCTCACCCTTATTCCATCCCCATCCTAAAAGACAAACAGTGTAAATAAACGTATCCCCTCTCCGACTAATCTACAACAACCGCGACAGCAAATACAGTGGTAAAGTGCATGTATAACAAAAAAACATTTTATTGAAAATACTGTATCCACCTATCGCTATTGTACTCAATGATTGAACTGTAGAAAAGTAATAAAGGGTACGACAAAAATGAAATAGTACAGATATCCGACGTTCTCCTTCCATTTCTGAATTTAAGAGGTCGCCTTCATAGAGTACTAAACCTTTCTTGTCGGCGTACATGCAAAGATGCCAGCGTGATTGCCAACTGTAAAAGGGTTCACAACCAAACATGCAGTATGTTGTAGTAATACAGGATCATATCCCTTTTTAATGAATTGTTTTATATATTTGATGAACAAAGTGAGAAAATGGGTATGTCCAATAATTTTACGAAGTTTGTAAATCACATCACCATAAAATTCCGGATGTGAAATACCGTGTCGCAAAAGTACCTTTAGATTACATTTGTACTTGCCAATAAGCGAGAGATTTGGATAGTAAAATTTAGAGAAAGTTTGTCTTAGTTTATGGTATCTATATCCTTGTTTAAGCAGTTTATCAGTTAAAATGAGATTTCGACTGTTAAAATCGTCAATAGATGAACAAGCTCTAGCAAAACGCATAAGTTGAGATATATAAACCCCGTAAGATGGAGCACGGGGAACATCCCCGTCAAGATGAGGAAAATTTACAATATTAAAATCAAAATCATCTCTTTTGTCATATATTTTAGAAGAAATCATTCCATTATTAATTTTAAGGTCTAGGTCAAGAAACGCTGCATAATTGTCGGACGGGTTAGCTTTATTCAATTTGAGTTCTTTAGGATAAATTGTAGGAATCAGAGCATCAAAGAAAGGGTTATCTAAGTTAAAAATATCATCCAAATATCGACAAGTTTCATTGAAGGTTTTTATAACATCTGCTTGTGATTGAGGATTCAAACTCAACATGAAATCTCTCTCATAGCAGTACAAAAACAAATCTGCGACAAGTGGTGCACAATTCGTACCCATGGGAATACCAATTACCTGACGGTATATAGCATTCCCATAACGTACAAATATGTTATCCAAAAGAAAGGTTAGTGCTTCGCAAACTTCTGAGCAAGTCCAATTGGTGTAATATTTCATTTGCTCGTCAGTAAAGAAAGCTTTTTCAGCATTACATGCCAAGAATGATGTTTTTTCTCGGGCAAATACTTTCTGGATCAAGTTAGTAAGCTTATCCTTAATTAAAATATGAGGAAGAGTTGTGTACAGAGTAGAAAAATCGTACGTGCTTACAGTGGATGCAAGATACCTTTTGTTCTTAAGTTTGTTTAAGACTTCTGAAGAGTTCTTAATAGACCAGAAGAGATTTATTCCAGAATTTTCATAAGTCTTATCACAGTAAAATTTTACATGTTCCTTTACCTTCGTTAAACAAGAAGTCAAAAGTATAGACAATCTAGTAGTTGTACATGAACTAGAATTTGCAATGAAACGCGCTTTATATGGTTTTTTATGTAGTTTTGGTAACCAATACATAGTAGGAAGTTTATGTTGTGTAATTTTAATATCGGTTCCAAATAGTTCACACTTTTTGACATGGTCTGAAATGATGGTCTTTTCGTCAGTGGTAACTGAAATGTATGACTTGGTATTAATAATTTCCTGCTTCAAGACATCGATATAATGTAATCGTCAAATAATAATCACATTATTTGATGCCTTATCAGCAGGAACAAAAACGTATTTTGAATGGAAATCCTACAAAACCCTTTTTAAGATGTCTAAATGAAGTTCTAGGTTTAGGTGGAAGAAGGTGTTTATTAGAGCTGTAAAAGGAAATGCGTTTATCAATTATATCAAAAATTAGTTTTTTCCAACAAGAAAGGGCATTAGACTCAACATGTTCTCTTCGACACCATTTAATACTAAAATTTTGTAAAGCCTCCGCAATCTGAACTCGACAAGAGTTAAAATTTATCAAGGATGGTATTCTATATTTGGGACCTTTATTCAAAAGAGATCGTAGACGTTTATCTTTAATTATCTCAAAATTACCAGTAATCACATGACCAGCCGGAGAATAGCAAAATTTTGAGGTGGCGCAATCTCAATTATCAGGAATATTATCATTAATATTAAGGTCGGCCACAATTTTATTATAGTTGAAAATTGTATTTCTGATGGGTTTGTTATATTTGTAGCAAATGATAGGTGGTTCTGTATTTTTAAAGTATTTAGGAATAGTGTCAATTACATTTTTGTCTCTAAAAATACTTTGGAGGTCAATAAAATCAATACCTTTATTAATAAAAGGAATTTTCAAGAAGAATCTTTGGTGTTCAGATAATTTGTCGATGTGCGGTCTGAGAACATGTAGAGTAAAGCTTTGTATCAAACTAGCCGTTCCTATGAGAGGATCTGATCGAAAAATAATTTTATCGGCTTGCTCGTCAATTTCTTTTAATGAACATATAGATAAGGAGGAAAGTCTAGAAAGCATGGCATGTTTACCCGAAGTTAGGCGTAAAGTATGTAGATCAAGAAGAGTCAATTTCAAACGAGATTTTCGTTTAACATTACCATTCTTGCGAATGCCATGCGAACGAGATTTGCGTTTTCTAATAGAAAAAATTGAAAAAATATCTATATCTGGTTCTTTTGAAATATTTCCAGTCTGGTAAATATTATCATTCAGTCCTAAAGGAAAAGGTGTTTGCAATTTTTTGATCCAATTTAATTCAGATATAAATCTAGCTTTCGATTTAAAGCTACTAGTCGCCTCCTTATCATATGTTATATGCTCAACAATTTGTACTAAAACATCTTTAAAAGAATGGCCAGATTTCCGAAAGTGTTGGTATAAAAAATTGTTTAGTTTACGACACTGATATGCATGCTCACGAAATCGAGTTTTCAAAGCACGTCCTGTTTGTCCTACGTACTGTATACCGCAACTAGGCGCGTTTCAAGTTAAAACATAAATAACGTTAGTAGTAGTACAATCAACGTCTGAGTTTATCTTGACATTAAATGTTCTACCATTAACTGTAGATTCTATAGTGGAATTACAAGAAATGTTACTACAACATATGCACCTCTTAGCAAAGCACTTTTGGATAATTGGATACACTCTGTGTCGCCTGCATAAGGACCGTTTACGAATAGAAGAAACATTTTGGATAACAGATTTTAAAGGTGAAAGTACAACTCTTGGTCCATTGAAAAAACATTTATTAATAGAAAGAGATGGTATGTGAAAAGATGAAGCCGACTGAAGATTAAGTTGTTTTAAACGAACAAAAGGTTGAAGGGAAGAGAAATTAGAAATATTTCTGGGTACTTGTACAGACGACACAGATTGCATATTTAAAGATTTTAGTTCTATTCGAGGTATTTTAACTTTATTCATATTGGAAAGTGATAGAGGGGCACCTGTATTGTGTTCATCAACACGTCAATTACATTAGTGTAGCTACCAAGTGCATCAAATTGTTGGTGAACACAACACCTACCACGACGTGCATGACATACTTATGATGATGTAAGAGGCGAATGAGAGTTGTGTATGTTACTTGCATATCCTGCAAGAGAATGATAACAACATCGATTACGTGTACGGGGAGACTTTTTACGGCCACCACACGGCACAAGCAACACTGTTGTGATAATAAAAGTACAAAAATGAGTCATGCAGGAAACACCACATACAGAACAAACACTCGCCCGAACAGCAACACAAGGAAACAGCAAATGTACATAGGTAGAAAAAACAACAAGAGACGCACAAAGACAAAACAAACATACAATAGGAGGAAGATGGAAGTACCATTAAATCCATCAAGAATAAAGCTTGTATCGTCAGCAAACTGGGACAGTTTATGTTCGTTTCGGTTGATATTTATATTTCTGATTTTTTCATTTGATCTGATTTTAATTGATAGGATTTCAGCGCACAAATTAAAATGTAACAAGACAAAGGATCACATTGTCTGCAACCACGTTCTATCCTAAAAAAGTCTGAGAGGTATCCGCATTGAGTTACTGCTGATTTTGCATCTTTATAAAACAAATTGAACCATTTTGGTATTGAACTCCTAAAATTAAAATACTTCAAAGTGTTATTAACAAAAGTCCATAGTGAACCAATAGCCTTTTCGAAGTCTATTAAAAGTAGTATTCCTGGAAGTTCGTTTTCTTCTGTATATTGTATTATATCGTATATAGGTATTGTATTCTCCCCTATGTATCGTACACGAACAATTCTTGTTTGGTCTCTGTGTATTTATTTTGTAAGTAAAGGTTTTATTCGATTTTCTATGCACCGTGTCCCAATTTTGTACACTGTATTTAGTAAAGTAAAAGGTCTTCAATTTTAAGGTAATGTCTTGATTTTTCTCCCTTGGGAATACATGTTATGAGACCGTGCGGGTGGGTACATGCTAGTTTGTCCGAATGAAAAGCATCGTTTAAAGATCTAACAACAAAAATGCCAATTTTATTCAAACACTATGTTGTGCTATTGCTCAGAGCTAACTGATGTGCTCATGGAGTAAATAGCTTGTTTTGATATTATCTCTTGTTGCAGAAGAGAAAAGGTTTAGATAACTTATTGGAGTTTGTATATCATCATAACAGAACTCACATTCAGTTGCAAAAGCTGATATATATTCAATATTTGAGAATGAATGGCTGAAAATTTATCTGAATCAGTTTATATTTTCATTCCTGACAAATTGGTGGCAATGTTGTTAGCCACGTGCTATGTTGTGCTATTTCGCAGAGCTAACTGATGTGTTCATGGAGTAAATAGTATATCTTCGTATTATTCCATTTTGCAGAAGAGTGCCAGTAGCATAACTAATTGCGGTTTAGATAAAACTATAGTAATTCCAACTTCATTAGACATACTTGACAATTTACTCTACGTTGCATACATTCATTGTTTGTTTAACACTTACCTCACTATTCAACAAGATTTGCAAATAACATTTGATCCAGATGAGACGTAAATGACAAGTTATTCGACGTCTCTCCAGGGTTCAAATTATTTGACACTCAGTCAATAGTATTTCAAATGTTTGATAGAATCAGAGGTAAGCCAAATTAATTTATTCTGAAAATGGGTGATCCTTCGAAAGCAAAAGTAGAAATGGAAAAAGAGAACATTGCATACTCGGTTTTATTGAGTCTGTTCATGACTAGTAATTAAAAGGACAACACTATGCACGTCCAAAGGCACCGGCTTAAGCAGTATTCAGTTTTTAAACCAAATAACACAATGACCCCGAAAGATAAAAAAATATAACAATGATCCAAAATTTAGAAGATACTATTTTTCCACAACGGGAAAAGAATTAATACGTGATATAATTGTAACGAAATATTACAGAATGTCGCCCAAAAGAAACTTACAGCAGATACTTATGAGCAAAATCATCCAATCACAGGCATCTTTATTTAACCATGGCAACAACATATTGAAGCACCTGCCATTACTGTCAGGATATGTATATGGCGCTGTGTGACCTATGTAGTGTCAAAGTGCCGTTAACTCAACTAAATCACGCACAATCACCATTATAAGTAATCCGAAGAGCTAATTGATATTCCAAGATTTGATTAGTTCGTACACAATATGTGTAGTGTGGCAACGTCGTTCTCATAAACACACCCTTAAGTTGACACTATCTAATACAAATATATAGGCCCTAAACACCATAATACGTGTTTTCCCATCTCTTAAGCACAGGTAGTATATCATTTTAGTTTACTTGTGGCGATTCGTTCACTAATATTGATCAATATGGAAACAATAGTCAAACAGGGAGAGCCACACAGGAAATGACAGCGCACCATCAAACAAGAAACGGTATAACCACAAGACAACACATAACAGGACGCATATCAAGACGAAAAACATTAAACTTTAAGCATATTAAACAACAAAATTGACCATAGGCTGAAAGCAGGAGTATCGCCTTGGAACGATCAGTAACCAAAATAATCTACTGGGGGACTTAAACCAAGAGTAACTAGTTTCAAACATGCATGCATTTAACATACAAAAAGCTAAAATAAAATTTCGTGTTCTAATTAAGTTATTAGATGTATATTACGCATATATTCAGCTCCTTAGAAAACAAATAACACTTACTGCTGTAAAGATTTCCCCCCATCTTCGTCAAAACAGTTTTTCCGCTAACTTGTACGAAAGTTGTAACTGTAACTTCTTATTACGTAACGCAACACCGAAGATTTGACTTGTGTGTATAAATAAGGGGTAAAATAGTTTGTATACGCAAGGCACACTCATTATCAAAACATCGATAGCAAATACACACACACAATAACCGTCTATCAATGACACCAAAAATAGCTTTCAGGCGAGGCAAAGAAAATGGTTAAACTGCAAAATATACACCTGGAAAAAGTTAAGCACCCCCTAATATTTTTGTATATAGAAGATTAAATATGGACGCTTCTGAAAAATATATGTTTGGAGATAACATTAATGATATTCCATACTTGGTATTTTAAGCTTCGTTCCACATTGGCAATGTATTTACACGTAGATACAGATGGTAGTCTCGAGCACCAAATGCCTTTCGCAAAAAGCAATATGGTAATGCAACAGTATTGGGTATTTATAGTGCATAGTGTTCATACGTCGGCATTCAAAACGTAAATATTGTCAGAAGACTATCAGAAGCAGAAAGATGGCAATCATCAGCAATCATTCAACAGGAATGTCTTTCAAGGCAATAGTGCGTCACCTTGGCTACGAACACACTGTTATTAGCAGGTTGGCTATAAAGCATAAAACTATTGAGACCAATGATGTCCAAGATCTGCCAAGGCCAGGAAGATTTCATGTAACCACACAGCGAGAGGAAAGAAACACTAAACGGACAGTTTCGTATGGTTGGTGTTCTGAAATGGTCTGGGTTGCATATCTCATGACAAGATGGACTTGGTAACCATACAGGGCAGCTTTACCGTTGAACGCTACATTCGCGACGTTCTCGAGCCAGTTATTGTGCCTCATTTCGAGAACCACCAACTTGCTACTAGGCCTGTATACATAGTTGACAACAATAGGCCCCATCGTTCCAGAGCATTGCCGCAACACTATTGAGACATTGCATTGACCAACCAGAAGCCCTGATCTAAATTCGCTGGAGCATATCTTGGACATTCTTGGCCGTTGGATACAAAACATGCACATTCCTGCACAGAATCTGGATGAACTGAAAGCAGATCAGCATCAAGAGTGGCGACAGCTAACCATGCAACAGGGGACCTGACTGGTGGGATGAGACTAAGGGTCGAGGCAGTTAGCCATACAAATGGAGGTTACATACAGTATGGACCAGATAAGGTACTAAATTAGTATATTGACTCAAATAGACATTTTTAACAAGAAACTGCAAAGCAAATACATATTAATTGAATTTGCAGCTCTATACTTTAACCGACGTTTGTACGACGTTACAAAATAAGTATCCCCTCCCCTCTCTCTGGGGCGTCCAATTAGCCCATAATGAACAGAAACGGACGTAAATCAACACAAACAAATAAAACAAGTTTTGAATAAGAAACGATTTTGATATATGTTGACAACAGTCTTGATCTTGCAAACGATTTAATTTTTGCAGTTATTTGATTTGAAATACTGATACTGAAACCACAGTGAAAAACCGGGGGTGCTTACTTTTTTCCAGGTGTATACAAGTATGAACATCTTTTGTTTTCGTTAAAGCACACATATTTAGTCATCACAATATCCATAGACAATTATTTAGTTCACTTAAAGGTCAAGTAAACAGGCAGGACACTTTTTCGTAAATATTTGACAAATGGGTACATTGTACGACGTAGTTTCGAAAACACAAAAATACAGTCATATCGCACATAGCAGCTGTCATATATCACCGATAAGTAAGCACTGGCTAATTTTGGTCGTTCGCATATCTCCCTTGTGATGACGTCACTTGTGACATTCGCTATGAATAACGAACTAGATATCGTATAGAAAAGAATCGCACGTAATGTACTTCTGCTTCGATTTGAGTGCTAAAATGGTAATTTCTGCTGCCTATGGGTGTATCCCTGCCTACGGGTGTAGCTCCTAATCCGACAGAGACTAAATAGGATTATTTAAATTACCAAAAGACGAGATGTTCAAGAAAATGTGATGTGATTTAGGCCTACATTTTGTCTCGATGGCTGTTTTCCGTGAAATTTATACTAGAGATGCAGTGGATGACTTGGGTCTACAATTATAAAAAAGGATATGCTACATTCTGTTATAAATGTGACTTAGATCTAGCACTGTAGGTTAATGGGCTTTTTCTTCGTGGAAAAATATTCTATACAAACGTTTTGTTAACAGCGTAAACCCAAATCACGCAGAAACTGTCTGATCAGGATATGCTCTGATTGCTTAGTCCGAAGACTTATTTCTTTAGATTCGATCAGGGTTGTCTAGCGTCTCTGTAATCCCTGTAATGAATATTCATGAGGTCATGAAATCTTTAATAAATATTCTTAAGAGAAAAAATGATTAATTAACACGATTTAACACTGTTGGCAGCAGACACCTAATTTGCTTTAAAATCAATTTCCCATTCCTTCTCTTCTTATATAAACGGCTTCATTCGCGTTTGCAAATAGAGTAGATCCAGATCGGACAGTTCCTGTAAGAGCTGTCTGATCAGGTTCTGCTCTGTTTGCTTATGAAATTTTGTTGATCTAATCCTAATTGATCTGTCAGAGCCAATAATCTTTTTTAAATGTCACCACCCTTCAGAAATTTTAACATTGTGACAAAAAGCCTTTAGATCTTCTTCATGAATATTCGTGTAAGAAATAATGATTTCATGGAGGGTTAATGATATATGAGCACATGCTGGTAACTTCCCATTTCGTCTACTTCCCATTTCGTCTACTTCCCATTTCTCTACAATTTTGGCTTTTGTTCCCATTTTGTCTACTCCTAATTTTACACCCTTTCCTATGTCGTCTACTGCTTATATTTTTATGTCTACTGCTTATATTTTTATGTCTTTGATCAATAGTATAATATCTTCACATCAGGCAAATTCATGCATTTTAAATAGGACTGTTTAATATCAAGTTGTAATATTTTTGGCTTATCATGACCCAAACAATTGATCCAGTTCAAAACCCAAAAAAGTTTTAAGATTTAACTTAGAAATTTTATGCAATCGAAAATGAAATTTAAAAAAAACAAGAAACCACTTCAGCCAACCAAGGAAAATGATCATCATTTAAATTTTTTGATCTGGGTCCAAACCCAAATGACCATGGTAATGCTTAAGAAAACTGTGAAAACATGATTATGCAATGGACCAACTGATATAAGTCATGGTAATACTTTAGAAAACATGATTATGCAATTGCCCCCCTAACAGTGATAGGTGTCAAAATTACCACTGTGGATTAAGTCTGCCGCCGAACAAAGCATCTTAAATATTAAAAAAATATATAAAAAACATTAAAAAGTCCTAAAATGTCTGAATCTTATATGATATTAGCAAAATAACTGAGTAAATATAACTTAATTATAACAGTAGACGAAGTGGGAACAGAGTAAAAATTTAGAGTAGGCGAAATGGGAATGAAATACAGTAGACGAAATGGGAAGTAGACGAAATGGAAATAAACCCACATGCTATTGCAGTAATTGTACAACCAGACCTACCGGTATATTATGTCTTAAGCAAATCGACAAGAACCTGATCAAAAGCTGTCTGATCTGGATCTACTCTGTTTGTAAAGTTGTTTCAATACTTTTGATCTGGGTCTACTATGTTTGCATTGGCATAAACAGGCAAGCGGAATGAAGGGTTTATATTCGTGAAGTGATTTACTCACACATATTTTTTCATCAGGGAAATAGTTTAGCATAAATATGATCCTTTTGCAATTTTGGAACATTGACAATTTTGACCATAAATCCATAGGAAAAAAGTGATTCTGGATTACTGTTATTTACGGAATTGTTCATTGGATGCGTTTTATAGTTTTACTGATTATTACCTACATTATGCCCAGAACTAACTTTTAGGCACCATGACGGCAATTATTGATTCTTTTGACAAGTTACCACAGCTACATAAAGGAATGCAACAATACGTAATATACAGGAATCGGGTTTTATGACCTTGTAATAATCATTGTCCCCTGTTGGGTATTTGACAAAGGACCACTATGATAACTGACATCTGGAGACTGACCCTGCATGGGGCATTTCGTGTGTAATATGGCTCAGTATAATATGGCCTAAGGCCATTTAACACATTCATTCATACATGCATAGAGAAATTCTAATGGCTATGTTTACTGTTGTTTCCATATAATACAAACAATAATTAAATTGCACATACGAGTATACTGTAAAATAATGATGAAGAAAACTGTAGTAACAGTTTTAATGTGTTGACCATATTTTTATAGACATTTTTATTTGTAGTGGGTCCAGTCATTTAAACATAATTCATAAGCTTTAGAAACATGAATATATTAATAAAAATATTAGTCATTCTTCAAGACTGACAACCATTTATTATCACGATTCACCTTTTTCTCATTTTTTTCTCATTTTCCCAACAAAATACATATTTTGGTATTTCAACCTTTACTCGATTTTCTGAAAGTAATGCATCATTTTGGTTAAGACCGCATCTAGGTCTACATTGTTTGCATATGTACTAATGTGTGGGCTTACGGGATGTTATGGGTTAAAACGTCGATCGTTATTTCAATACAACATGAACGAAAATATCACATACCACATGAAGGAAATAGTCAATATGGCTTTTTGTAATTATGTAGTCAGAAAAAAAGAAACATGGTGATTCAATTTATATCGTTGAAAAAATCAATACATATCATTTACAATTTGGCTTGTACGATATCCTTGTGTTAGGGAGTAAATGGACGATGAACAATTTTCATCTGCAAGATGTTCGTCCGCGATGTGTTGTCGTATGCTCACATTTTATTCATTTCTATTTATTTGCAGAATTAGTGCGTTATGTGTATCTAACAGCTTGGCTTATCTGAGTGTCAAACAGCACGGATCTTGATCAGACGCTTATTTCCTCCAGGGGTTACCGCATTTGTGTGATGTTACATTGCAGGCGTCTAAAGAAGGTTGTATATGGTTTTATTATTTAGTTTTCATATCGGCAGCACTCTGTAAATTAACAAGATTTCATTAAATCTACAATACAACCGTCCAATGAAAAAAGTAGTAAAGTCAAGCAGGCAAAGCCACATACAAGACGCAACCACCACCAAAACATCGATAGATAGTACGTCACACACACACACAAATACACACCCAAACGCAGGCACATACACGGGATGAACACAGAAAACATTAATAAACACACAAGTACTAGACATAAACATTCCTAACATGAACAAAAGCACAAGTACATACGACAAGCAGAAGTATGGGTGACAAAGAGAGTACCGAATGACTTTGCTGAAGTCAGAGCAACTGCAATGTTGGAGTCCGACAGTTTGTCATACTGAGAGGTAGGGGCATCATGAACAAAGAATATACTGGTATAATAAATTCTGAAGGGAGGTGATCCCCCGAAAGCAAAAATTCAACACAAAAAGAGAAAATTGCAGACTAGGTACCTGTACAACACTTTTCATATGATAAGGATACAACTAATAGTTTAAGTCGAAAGCTAGGTTCAAGGCTGAATTAAATTGGATTAAAACATTATAAACCCCGTTTCCCTTATGCTTAAACGACAACATTTACCAGACTGGCAGAATTTCAAATGCTCCTGATATAGACGGTTTTTTAAAAACATTTCTATAAGGAAACGTTAACCTCGTTCACATGGAATTCGTAAAAAATGGTAATATTAAACGAAAATCTCGTTTGAAGATGACTATCATAACTTCTGGTAAACATGCCATGCTTTCTAGACTTTCTTCCATATCAATTCTTCATTAAAAGAAATTGACGAGCAAGTCGATAAATCTTTTTTTAGTTCGATAGAAATGAAAAAGTAGTAAAGTCAAGCAGGAAAAGCCACACACAAAACGCCAAACACCTACAGAAAGCAATCGATATAGCAATTTATACTCATACACACACATAAAAGCAGAAATTCACACACAAGACGCAATCACCACCAACACACCGATAGACACCGATAGACAGCAAGTCACACACAAATAAACATACGAGAATAACACAGCAAGTCATACACACAAACACACGAGAAGGACACCAACAGATACACAAGCACCAGTTAAACATGAACAAAACACAAGCACAAAGACACAAGACTAACAAAAGTAAGGATGACAAAGAGAGAACCGCCTTGGCACGGTCAGTAGCAAAATCACCACTGGGGGTTCAAACCGGTTTACGGACGTCCTAACCTCACACTTATCTCAACGTCACCCTAGCTAAAGAAACATTGTAAATAAAGGTATCCCCGCCGGACTTACATAACATAGAAGACAGTAACCACAGTACAAAATGTATAATATAGCAAAACAACTGTAAAAATCCGTCAAATATGTACTCAATGACTTTGGTGAAGACAGAGCAACTGCAATAACTGCATTAAGGGCACGACAGAGAAAAGGTAATACATGAGACTGTATACCATCATAGAGTACTACCCTCGGCCTGTCATCGTGCAAGCAAAGAGGAAAGCGTAGCGACTTTACTCTACATGTTCTCAGACCACACGTTGACAAATTATCTGAACCCCTAAGAATCTTTTTGAAAATAACTTTTATTAATAAATACCTCCAGAGTATATTCAGAGACAAAATGAAATTGACAATATTCCTAAATACTTTAAAAGTACAGAACCACCGATTATCTGAAATAAATATAACAAATCCATCAGAAATACAATTTTCAATTATAATAAGATCGTTGCCGATCGTAATATTGATGATAATGTTCCTGATAATTGAGATTGTGCCACCTCAACTTTTTGCTAATCTCCGGTTGGTCATGTGATTACAGGTAACTTCAAGATAATTAAAGATAAACGTCTACGATATCTTCTTAATAAAGGTCCAAAATATAGAATACCATCCTTGATAGATTTTAACTCTTGTCGAGTACAGATTGCGGAGGCTTTACAGAATTTTAGTATTAAATGGTGTCGAAGAGAACATGTTTAGTCTAATGCTCTTTCTAATTCGAAAATCCTAATGTTTGATATAATTGACAAACGCATTTCCTTTTATAGCTCTAATAAACACCCTCTTTCACCTAAACATAGAATTTCTTTTAGATATCTTAAAAAGGTTTTGTAGGATTTCCATTCAAAATACGTTTTTGTTCCTGCCGATAAGGCATCGAATAATGTGATTATTATTTGAAGATTATTATTGACAGTATATCGATGTCATGTAGCAGGAAATTATTAATACCAAGTCATACATTTCATTTACTACTGATGAAAAGACCATCGTTTCAGACCATGTCAAAAAGTGTGAACCGATATTATAATTACACAACATAAACTTCCTACAATGTATTGGTTACCAAAACTACATAAAACATATAAAGCGCGCTTCATTGCAAATACTAGCTCATGTACAACTACTAAATTTCTATACTTTTGACTTTTTGTTTAACGAAGGTAAAAGAACATGTAAAATTCTATTGTGATAAGACTCAGTGTTGTTATATTTTCTGGTCCTTCAGGATCATTAGTTTTGATGTCAATAGTTTTGAAAATTGAATACTGCTTAAGCCGGTGCTAGGGGCGTGAGTAGAGCTGCACTTTTAATTACTACTCATGAACAGACTTGATCACCTCCCTTCAGAATTTTAATAAAACCAAGTCTGCAATTTTCTCTTTTATGCATTTCTACTTTTGCTTTCGAATGATCACCCATTTGTAGAATGTATGACAATTCTTGAATAAATCTCTTCTGGTCTATTAAGAACTCTTCAGAACTCTTCAACAAACTTAATAAGAACAAAAGATATATTGCATCCACTGTAAGCACGTTCGATTTTTCTACTTTGTACACAACTCTTTCCTCATATTTTAATTAACGATACACTTACTAACTTAATCAAGAAAGTATTTGCCCGGGGGAAACATATTCTGGCATGTACTGCTGAAACAGCTTTCTTGACTGACTGACGAGAAATGAAATATTTCACCAATTGGACTTGCTCAGAAGTTTGCGAATCACTAACCTTTCTTTTGGATAACATATTTGTACGTTATGGCAAAGTTATATACCGTCAGGTAATTGGTATTCCTATGGGTACGAAATTTGCACCACTTGTCGCAGATTTGTTTTGGTACTGCTATGAGAGAGATTTCATGTTACGTTTGAATCCATAATCACAAGAATATGTTGTAAAAACCTACAATGAAACTTCTCGATATTTGAATGATATTTTAAACTTTGATAATCCTTTCTTTGATGCTTTGATTCCTACAATTTATCCTAAAATACCCAACTTCAATAAAGCTAACCCGTCCGACAATTATGCAGCTTTTCTTGATGTAGACCTTAACATTGATAATGAAATAATTTCTGCTAAAATATATGACAAAAGACATTATTTTGATTTTAATATTGTACACTTCCCTCATCTTGACGGAGCTTTCCCCGTGCCCCATCTTACGGGGTTTATATATCTCAATTTATTCGTTTTGCTAGAGCTTGTTCATCATTTAACTGAAAAGCTACCTAAGCAAGGATTAGATACCATAAACTAAGAAAAACTTTTTCTAAATTTTTCTATCGAATTCACTCACGTATTGGCAAGTACCAATATAATCTAAAGGCACTTCTGCGACACGGTATTTCACATCCCGAATTTCTCCCCTTACAGAGAGTGTTACTTACGTTATTTCATCATTGCTTAATGTTAAATGTGTTTCGTCTTGATATGTGTCCTGTTATGTTTTGTCTTGTGGCTTTACCGTTTTTTGTTAGATGGTGTTTGGTGCGGTGTCATTTCGTGTGTGGCTCTCCCTGTTTGACTATGTTTCCATATTTATGGTGATGTGATTTACAAACATTCTAAAATTATTGGACATACCCATTTGCTCACTTTGTTCATCAAATATGTTAAAAAAATAATCAAAAAGGTATATGATCCTATAGTACTACAACATACTGCATGTTTGGATGTCAGCCCTTTTACAGTTGGCAATCACGCTGGCCTCTTTGCATGTACGCCGACAAGAAAGGTTTAGTACTCTATGAAGGCGACCTCTTAAATCCAGAAACGGAAGGAGAACGTCGGATATCTGTATTATTTCGTTTTTGTCGTACCCTTTATTACTTTTCTACAGTTACTCTGCAGCTCAATCATTGAGTTCACTTAAATGGTTGACCGTTCCAAGGCGATATTTCCATCTACCCTCTATTGTATGTTCGTTTTGTCTTTGTGCGTCTCTTGATGTTTTTATAGTTATGTACATCTGCTGTTTCCTTGTGTTGCTATTCGGGCGGCTGTTTGTTCTGTATGGTTCCTGTATGACTCATTTTTGTACTTTTAAAATCTATCAAAGATGGTATTTTATAGTTTGGACCTTTATTAAGAAGAGATCCTAAACGTTTATCTTTAATTGTCTCGAAGTAACCAGTAATCACCAGCCAGAGAATAGCAAAACTTTGAGGTATTTAAATTATTTAGGAATAGTGTGAATTACATTTTTGTCTCTGAATATATTCTGAAGGTCAATAAAATCGATACCGTTATTAATAAAAGGTATGTTCAAAAAGAATCTTTGGTGTTCAGATAATTCGTCAATGTGTGGTCTGAGAACATGCAGAGTAAAGCCTTTGCTATCGCGGTTGTTGTAGATTAGTCGGAGAGGGGATACGTTTATTTACACTGTTTTCTTTAACGATGGAGATGGAATAAGTTTGAGGTTGGGCGCCAATAAACTGGTTTAACCCCCCAGTGACTTTTGTCACTGACCGTTCCAAGGCGGTACTTCCATTTTCGGTCTTCCTCACATTGCCTTATGATTGAAACGGGTAGACATTATGGATTAACACAGGAATTTCGTACGTGTCCATATTGTGATGGATGTATTGAGGATGAAATTCATTTCATACTCATATGTCCATTATATAAAAGCCTTCGCGACAAGTACATACCAGATATCTTTGCAAAATACCCATCTGAAGAAAAATTATACAGATTGATATCTTGCAATGATACAGATACTATACGAAATTGTGCCATGTATATTTATTATGCCTTTAAAGAACGATCAGACTATTTACAAGTATTTGACTAGAACAAGAAATCATACAGTTAGTACGCGCACTGTTGGCATAACCATTGGAAGTTTCCTCTTTAGCAACCATCTTGCAAAGATGGCATTTGAAAGAGATCTATCCTAATATAATTATATTACTACTATGCGAATACGTATTGACATGTTTTCTATGCAATGTTAAGTGTAATTCTTATTGTATATAGCTTCACACACACATGCGTTTGTATTGTTTGTATATGATAACATATTTGTGTACGGGGCGGAGGCCTTATTACTAATAAACTCTGAACTGAACTGAACATCTTCCCCCTATTGTATGTTTGTTTTGTCTTTGTGCGTCTCTTGATGTTTTTTATAGTTATGTACATTTGCTGTTTCCTTGTGTTGCTGTTCGGGCGACTGTTTATTCTGTAAGTGGTGTTTCGTGAATGACTCATTTTTGTACTTTTTGTATCAACTTAGCCGTTCCTATCAGAGGATCTGATCTAAAAATGAGTTTATCGGCTTGCTCGTCAATTTCTTTTAATGAATATATTGATAAGGAGGAAAGTCTAGAAAGCATGGCTTTTTTACCAGAAGTTATACACAAGGTATGTAGATCAAGAATAGTCATCTTCATACGAGTTTGTCGTTTAATATTACCAAATTTTACGAATTCCATGTGAACGAGATTTGCGTTTCCGAAGTTTTACTTACCAAACTTGAACCCTCTCGGGTTACAAATGAATGCATACTAAAACCTTTATGATTAACATAACTGAAATGAAACTAAAGCGTGTGCATTATAGCTTAGGCGCATATACAATGGTAAATCACATATAAAAAACAATACATTTTATTCATATTGCTGCCTCGTGAAGATTTAAAGCATATAACCACACAAGTCAAAACATTGGTTTATATATCTATCAAGCACCTCCATGTAAGCCATGTCCCTCTATTAGGTTTCTTCCGGTAATATCTAGAAGGTTTATTAGGTTAGTGATAGTAGCGGTTTCTAATGGATAATGATCCCATAACAATGTAACTATTTAAATTTTCTGTAAATATGCACATGTTGATGGAATAACTGACAAATCACCAATAAAATTATACAAATAAGAGAAATAAAAAAGAGAAAACACTTTAAACACTATTTTTAAGCGCCTTGGCCCATTAGGCTATAGTGCCATCGATAGTAAACTACGCTAGTTTTTTAGTTTTATTAACGTAATCCACCGCCGCAGGATGCGGTTTAAATAAAAAATAAAGTCGGGAAACAAAGATTCTAACGCAATCTGTCAATTTCCTGCAATCTGATTGGCTCATGTGACCAAATTTGCGGCATATAAAAAGTGTTTTATATGTCGCAAATTCAACCAATCGAAAACGGCCGAATAACACCATGTGCATGTAAATAAATCAATGCGCGTTGTTTATAAGCAATGATAAATCCGTATGCATACTTCGACATATAAATCTAGATCTATTCCAGTTTGACCCGTTATTTCAAGTTATTTTCCATTGTTTACTTTGTCACGACTTGAACGGTCTCTTATATGCACATGTGTCATGTGGAGAATTATTGAGATACTCTAAGCGTTGGGATCCAGATTAGGCCTTATTTATTATATCGTTCAAACATAACGTTATAACGTGACGTCATTGTTACAGGCGACGTTTTCCCGTATGGCGCCAAAGACTAAGATGACGTTACTTTACCAAAATGTGTATTGAATGTATGTATTGAGCATGTTGAATAGCTATCGCACAATTATTCATGACTAATGAAATGTATAAATCATATAAACCAGGGTGAAAACACAGTTACTTTAAGAAATCTGAGAGAAACTGGTGTACAATTTGTCGTTTTTCGTGTTAAGATTGCGTTAGAATAGGGTTAATCCTACTGTAATTTGAAATTTGCGACGGTATATGAGGTTTTTAATGGTCTTGAATTATTTTAATGACTCCGCCTTCGGCGTCGCCATTAAAATAATTTGCGACCGTTAAAAACCTCATATACCGTCGCAATTTTCAAATTACAGTAGGGTTAACCCTATATTAATGGATAAAAAGTAGACTATTTTCCTATTCGCGTGATAATTAGATTAAGAAGCTCTTGAAGGGACGGGAAATGGCATAGATCTAAATTATATGTTCAGCTCTATCGATTTATGAGTAGGCTTATCTAAAAGTAGAAACTGAGCCGATCGTTACTTGAATTTTGTACGGAATGAAAACACATTGCATTTTGTTCATAGTACGTCTGGGATAAAATAATCATGTCTATTTAGATAAAAAATGTCGACATTCTCACTTCAAATGATCCTATTTTCAAATTCAAGCACTAACACTTAATATTCAAACTTCTTATAGGTACGTAATAGTTTGACTGCGTATTTTTATATAACCAAAACTCGCGCATGCGAATAGCCACAACTCGTCCCGTCCTGCAGACGGTGATATTCTTTTTACTGTTCAGATCCAGAAAACAGAATACAGAGAAAAAAAGATCAAGACAAACAAACTATAGAGAAAACGGTCGAAATCTAGTACAAGTTCCAAAAAGAAATATTCCAGACAAAGAGGCAAAAAGACCTAGACAACAAATACAGAGACAAAAAGAAGAAATATGACACATAAAACAAATATAGAGACAAAAATATAATCCAAACAAAGAGGCAAAAATATATTCCCGACAAAGGGCACATTCTATGCCCACCCCCCAAAAAAAAACCAAAACACTGCAGGAGAAAATCCTTACAAACATAAACATCATACAGGCAAAGAACAAAATCTAGGACAAAACAATCTACTACATATGTCTTGTTCCTGTCCCACAAAACACAATCTACAACGAATTCTAGCCCATTTCTGTCTAACAAAATCTAGGACAAAACACCACCTACATATTATTCCTTCCCCCAGAGGACAAACTCTAGTACAAACAAGAGGGTCATGAGGCCCTGAAGCGCTCAACTGAGATAATGCCAGGGGCGGGGCCATTTTTTACCAAGAAGTTATCATTTGTACACCCTTGGTAGAGAACCACAAGGATAAGCAGTATGCCATTAATTAAAGGCCAAGCCTTATGGTTTCAGAGAAAAATATTTCATATTTTCCCATGAAAAACTGATAAGCCCCAAGACAGGGCCAAGTTCCGCCCAGAGGCCAGGGTCCTAGGTTGAACATTCTTGGCAGAGGACCACAAGCCAAGCTACATATTTGTAGAGGACCATTACATCATGTTAGATATCAAAGGTCTATGCCTTACGGTTTCAGAGAAAAAGATTTTTAAAGATTTCCTTTGAAAAACTGATAAGCCCTTGGGCGGAGCCAACTTTGGCCCGGGGGTAATAATTTGAACACAAAGCACCATTAGATCATGATACATACCAAATATCAAATGTCTATGCCTTATAGTTTCAGAGAAGAAGATTTTAAAGGTTTTCCTACGAAAAACTGATAAGCCCTAGGGCGGGGCCATTCTTGATCCGGGTCATAATGTGAACAAAATTCGTTCCCCCTAACCAATGATGCTTCTGATAAAATTTGGTTAAAATCGGGTCAGCAGTTTCAGAGGAGATGTCGTTTGAAAATGTGGACGGACGAGCTCATCCTGAGCCTTTGGCTCAGGTGAGCTAAAAACCGCAAAAGCCCAATTGGACATTTGTGTTGTAAGAGCATAGTCTAACAACAAAGTAGCATAAAAGCTCCAATTGGACAATTGTGTAGTATGGCTATACCCAAACAACAAAACCAGATTGTTGAAAATACTACGATGGCGAACGAAGTTGTAGAAAGAACTTTCCGAGAAACGGGAATCTATTCCGCAAAATCCGTCACAAACCACCTACTCTTGGAAAATGCATACGAGAATAAACGAGACCAATCTTGTCTCCGATATTTACAGGGTAAACCTTTGTAGACGATGTGTACGGAGTTGACTGCATACATATGCATTCGCCAACTGCTAAATAAAAAAGTAGTAAAGTCAAGCAGGAAAAGCCACACACAAAACGCCACCTTCACCAAAACACTTACTGAAAGCAAATGATATAGCAATTTATATTCATACACACACATACAGTAGAAAGTCACATACAAGACGCAATCACCACCAACACATCGATAGACAGCAAGTCAAACACACACACACAAACACACACTACCACACACACACACACACACACACACACACACACACTCATAAGCACGCACACACACACACGAGAAGAAAACACAGAAAAGACCAACAAAACACAAGCACAAAGACACAAGACAAACAAAAGTTAGGGTGACAAAGAGAGAACCGCCTTGGCACGGTCAGTAGCAAAATCACCACTGGGGGTTTAAACCGGTTTATGGACGTCCTAACCTCACACTTATCTCAAAGTCACCTTAGCTTAACAAACATCATAAATAAAAGTATCGCCACCGGACTTCCCCACAACATAGAACACAGTAATCGCAGTACAAAATGTAACACATAGCATAACAACTGTCAAAGTCCGTCAAATATGTACTCAATGACTTTGCTGAAGACAGAGAACTGCAGGGACGCCGTTAAGGGCACGACAGAGAAAAGGTAATACATGACTCTGGTAAGCTCATCCCATGTCTGGGTTTAAGAGTATACCATCATAGAGTATTACCCTCGGCCTGTCATCGTGCAAGCAAAGAGGAAAGCGTATCGACCGACTGTAAATGGGTCGATAACCAAACATGCAGTGTGTTGCAATATAATAGGGTCATCATTTTTCTTCCTAAAAGTTTTAATGCGTTTAATAAACAAATCGTGAAAATAGATATGACAACGAATTTTCCTAAGTTTGTAGATAACATCACCATATAAATCTGGATGAGAAATACCTTGTTGCAGTAACGTCCGTAAATTGCAGTTATATTTACTAATGAGGGGTAAATTTCGATGACAGAATTTTGAAAAATTTCTAATTGAAAATATTGAAAAAATATCGATGTCTTTAGATATATTACCAATTTGGTAAATGTTGTCATTCAAACCCAAAGGGAAAAGAGTTTGTAATTTTTTAATCAGTCTAGCTTTATGATAAAACGAGCTTTAGATTTCAAACTACTGGTTATTAGAATCATAATAAATTTGCTCTACCTGTTGAACCGAAACATTTTTAAATGTATGTCCTGTATGACGAAAATGCAGGTAATGAAAATTGAGAATTTGTTTATACGAGAATGGTAATTATGTTCTCGAAACCTTGTTTTTAAAGAGCGACCGTCTGACCTACATACTGATTACCACAGCGTGGCGCGTTTCAGGTTATAACATATATAATATTTGACACTTTTCAGTCTACATCAGAATTAATCTTCACACTAAACACTCTACCATTTTCAAGAGATTTAATAGTTGATCTAGTAGAAATAAAATACACCTCTTACTATTGCACTTTATAATTATTGGATATACTCTATGTTTTTTGTTCAAATAATGTGAATTTAGATGAGCTTTAGTATAACGAAAGACAGATTGCTTTAAAGGAGAAAGCACGATTTTAGGTCCATTATGAAAAACGTTAAATATAGCAGACGAAGGAACATGAAAAGACGAAGCCGAAAATAGATTTAGAGGTTTTATACAAACAGGCGGCTGTAGAGATTAAAAATTAGCCAGATTATGAGGAATCTGAACAGAACACACAGAGTGTAAGTTTATGTTTTTAAGTTTTAATGTAGAGATACAAAGTTTTTATAGTAGTTGTTTGAGCACCCTTCCGTAAAAAGCGACATAAAGGTAGACTTCAAATAAGTATAAATATATCAATCTAAATGAAAAGTCATATAAAAGATAAAGTCCAGTACAGAATAAAAACATTCCAGCAGCTACGACGATAGTAATAAAGTGGACTATAGGAAGTTGAAAGAAAACAATGAACGGTATAAAGTAAGAAAAAAACCCAGTAAGGTAGAGTAACAATATCGAGATCATAAAAGGAATTCGTCTTAAAAAAGAAATCAAGAAAGTGACACAGTATGTTGGTGAGTACCGACTCCATCATGTAGTGCAAAGTACGGTGTTAAGGTGCAACGGAACGCATTGGATGTAGAACAATTCCTGCAAGAGGAAGAAAACAATATTGATTGAATGTACGGGGAGACGTTTCACGGCTGCCACACTGCACAAACAACACTATTGTGCTTATAAATGAAAAAGTAGTAAAGTCAAGCAGGAAAAGCCCACAGTAAAAAGTTGTCTATGACAGCCACTGAAATTACTGTGGAGGGTTCGTAATGCAACACAGAGGTTTTACATCTACAGTCAATCCTGTATTCAGCGACCACTAATTAAAGTAGCATTGAGGTCTCTAAAGACAGGAAACTGTTTTATGCATAATGTAAATACCCTGCATTAATCAATCATCTGTATTACATACCACCAAAAGGTATTCTATTTAGTAGTCGCTTAATACAAGATTGACTGTACTTTCATGTAGAAGTTTTCTGCATTACTTATGAGCTGCCTTAAGTAACAGTCTGTTGATAGTGACCACTGTTTCTATTCATTTTGTGGTTTTTATATAGACATTTGTCTGTAGTCCAAAGTACATGTATACTGTATGTTAGAAGTCCAATATGTCCAACAACAGATCTGACATATAATTTGTATAAATATGAATTGTTAACAGAGCAACAGATAAACATGTGTACGCAAATACTAAAATCACTTTTCTCAGTTTGGTGGAGAAATAAAGGGATTCTCCTTGAAATTGGTTTAATTTACGCAACTTATCTGGACCTCTGGTTAAGGTAATGATTAAAGCTGTACCCTTGGCTAGAATATCTGAAGCTCTATGTCTCAGAAGAGGGCAGCGAGATATACAAAGGTGATCCTCGGTACCTTGATACCGACACTCGTATTCTAGTTTTATAGGTGATGCGGATGGCACAGAAAATGGCTGCCTGCCATATGAAAAAAACTCAGGTTACGGCAACACATGGTTCATATAATTTCGATATACAAAGTAACACAACCAAGGTTTAGACGAGGACTAATTTACCGTAACACCGTTCCATCAAATTTTTATTGGCTGATTTGACATCTTTTAGGCGGATTTGATTGATCAATTCATACACACTTAAGCACACCCATTGACATTTTTCTTCATTATGAGGACTTTTTAGAAAAGTACAATTTGCACTAATTTTAAGGACTCGAGTGTTAGTCCTCGCTCGGCAAAAAGTCCTCGAACTGCTGGTGTGCCTTCAATATCAATTCCTCTTATTGAATGCAGTACACACACACACGCGCGCGCACGCACGCACACCCGAAACCCACGAAAACACACACTCAAAACATGAATAAAAGCACAAATATAAAGACACAAGACAAACAAAAGTAAGGGTGGCAAAGAGAGTACCGTCTTGGAACGGTCAGTATTCTAATCCGGTTCAAAGACGTCCTAACCTCACTCTTATCTCCAAGGGCAATTGACCCTAGCTTAACAAATAGTGTAAATCAAGGTATCCCCGCCGGACTTTACCACAACACAGAAGACGGTAAACACATTACAATATATAAAACACAGCATTAAAACTGTGAACATCCGTCTAATGTGTACTCGATGGCTTGGCTGAAGTCAGAACAACTGCAGGGAAGCCGGTAAGGGTAAGGGCACGACAGGGAACAGTAATGCATGAGTTTAGTAAGCTCATCCCATTACTGAGTTTAAGAGTATACCATCATAGAGTACTACCCTCGGCCTGTCAACGCGCACGCAAAGACGGAAGCGTAGCAGTGCTTTGCAGTATAATAGGGACATAACCTTTCTTCTTAAGGGTTTTAATGCGTTTAATAAACAAATCATGAAAGTGGATATGACCCCGAAGTTTGTAGATACCGTCGCCATAAAATTCTGGGTGAGAAATGCTATGTTGCAGTAACGTAGATTGCAATTATATTTACTAATTAATGGACACTTTTGATAATATATTTTACAAAACATTTTCCGAAGTTCGTGATATCTATATAACCTTGCTTAAGAAGATTATCAGTTATAACTAAATTACGACTGTTAAAATATTCAAGCAAAGAACAGGCTCGGACAAACCGAATAAGTTTATTAAGATGTAGAACGTGGCACATCTCCATATAGAAAAGATTAATAAACAATTTTGAAATTAAATTTGTCCCCCTTTTATCGCATATTTTGGACGAAACTTTATCATTGAAAGATTCAAATTAAAAAATGAAGCCATATCAGATTGATTCGCTTTGTTTAAAGTCAGTCGCTTTGGGTAAATTGAAGATAGTTTCAAAATAAGGATTATCCAAATTCAAAATATCGTCTGAATACCTAGAAATTTTATAAAAAGCATTAACAAAACATAAAATCCCTCTCATAGCAATACAAAAACACATCTGCAAGAAGAGAGGGACAACGTGTACCCATGGATATACCAACAACCTACATAATGGCATCCCCATAACGCACAAATATATTAACTAAAAGAAAGGTAAGAGCTCTACAAACATCAAGGCAAGTCCACATTGTGTAATGTTCAAATTCTGAATTCGAAAAGAATGAACTCTGAACATTACAAGTAAGAAACACTTAATTTTATCTGACAAATGTTTTGTTTTTATTGATCTAATCAGTTTATCCTTTATAGGCTGGTGAGGTAGTGCAGTATAGAGTGTAGAGGAATCATAAGAGCTCAGTGAAGAAATGTTAAACCGTTTAGTTAAAACATCATTTGAATTTGTTATGGACAAAAACACATTAATACCAGAATTTCCATATATCGTTTGACAATAAAGTTTTACATGGTCTTTGATCGCTGTAAGACAGGCCGTCAAAAGTTTAGATGTTTAGTAGTAGTACAACAAATTGAATTGGCAATAAAACGCGCCTTATAAGAGTTTTTATATAGTTTCGGAATCCAGTATAAAAATACAAAAATGAGTCATGCAGGAAACACCATATACAGAACAAACAGTCGCCCGAACAGCAACACAAGGAAACAGCAAATGTACATAACTATAAAAAAAACATCAAGAGACGCACAAAGACAAAACAAACATACAATAGGGGGAATATGGAAGTACCGCCTTGGAACGGTCAGTGACAAAAGTCACTGGGGGGTTAAACCGGTTTATGGGCGCCCAACCTCACACTTATTCCATCCCCACCCTAAAAGACAAACAGTGTAAATAAAAGTATTCCCTCTCCGACTAATGTACAACAACCGCGAAGGCAAATACAGTGGTAAAGTGCATGTATAACGAAAACATTTAAATGAACAAACTGTTTCCACCTATCGCTAGTGTACTCAATGATTGAGCTGCAAACATACTAACTGTAGAAAAGTAATAAATGGTACGACAAAAACGAAATAGTACAGATATCCGACGTTCTCCTTCCATTTCTGGATTTAAGAGGTCGCCTTCATAGAGTACTAAACCTTTCTTGTCGGCGTACATGCAAAGAGGCCAGCGTGATTGCCAACTGTAAAAGGGTTCATAACCAAACATGCAGTATGTTGTAGTACTAAAGGATCATATCCCTTTTTAATGAATTTGTTAACATATTTGATGAACAAAGTGAGAAAATGGGTATGTCCAATTATTTTACGAAGTTTGTAAATCACATCATTATAAAATTAAGGATGTGAAATACAGTGTAACAGTAGCGCCTTTAGATTACATTTGTACTTGCCAATAAGCGAGAGATTTCAATAGTAAAATTTAGAGAAAGTTTTTCTTAGTTTATGGTATCTATATCCTTGCTTAAGCAGTTTTTCAGTTAAAATGAGATTTCAATTGTTAAAATCGTCAATAGATGAACAAGCTCTAGCAAAAGGAATACGTTGAGATATATAAATCCCGTAAGATGGAACACGGGGAACATCCCCGTCATGGTGAGGAAAATTTACAATATTAAAATCAAAATCATCTCTTTTGTCATATATTTTAGAAGAAATCATTCCATTATCAATTTTAAGGTCTAGATCAAGAAACACTGCATAATTGTCGGACGGGTTAGTTTTATTCAATTTGAGTTCTTTAGGATAAATTTTAGGAATCAGAGCATCAGCGAAAGGGTTATCTACGTGAAAAATATTATCCAGATATCGACAAGTTTCACTGAAGGCTTTTATAACATCTTCTTGTGATTGAGGATTCAAACGCAACATGAAACCTCTCTCATAGCAGTACAACAAGAGTGCCAGTGGGCACAATATACGCCCGTCGAGGTTTTGATCAACATAAACTGGGGTTAACGTATTTGCTAAATTCAAATTCTAAGTCCAGTTTTGCGACCAAGTTTCAAGGTTTTAAATAGGCATACTTTACCAAAAAACCTTAACAAAAAATTATAAATTAAAAAGTGCCATAATTATGTCTAAATGCTTAAGATGAAGATGAACCGTCTGATGGTGAATAAATGTTTCAAGTTTAAAAGCTTTATCTGATAGGATTATGTAAATAAGTGGACTTTAACCAAACTCTTAACCAAATATTCCAAGCTAAAAAGCGTCATAATTATGTCAAAATGTTAGACTGAGTTATGTACTCTTGCCTACAGGTGAAACTTGTGATGGTGAACAAGTATTTCAAGTTTAAAAGCTTAATCTAAAAGGGTTATGTAAATAAGTGGACTTTAACCAAAACCTTAACCAAAATTTCTAAGTTAAAAGGGGGCATAATTCTGTCAAAATGTTGGACAGAGTTATGTACTCTTGCCTACAGGTACAGCTTGTGATGGTGAACAAGTCTTCCAAGTTTAACATCTTTATCTCAAAGGGTTATGTAAATACATGGACTTTAAGAAAGCCTTAACCAAAAATTCTAAGTTAAAAAGGGGAATGATTCTGTCAAAATGCTTGACAGAGTTATGTACTCTTGTCTACAGGTTAATATTGTGATGGTGAACAAGTGTTCCAAGTATAAAAGTTTTATCTCAAAGGGTTATGTAAATAAATTGACTTTAACAAAGCCTTAACCAAAACTTCTAAGTTAAAAAGGGACATAATTCGGTCAAAATGCTTGACAGAGTTATTTTCTCTTGTCTACAGGTGAAAGTTGTGACGGTGAACAAGTGTTCCAAGTTTCAAAGCTTTATCACAAAGTGGTATGTAAATAAGTGGACTTGTTCCACATAAATTGAGGTTAACATTTTTGCTTAACGCAAATGCTAAACGCAAATTCTAAGTCCAATTAAGCGACCTTGACCTTGGATAAACGAGCCAGGACTTGGCAGGCTACTGTAGCATGTCTAGATAAATATTGTGGTTAAATTTGAGAAGGATCCACCAAGGGGAGCTTGAGTTATAGATGTTACAGACGGACAGACAGCCAGACGAACAGACGGACAGACAACACCACTCCATAATACGTCCCGGTTTTTTTCAAACGGACGTAAAAAAAAAATCTACGACAAGTGGTGCACAATTCGTACCCATGGGGATACCAATTACCGGACGGTATATAGCATTCCCATAACGTACAAATATGTTATCCAAAAGAAAGGTTAGTGATTCGCAAACTTCTAAGCAAGTCCAATTGATGTAATATTTCATTTGCTCGTCAGTAAAGAAAGCTTTTTCAGCATTACATGCCAAGAATGATGTTTTTTCCCGGGCAAATACTTTCTGGATTAAGTTAGTAAGCTTATCCTTAATAAAAATATGATGAAGAGTTGTTTACAGAGTAGAAAACTCGTACGTGCTTACAGTGGATGCAATATACCTTTTGTTCTTAAAAGTAAAAAAAATGAGTCATGCAGGAAACACCACATACAGAACAAACAGTCGCCCGAATAGCAACACAAGGAAACAGCAAATGTACATAACTATAAAAACAACAAGAGACTTCTGAAGAGTTCTTAATAGACCAGAAGAGATTTATTCCAGAATTTTAATAAGTCTTATTACAGTAGAAGTTTACATGTTCCTTTATCTTCGTTAAACAAGAAAACAAGACGTCAAAAGTATAGACAATTTAGTAGTTTTACATGAACTAGAATTTGCAATGAAACGCGCCTTATATGGTTTTTTAAAGTAGAAAGTTTACTTTGTTTTATGTTAGGACCAGACTTAAAAGTACTGCACATTTTTACATATTCGGAGACTATATATTTTCAGGTGTTTGAACTGTAATATAAGATTGTGAACCAGTTAGTTCATCAACATAATACAATGTTCAAATAATTTTTACATTATTTGAGGCCTTGTCGGCAGGAGCAAGAACATTATTTGAATGAAAATATGATTATTTTTTCAAATAGCGAAATGTAACTCTTGGCCGAGTTGGTAAAAGCTTTTGATTTGTAAAAAGCAATATCAAGCGTATCAATAATATAAAAAAAATATTTTTTTCCAATCCAAAAGGGAATGAACATAAGCATGTTCTCGTCGACACCATTTGAATAGCTTCCGCAATATGAATTCAACAAAATCAATAAGGGAAAATAATCTATATAAAGGACCTTTAGTTAAAGAGGAAGGACAATGAACGCATATTTTCAAGAATGTCCTAAAACTGGGTATGTGTCATGCTCATTCATTGTTATGAAGATGATTAATTGGAACATACTCAATAAAACCGAGTCTGCAATTTTCTCTTTTCGCATTTCTTTCTGTATGTGTGTGTCATGCTGTCTATCGGTGTTTTGGTGGTGGTTGCGTTTTGTATGTGGCTTTGCCTGCTTGACTTTACTACTTTTCCATTTATAAGCACAATAGTGTTGTTTGTGCAGTGTGGCGGCCGTGAAACGTCTCCCCGTACATTCAATCAATATTGTTTTCTTTCTCTTGCAGGAATTGCTCTACATTCAATGCGTTTCCTCATACCTTAACACCGTACTTTGCACTTCATGGTGGCTTCTGTACTCACCGACATATTGTGTGACTATTTAATTTCCCTTTTAATATTTGTGCCTTTTGCGTTTTTTCTAGTGTGATTTTACCTTACTCGTTTTTCTTACTTCTTCCTTTTTACCCTTTCAACGTTTTCCTTCATATCCTTAGTCTTTATTTTTTGTCGTAACCTCTTGTATGCTTTTTATTCTTTACACAACTTTTTTTTTGTTACATATGTATGTCACTATTTACGGAAGGAGCCTACAATTACTACATAAATTATTAATAGTCTCCCTATACTTAAAATTACAAACTTAAACTTGCACTCTGTGTCTTCTCTTCAGATTCCTCATAACCTGGCTAATTTCACTAATAATCACTACAGCCGTCAGTTTGTATTAAATCTCTAAAGTTGTCTTCTGCTTCGTCTTTTCATGTTCCCTCTTCTGCTATTAGTAATATTTTTCATAATGGACCAAAAATCGTTCCGTCTCCTTTAAAGCAGTCTATCCTTCGTTATAGTAAAGAACATCTAAATTCACATTATTTGAACAAAAGACATAGGGTGTATCAAATTATTACTAAGTGCAATAGAAAGAGGTGTATGTGTTGCAATTTTATTTCTACTAGATCAACAATAAAATCTCTTGTTAATGGTAGAGTGTTTAGTGTGACGATTAATTCTGATTTAGACTGAAACTCATCTAACATTATATATGTTCTTACATGAAATGCGCCACGCTGTGGCATTCAATATGTAGGTCAGACAGGACGTTCTTTAAAAATCTAGGTTTCGTGAACAGTTACCATTGCCGGATCAAAAAAGTACGCAATTTTCTTTACCAGCATTTTTGTCATACAGGACATTCTTTCAAATATGTTTCGGTTCAACCAGTGGAACAAATTAATTATGATGCTAAAACTACTAGCAGTTTAAAATCTAAAGCTCGTTTTGTCACAGAGCTAGACTGGATAAAGAAGTTACAAACATCTTTTCCTTTAGGCCTTAATGATAACATTTTCCAAAGCGGCAACATTTCTAAAGATCCAAGCATCGATATTTTCTCTATATTTTCTATTCGAAAACGTAAAAGTAGATCACATGGTAGACGCAGAAATGGTAATATTAAGCGTAAATTACGTCGTAATATGTCTATTCATGATTTACATACCATTCTAAAACAAACTGGCAAACATATCTTGTTTATCGTCTTTACCCTTTTCCTTTCTAAAATCCATAGACGAAGAGGCTGATGAAATATATATGCGTACAGATCCGTTAATTAATACTGCTTCACTTATACAAAGTTACACACAGCATGTTCTTCGTCCTGGTATTGATAAAGAATCTGAACATAAAAGACATTTTCTGAAACTTCAATTCCTAAATAAAGGTATCGATTTTATTGATATTCAAAGTATACTTCGTGATAAGAATGTAATCGATACTATTCCCAAATATTTCATCAACTCTGAATCACCTATCATCTGTTATAAATATAATGAACCTATTAGGAATGTTATTTTTAACTACAATAAAATTGCTTCTGACTTAAATATTGATGTCAATACCCCTATTTCTTGAGATTGTAGCATTTCTAGCTTTTGCTATAAACCAGTTGGTCATGTCATTACTGGTAATTTTGATATCATTAAGGATAAACGTCTCAGGACCCTCCTAACTAAAGGACCTAAATATAGATTACCTTCCCTTATTGATTTTGACGCTTGTCGAACTCATATTGCGGAAGCTATTCAAGAATTCTGCATCAAATGGTGTCGACGAGAACATGCTGATGTTAATGCCCTTTCGGATTGGAAGAAATGTATTTTTGATATTATTGATACGCGTATTACTTTTTACAAATCAAATTACAATATTTTACCACCTCGACCTAGAGTTACATTTCGCTATTTGAAGAAAAACATTTCTAATTTTCATTCCAGTTATGTTCTTGTTCCTGCTGACAAGGGGTCAAATAATGTAATAATTATTTGAAGATTGTATTATTTTGATGCTTTAAAGAAGGAGCTAACTGATTCACAAACTTATATGACAGTTCCAACACCTGAAAAATATAGTCCCGGAACATGTAAAAATGTGCAATAATTTTAAGTCTGGTCCTAACATAAAACAAGATAAACTTTCTACTTTGTACTGGATTCCGAAACTACATAAAAACCCTTATAAGGCGCGTTTTATAGCCAACTCTAGCTGTTGAACTACTACTAAAATATCTAAACTTTTGACGTCCTGTCTTACTACGATCAAAGAGCATGTAAAACGTTACTGTGATAAAATATATGAACATTCTGGTATTAATGATTTTTGGTCCATAAAAAATTCAAACGATGTTCGAAACTTAAAAGTGAACAGTATAACATTTCTTCACTGAGCTCTTATGATTTCTCTACACTCTATACTACTCTACCTCACCATCTTATACAGGATAAACTGATTAAATTAATAGAAAAACTCATTGCCAGAGAAAACAAAATGTTCATTGCTTGTAATGTTCAACATTCATTCTTTTCGAATTAAGAAGTTGAACATCACACAATGTGGACTTGCCTTGATGTTTGTAGATCTCTTACCTTTCTTTTAGATAATATATTTGTGCGTTATGGGGGTATCATATATCGTCAAGTTGTTGGTATACCCATTGGTACAAATTGTGCCCCTCTTGTTGCAGATTTGTTTTTGTATTGCTATGAGAGGGATTTTATTCTTAGGTTAAAACCTGATGCACAGACCGATATAATTAATGCTTTAAATAAAACTTCAAGGAAATTAGACGATATTTTGAATTTAGATAATCCTTATTTTGAAACTATGATTTCTTCAATTTACCCAAAAGAACTGACTTTAAACAAAGCGAATCAATCTGACATTATAGCTTCATTTTTAGATTTGAATCTTTCAATTACAAATGCTAAAGTTTCGTCCAAAATATACGATAAAAGAGAAGATTTTAATTCTAAAATTGTTAAAACGCATTAAAACATTTAAGAAGAAAGGTTATGATCCCTTGTACTGCAACGCACTGCATGTTTGGTTATCGACCCTTCTACGCTTTCCTCTTTGCTTGCGCGATGATAGGCCGAGGGTAGTACTCTATGATGGTATACTCTTAACCCTTTACCCAATAGCCAAACTTCCAAAACCTTATGTGACACTGATATAGGTAAGCGCTATCTGATTATCAATAGTCAAACTTCCAAAACCTTATCTGACACTGATATAGGTAAGCGCTATCTGATTATCAATAACCAATATCTGTGTGATCAGCGGTACACACTCTCACCAATACACTTTATTGGGAAAATAGTTTGAATCTGACCCCTGTCCGTTTCAATCCCTTATAACTGCATTTGTGCTTCACATTAGCATTATAGTATAAATAAAAAGTTTTTAGAAAATTAAATTCTCCTTTTGATGGTGTATTTTTCATAGAATTTAAAGTATGTACAAGTACACTACACTGGGTTAAATCGAGGCTAGACAATATATTTTCAGAACATTATTATAAATTCTCTGTTAAATATTTTTGAGACAGTTATTTTTAGCCTGCTTTCAAAATAAAATAGCAGTTCCAAACAGCTTTGATCCAGATCAGACACTGAATAATTTATTTCTTCAATTATTCAGCATGTATCCAGATCATGCTATTAACTCAGGGACCGAACGGTATCCACGGTTAGATCCAGACCAGACGCTTATTGACTTAATTCAGACATGTGTTTATTATTGTTAGACCCAGATCAGAAGCACGACATATCTGTGTCTGATCATGATTTGTATTCAAACATTGATCCAGATCAGATACTGGATGACTCGGCATCGCATTTGTACCAAACCACTGATCCAACTTACATGTACATGCTGAGTAACTCGGTTTCTGATCAGGATCCATGCGGTTTCTCACTCGGTCAATCGGCATTACAAAAAGTATGTGAAATTTGGAACTTTATTTAATATGAAACGTCGTTAATTCCAGCAGACTACACTATTATCAACAGAAACAGGATACAATATTAATACTGACCAGTTTAGATATTCTTTATTGAAACACATATACAATTATGCAGCAGTTATTATTATTATTATTCAATACCACTGTTCACTTTTCCCGTTTCAATGCATTATCCATACTATACAAAACACATCCACTGTAGTTAGCTCCTATCGTATATCCTCGAATATATTATAACTTCACGGAAATCCATTATAATTCCTAAAACTGTAATGTAAGAGCGTTCCGTTATAACTAGATATATTACTTTCAAACTTACGTATGTATACGCTAAAGCAACTTTTGACAGTTTAAATACTTATTATCGCTGTATATAAACAGTATATAGATACATAAACCCATTGATTGTTTTTGATGAATTGTATTGTTTTCGCATCGAAAAATAAACAGCAGAAAATAAAGTAACCCATTAGCCGCTGAAAGAGGTGTTGGTTATATATTTGTGTAAACAGTTTGGATCCAGATAAATCGCCGAGTGACTCGGCTTCACATCCAGATAGAAACTTTGAACTTTGCAAGCAGCATTTGTTAAAAAAAATTGTGATTAGCATGAAAATGGTTAACTATTTATTTGATAGCAATTTATCCAGTTATATCCAGGCCACACACGAGGAGGCGTTCTAACCATGGCCCGTCCCCTCCCCCATCCCCAATCAGAGTTATGATATGTCCAAAGTCCAAATGCAGATTTTTATGTAATTTTCTTGTTTTATTCTCCCCAAGTCCAAAATGTCCGAATGTACAGTATGTCCCACACCTGTCCACTCACTGGTTGTGCCACCTGGCATGACACTCCTTACACAGGTGCACGTGGCATATGGAGCAACCATAGATGGTCTCCCGGCGGACTTTCTGCTTCAAATGAAGCTTGCACCTCTTTCCTTTCCCCGGAATCCTGGAGTTGACGTGGCCCTTGATGTTCTCCGCATCCACTAGCCCCTCAAAGTATCCAGACTCGACGCTAACCCTCTTCCTCTTGGCATATCCACCGACCAGCTGCCGTAGTAATTACATCCTGAAGTCCAGGTGGGTGTATCGTCGCTTCTTGGTGGCCCGGCTGGACACACTCTTGTAGATAATGAATGCGTTGATCACTGCTGCGTTGAAAAGAAACCAAAATATATATCTCAAGGCTTTCTTTCCTTTTCTACCAACGCTGTAGGCTGCCCGGTACTGGTCGTGCAAGTCAACCCCTCCCATATACTTGTTGTATGTCGAGACACTGGATGGAATAGGAAGGACTGTCACATTTCAACCAACACGTCGCTGGGCCATCAACTGTTCCGTGGGGTCGCTCAAGGTTGAAAGGTGGTAGACGTGTTTCCGGTCTATCCAGACGCTGGCAGTAAGGTTGGAACCACCTTTCTGGAGAATACGGAAAGCTCCTCTGTTCCGGATATCGGTCGGTTTCTTCAGTTGCTTCGGGAACCCCTTCCTCATAGGCCGGACTGTCCCACAATCATAAAGTCCCCGCTGCAACAGATCCTGCATAAGTTCAACGCCGGTAAAGTAGTTGTCGAAATACAGGTGGCGGTGAGTGTTTCTGAGGTAGTCCGACAGCTTCATTACCACGTTGTAACCCAGGCCATGCTCTCTTCCGGTCGTCTCTTGTTCTAGGTAAAACTCGAACCGTGCCAGATACGCTGTGTGGGCGTCTGCCAAGAGCCACACCTTGACTCCTCTCTTTACCGGTTTAGCTGGCATGTACTGAAAAAACGATAAACGTCCAGTGAAGGCAATCGTCCCCTCGTCAATGGACACCTCTCTGGAAAGGGTGTAACATGCCCTGAATGTCCGGCTGAGTTGCTGCATGATTGGCTGTATCTTGAAAAGGGGATCGTATCCAGGCTGCCCGCGTGCTGGTTCAGCTGCCCTGTCTGCCACATGGAAATATTGCATGATCCTCTGGAATCGGTTGCAGGTCATTGTCTGTGTGATGCCGCCATTCTGCAGATAAGGATCCTTCGACCAGTACATTTCCAGTTGTGGAATCTCGATGATCCCCATCAGGATGTTGAGGGCTAGAAACGCCCTCATCTCGGGCTCGGTAACCTCTGTCAAAAGATCATCAGGGCGGGATCCAGGCTGGCTTAATTTACAGGCGGCGTAGTCGTTGGTGAATCGCACCATCATCCTCCCCACCAGCTCCATTGGAAACAACATCGAAAAGTAGTCCAGGGGTGTGGCTGTTGAGGTATCGAACCTGTCCGGCAGGTTTGGGCCTGGCTCCTCATTGAATGCCTCTACCTGAAACAATAAACAGAAAACAATTTTATCTTCATGTTCACCTGCAAAAAATACTGAACTAAATGAATATATTGCTTATTTATCAATAAATTCAGAGAAACCGTGTAGACTCAGATCAGCTCTTTCTCGCATGAAGCGTCTGATTCACACTGTATGAAAATCACCAGAATTATCTATATTACTATGACCCTGCAAACAGTGTAGATCCAGATCGGACGCCACGTGGGAAAGCGGTTGCTAATCTTGGATTCCTGATATCTGCCTCGTTTGCATTTATTATACATTTAGTCAAGATCTAATACATACTGATCTAGGTCTACATAATTTGAGATAATTCCTTGAAACGTTTACGTTTTTGTCACGCATTTGAGCCGGGCTCAGGGAAAATGGAGGAATTGATGTATTTCGAACAGTGCATTCTTAGATCAGCAGCATTTAGCACGCTGCGTCTGATTCACCAGGATCAGCTATATTTATTCCCATGAGCCTGCAAACAGTGTAGATCCTGATCATACGCCGCGTTAGAGAAGTGGCTGCTTATTTGGAACCGCACTGTTTAGAATTCCTCAATCCGCTTTTCCTGATATCTGTCTCATTTGCATTTATTATGCATTTTGTCAAGATCTAATAGTCACTGATCTGAGTCTACGGTTGTTTTCCATGCAGTTCAGCCGGGCACCAGGAAAATAGAGGATTAGATGCATTTCGAACAGTTTAGACTCAGATCAGCGTCCAATCTCACTGTATGAAATAATATAAATCAAGTATATATATTCCAATTACCCTGTAAACAGTGTAGATCCTGATTAGACGCCGCATTGGAGAAGCGGCTGCTAGTCTGGGACTACACTCCTTACAATACCTCAATCCGCTTTTCTTGATATCTGTCCATTTTGTATTTATTATGAATTTAGTCAAGATCTAATAGATACTGATCTGAGTCTACAAAAATCGTTTTTTTCATTGTGCTATCTTTACAATCAGTTTGGGTGTAGGTGTGAAAACTAGTAGCTAGCCATTTCATCCAGATCTAAACTGATTGGGGCAAGATCAGAATCCAAACTGTTTGACAGCTTTGAATAAACTCATTTATGAATCATACTATTTTTACACAAGCAATTATTTGAATTTGGATGAGACACCGAGTAGCACTGTTCTCATTAGAATCCAAACTGCCTCAAAACTCTGAATATAATACAATATAGTGTTTCATTTAAATTTTTAGTTTGGACCTAGACGAGACGCCGCGCGGCTTTGATCTCATCCAAATTTAAACTGTTTGATACATGTATTTTATATTTATTTCATTTTGTAAACAATCAGTTCGGATCTAGATGATATGCCGTGTAGCTCGGCATCTAATCAGGATCATAACTGTTCGACATCCATGAAATAAATTAGTGTTACATTTATTTTACACACCGTAGGTGCTGTGAACCGGTTGGTCCACTCCATAACTGGTTCATCAGCAGGTTCATCATCATCATCCTCAGATGATGATGGTGGTGACAAATTCCTGATCAGATCTACTAGCGGCACATCATCAGACTCAGAAAAATCGGAATCGACATAAGAATCGCAATCAAACATGACTAACGTTAATTTGATGTAACTACTTTCAAGACTAATTGAGATATGATTGGGCATTATAAGTTGCCACAGGCTCCGGGACATAATACGCTTGATTTGGTTAATTTGGTTGATTATCCTATCTACCCCCACTAGGATTATACTTACTTTGATGAGCCGAAATTTTATTGGCCCATATCCACCGGTATGTGTGAGAGGCTGATAGCGGCTTCCCTGTGTTATTTGTAGCTCCCAGGCAAGTCGCGCGTGATATATGGAATTCCGAATTTTCATTGGTCAATAATATTTACAATATTTATATTTAGATTTTGACCTTGGTGACAGTGGAAAGATTTCGTGTTATCATTCTTCGGCATATTCCATACTTCGGCTTAGTTCGTACTTCCCGAAAAGTGACGAATAGTGTCTGTAGTATTACACCCATTTACGGTAATCGCCGATCATATAACACGAATATACCACTCGGCTTCAGTCTCGTTTTATGTAATATTCTTCTGTAGTAACCCTATTATTAGATCGGGGATTTCAGAAGATAATTTAACACACTATAAATGTGTAGACATCCAGATAAAGAAATTTAACTAGAAAATTGAGATATTAGCAGGTAAATATTGGACTCGCTAAAACCCGCTTATACACGGTAATGGATAGACCCGCGCATACCCGCTTCTATCAGGGAATAAGCAAAGTCGCGTTATCTCGCTTCTATCAGGTGATAAGCATACTCGCGATTTCTCGCGCGTATAAGGTAAAGGGTTAAACTCGGATACGGGATGAGCTTACCAGACTCATGTATTACATTTTCCCTGTCGTGCCCTTAACGGCTTCCCTACAGGTGCTCTGACTTCATTAAAGTCATTGAGTACATATTTGACGGATTGTCACAGTTATTATGCTATGTTTTAATGTTGCCCTGTGTTCTCCGTCGTCTATGTTGTGGGTAAGTCCGGCGGGGATACCGTTATTTACACTATTTGTAAAGCTAGGTCGACTTTGAGAGAAGTGTGACGTTAGGACTTCCGTAAACCGGTTTAAACTCCCAGTGGTGTGTTTGCTACTGACAGTGTCAAGGCGGTACTCTCTTTGTCACCCTTTCTTTTGTTTGCCTTACGTCTTTGTGCTTGTGATTTTGTTCATGGGTGGAGTGTTTGTCTCAAGTTCTTGTGTGTCTGTTGATGTTTTCTGTGTTTATCTCGTGTGTGAGTGTGCGTTTGGGTGTGTGGTTGTGTGTATGTGTGTGTCATGCTGTCTATCGGTGTTTTGGTTGTGGTTGCGTCTTGTATGTGGCTTTGCCTACTTGACCTTACAATTTTTCCATTTTGCTTTCGAGGGATCACCCATTTTCAGATTATATGTACTTCAGAACAGCAGGTGTTTAGTGCTTGTGTGGCGGCTAGAAAAAGTCGCCCCGTACTTCATTCTCAGTGTTGTTATATTTTCTGGTCCTTCGGGATCATTAGTTTTGATCTTGATCGTTTTGAAAATTGAATACCGCTTAAACCGGTGCTAGGGGCGTGAGTAGTGTTGCACTTTTAATAACTACTCATGAACAGACTCAATGAAACCGAGTCTGCAATCTTCTCTTTTTGCATATCTACTTTTGCTTTCGAGGGATCACCCATTTTCAGATTATATTACATAATGTATATTGCCTTGAAAAAGGAGGCGGTTCATTAATTCTAAGGAACAGTAACGTAGACAGATCCTGTAGGAGTTCTTTTGTATTACGTTTGACCTGTAATAAACTTCCATTTGCTTTACAGAACCATACATTGACCCCTTTCTGATGGTAGTTGATGGAAGGAGAACTGGTGTGCTAGACAGTGTAGTCAATTAGTTCATACATATCTGGTTTGCAGTACGTATTTTCGGTTTCAATAAACGAGAAATTGGTTAATTTATTTGTTCAAGGAAGTTCTATTTCAGTTTCTATGCGTCACCTTAGACAGGTAAACTATAGAACATAATATAGACTAGACACAGTAGTATTTACTACTAGGTAACAGTAATGCCCAAAGCTCCTATGTGAATTCTGTTGTATTATCGTATACCTCTATTAACCCATTACCGCATAGGCTATTTTAGATCCAACCTCTTTGAACAAATATACCAAAAAGAAGCATTAACTAGAGAAAAGGAAAATTTTAGAACTTTGCAGTCTGAAACCATTGTGATAAATAGAGCATTTGCTCCTATAGGAGCAAATGCTCTATTTATCACAATGGTTTCACAAAGTGACTTTTACAGAGTCGTCAATATGAGGGAAAGGGTTGAGCTATCACCAGCTTTACGGACCCATACGTAGACCTCTTTTGATGGTAGCTTAAGAAAGGTTTACCATGTTGCAATACACATTTACTATGTACACAAGGCAAACCACAGTCAGAGGGAATGTTTCAATACACTACGGCCAGATATCATGTTACAAATCACTGTTGGTAAACAATGCAGACCATCGTTAAATCAGATACAATGTTCTAATACACTTGTAAATCATTGCTGATCACGATAAGACACCATGTTTCAATTCATTTTTTGTAAACCGGGCAGAGCACGGTTAGATATCATGTTCCAATGCACTTTTTGTAAACAGGGCCGTGTAATCACGGTCATATCCCATGTTACAGCACACGTTTTGTAATCAATGCAGACCACGGTCATATTGCATGTTTCAATACTTTGTAAATGTAAACATATCATTTCCAAAAGACTGTTGGTCAACAGTGCATACCACGATAAATCAGATACCATGATCCAATACT
The DNA here is from genome assembly GCA_963576725.1 of Azorinus chamasolen. NCBI lineage: Eukaryota > Metazoa > Mollusca > Bivalvia > Cardiida > Solecurtidae > Azorinus > Azorinus chamasolen. The sequence continues at coordinate 62,449,715 of OY755240.1, read as the reverse complement.
GTAAATAGTACAGGCCACAATAAATCAGATAACATATTCAAATACACTGTAAACTGTGCAGGCGTTAATAAATTAGATGTGTGCAAATATATTTAAGTCAATATCCACTAAATGGAAAAGTAGTAAAGTCAAGCAGGCAAAGCCACATGCAAGACGCAAACACCACCAAAACACCGATAGACAGCATGACACACACACACACACACCCAAACGCACACGCACACACACACACGAAATGAACACAGAAAACACCAAAAGACACACAAGAACCAGGGACAAACGTTCCACAACATGAACAAACCACAAGCACAAAGACGCAATGCAAACAAAAGGAAGGGTGACAAAGAGAGTACCGCCTTGGCACGGTCAGCAGCAAAAACACCACTGGGGGTTTAAACCGGTTTACGGACGTCCTAACCTCACACTTCTCTCAAAGCCTTTTACCTGTAACTTGAGTTAACTCTTACACTGTCACATATTGCCGTTTACCAACGTTGAAATTTGCTACAATTTTTATTTTTGTCCTCTTTTCTGTTGATAAAACGAGCCACACTACCAAATAGTTTTGATCCTGTTGAGACTCGTTACTCGGCATCTCATCTTGATCCAAACTGCTTGCAAAGGTATTCACAGATGTGAAATTGGCAGCGAAAGAGTTCAAGTCATATTGGCTGTTAAACCTAACAATAGAGTAAAATACATTTCCATGTGCATTGGTATGATTGCATGAATTACGTAACTAATATGTTTTCAGAACCTTTAAGCTGGACACAAACAATCCGTCGCATTCCTGGTAACATATTTATCATACTAATTTTGAACAGGGGAATATTTCGGCATATGTCGTTACTTATGCGATACATAATCAGGCTGTCCGAAAATTACCTATATATTCTTAGACATATTTCGGACAGTGATACTGTGCTTTGGTTATATAAAGGATGGACAGATTTTGTCGGCTACACATGATACCTTCAGCACCGTTTGACACGCGAAAGCGGCAATATTTCTAAAGATACAAGCATCGATATTTTCTCTATGTTTTTCTTTTTGAACACGTGAAAGTAGATCACATGGTAGATCTAGACATAGAAATGGTAAGATTAAGTGTAAATTACATCGAAATATGTCTATTCGTGATCTCCATACTATTCGTAAACAAACTGACAAACAGTCTATGTTACCTTATTTATCGTCTTTACCCTTTTCGTGTCTCAGGACAATCGACGAAGAGGAAGAGGCTGATAAAATCTATATTCGTACATATCCGTTAATTAATACTACATCACTTATACAAAGTTACACACAGCATGTTCTTCGTCCTCGTATTGATAAAGAATCTGAACATAAAAGGCAATTTCTGAAACTTCAATTCCTTAAGAAAAGTATCGATTTTATTGATATCCTAGTTCATACGATACAGTACGTACTTTCAGTTTCTATGAACGAGAAACAGGTTAATTTATGCATTCAAGGAAGTTCTACTTTCAGTTTCTATGTGCCACATAAGACGTGCACTACTGAACTGTAGAACCCGGTATAGACTAGACACAGTTACTTTTAATACACTAGTCAATAGTTACGCGGAAAGCTCCTATATGAACTAGTAGAGTAGTGTTGCACTTTTAATTATACTCATGAACAGATTCAATAAATGGAAAAGTAGTAAAGTCAAGCAGGCAAAGCCACATGCAAGACGCAACCACCACCAAAACACCGATAGACAGCATGACACACACACACACACACACACACACACAACCACACACCCAAACGCACACGCACGCACACACGAAATTAACACAAAACACCAAAAGACACACAAGAAACAGGGACAAACGTTCCACAACATGAACAAACCACAAGCACAAAGACGCAAGGCAAACAAAAGGAAGCCAGTCTGCAATTTTTCTTTTTGCATTTCTACTTTTGCTTTCGAAGGATCATCCTTATTCAGAATATTTGTATTAAGCTACCACCAACAGGAGGCTGAAAGATAAGCATCACATTTTTACACTTTTTAAATAATGTAGATTTTTCTTTCCGTCTTTCAATTGGAGTCATAACACAGAATTATAACGCCTGTCAACAGCGGTTTACCTCCTAATGGTTCATGTTTGTGTGTAAGGCTCGAAATCTTCCGTAAACAATGCAGATACCGAAAATCAGAAATCGAATCGAGAAGGAGGTCATATTTTTCCTCATTGTAAACTTACCAACAACGCTAAGCCTTTTCTAACACTGTGGGTATATGCATTTGAGTCCGATACTAGCGTTGAGTTAATTAGTTTGAAGCACATTTTTGAGAGGGTTGAAAAAAATATCGAGTGTACGGTTTAGCCCGTAGTGGTTAAAGTGTACTGTACAGTTTAGACCCGATCTATTTTGTACGGTTTAGACACGATGTTCTTACACATACAAATACTAACATTTGAATATGCGTCGTAGTTCTAGATACTGTAATCCCAACTAATTAGTGTAGATATTCCTTCACACTATGCCTATTTGCGATTTTGACAGTATATTACAAACAATTAGGATCGAGAACAGAAGCATGGCATATAATCTGGATCTATACTGGTTAACATTTGAAGACAATGTTATACTTATAAAGTTTTGAAGTGAATTGATTTTTAAATTTAACTGATTGGGCATTTGGGTAAAAATGTTTTACCCGTTTCAGTCATAATGCAAATACACAGCGTCTGAAATTAAGTCAAGCACATTGTACTGTTACTTTACATTACTTTACATATCTTTTCAGATTATTTGCCTGTTACTATTGCGAAACAAAGGAAACCATCAGCCACTGTGTAGATGCCAATCCGAGAAATCCAATGAAAATTTGAAGAAAAGAGCTAAATTCTGAAAGGGGGTGATCTAAGTCATATACATTTGTACATCGGGAAGGTCGGGGCAACGAACATTAACTTTTAATGTAATATCAGACATTTTGAAATAAACAAGCAAAATAATTCTAAATGGTGAAATGCAAACCGTTGACATTCAAGATATTGACGAAGATTTTAGACTTAGCAATTTATTTGGTCCAATAAATGTATTTTTTTCTCATTAACTTATTATCCTTTTCTGTTATATAATTATTTCACGTTTATTTTTATGTCACCTTTAAAATGCATGTATGCCCTACGAAATGGCATTTAGACATTCCATACAGACTCAGTCCAGATCCGTTATCGCGAAACTGACGAGATATCGTCCAAGTGCTAAATTACATCAACTCAACTAAATGCCGGTAAAACATAATCCGAGGTAGGTTCTTCTCTCTGACAGATGATACAGATTAACCATTATGTTCGCTTAATGAATTGCCGGCATGTCAAAAACATGTAAGTTAAACTTAAAAATCAATTCACTTCAATTTTTAAAGTAAAATGTTTAATAACCAGTATGTATCCAGGTCATGTTCTACCCATAATTCTATTCTGGTTTCCCCTTCATCTTACTGAAAGAATGCAACTGTCTGACTGGAATAATATGAAGCTGGAGTTCCACAAGGATAAATATTAGGCCATTGTTATTTCTTGTTTTTATAAATGATATTGTTAGCGACATTGGATGGAACATTCGTTTGTTTGCTTACGACACTAGCTTGTTTAGTGTAGGTATTACTCCCGCACATATGGCAACACATATCAATAATAATATATTAAAAAGGCAGAGAAATGGCTAGTTGAATTCAATCCTAAAAATATTGGGTTGTTAATAATCTCGAGAAAAATGTCTCATCCGTATATATGCAAGACCATCAAATTCATGATCATGAAGTAGATTCACATAAGCACATTGGCGTTCGTCTCTCACGTGATCTAACATGGCACTGCAGTATCGAATATATCGCTACTAAGGCATGGACAAGAATAAATGTCATGCGAAAACTCAAATTCACTTCGGACAGATATTCCCTTGAAACAATCTACGTATATTTCGTGATACCTATTTTAGAATACGATGATACTATATTTGGTAACTGTAATGCCAGAGAATCTAACAGTTTTGAAAAAAAAACAATATTAAGCTACCCGTATAGTAACTGGGACAACTAAATTGGTTTCTGTTGTTAAATTATTGCATGAAGTTGGATAGAAACGCCTTGAAACCGACGTAAAATACAGACTTATTCTCTTTTATAAAATGGTGTCTCATTTAACACAAAAATATCTCACAGAACTGGTACCTGAAGTGGCTGGAAGTGTTTCTCGATGCAATTTAAGATTAAGAAACGATGGTGACATTCAACCTCTGGCCTGTCGCGCAACCCATTATAGCAACTCTTTCCTCCCTGCAACAAAACAGGAATGGAACAACCTCCCCGAAAATGAAAAACAATCTTCTACTCTAAACGCATTCAAAACGTCTTTGAATATCACTCTGCTAATTGTTCCCAAACATTTTATTACGGTGTCAGAACACAGCAGCTCCTGCACAAGAGGCTTCGTACAAACTGCAGTTCCTTGAACCATAAACCTATTCTCAAAGAACATATCTGACACTGCCTTGTGTACATGTGGCCTCGTTGAGAACGTATCGCACTTCTACTTAAGCTATTGCAAATATACCAACGAAGGAAACCAACGAAGAAAAACAACTTTTTAATGATGTTGTCAGATTCACTACTCCGTCCCTGTCTGTCTTTCTGTTTGGTGATCCTCTTTTAAATTATAATACAAACATCATTATAGACGAAGCTGTACATCGGTTTATCCAAACCTCAAAACGATTCTTATAAACTCGAACGCTCACATTCCTTCGAATTTGCTTGTACTGCTCAGAATCCTAGACCTCTCTACATATATGTGTCAACCTTTGTTTCCGTTTTTTTTGTTTGTTTTATTTATTTATTTATTTTTTCTTTTATTCTGAAGTATCTTACTCCAAATAATGTTGTATAAACTGACATATCCTGCTTAATTAATTTAATTAGTTTTTCAGTACAATTAATATAGTACAATAACGGGCAGTCATTTCTGCATAAAGCGAGTGCAGTTGTTACGGTGATGGGGGAGAAACACAATAAGCAGTCTTGTTTTCGTTTCCATCCTTTTCTTTTCCTTTGTGTTATCATTACAATATTCATGCAAATATTTAAAAATAAAATACGTTTAAACCAATTTTATACAGGCTTCTGACCTCGATCCTAATTGTTTGTGATATGCTGTCATAATCGCAAACATGCATTGCATGAATGAAGGTCCATAATAAATAGTTTGGATTATACTATCTAGACCTATGGCGCAGATTCAAATGGTAGCATTTGTTTTGTATCTGAACCGTACAGTTTTTAGAAAGAAAATCGTGGCTAAACCGTACAAAAAAACATCGGTTCTAAACCGTACAGTACACTTTTACCTCTTATGGCTAAACCGTACACTCGACATTATTTTCAAACGTCTCCAAAAGACAAAATGTAGATCAGTGCCACAAACTAGGTAACTCAACGTTAATATCGGGCTCAGATGCATATATCCACAGTGTTAGAAAATGTTAAGCGTAGTTGGTAAGCTTACAATGAGGCAAAGTATGACCTCCTTCTCGATTCGATTTCTGATTTTCAGTTTCTGCAAAGTTTACCAAAGATTTTGAGCCTTACACACTGACATGAACCATAAGGGGGTACGCCGCTGTTGACGGGCGTTATAACTCTGTGTTATGGCACCAATTAAATGACTGAAAGAAAAATCTACATAGTTTAAACAGTGTAAAAATGTGATGCTTGCCTTTCAGCCTCCGTCATGTCCTCCATCTTAGAAAAGTCTAAACATTTGCGGCCGTACAGCTTGCACCACAGTGTATACGTAGACATTTATTTGATGGTAGCTTAAGAAAGGTTTACTGGTGTGTTAAACAGTGCAGATAACTACTAGATATCATGTTGCAATACACTTTTGTAATGTGAAGAGGGCAAACCAAGACCAGATACAATGTTCCGTATATTATTCGTAAGCAATGCAGACATCAGTCTGATACCAGTTTCGAATATACTGTTTGTAAATAGGACTGACCGCAGTGAGATACCTTGTTCCAATACACTGTTTGTAAACAGTGCAGGCAATGGTCAGACACCATAATCAAATACACTTTTGGCAAACAGGGAAGACCACGGTCAAAAGCCATGTTCCAATACAACTTTTGTAAATAGGGCAGACCACAATCCGATGCCATTTTCCAATACACTTTTGTAAACGGGACAGACTACGGTCAGATACCATGTTCCAATACACTGTTGGTCAGGAGACAAATATGAGTCATGCAGGAAACACCACATACGGAACAAGCAATCGCCCGAACAGCAACACAAGGATACAGCAAACGTGCATAATTATAGAAACATCAAGGTCAGTGACAAAAGTCACTGGGGGGTTAAACCGGTTTATTCCATCCCCACCCTAAAAGACAAACAGTGTAAATAAACGTATCCCCTCTCCGACTAACCTACAACAACCGCGACGGAAAATACAGTGGTAAAGTGTATTTATAACGAAAAATTTTAAGTGAACAAACTGTATTCACCTATCGCTAGTGTACTCAATGATTGAGATGCAAACAGAGTATCTGTAGAAAAGTAATAAAGGGTACGACAAAAACAAAATAGTACAGATATCCGACGTCCTCCTTCTGTTTCTGAATTTCAGAGGCCGCCTTCAAAGAGAGCTAAACCTTTCTTGTCGGCGTGCATGCAAAGAGACCAGCTTAATTGCCAACTGTAAAAGGGTTCACAACCAAACATACAGTATGTTGTAGAACTTTAGGGTCATATCCCTTTTTAAAGATTTTTTAACATATTTGATGAACAAAGTGAGAAAATGGGTATGTCCAATAATTTTAATGAGTTTGTAAATCACATAACCATACAATTCATGATGTAAAATACCGTGTCGCAGAAGTGCCTTGAAATTACATTGGTAGTTGCTAATAAGTGACAGATTTCGCTAGTAAAGATTTGAGCAAGTGTTTCTTAGTTTATGGTATCTATATCCCTGCTTAAGCAGCTTTTCAGTTAAACTGAGATTTCGACCATAATACATCAGATAGCATATCCAAATACACTGTAAACAGCGCATACCATGACAGATTACACACTATGTTCCAATACATTTACGTACATTTTCGCTACATCCTTGTCCCTATTACTTGAGTTAACTCTTACACTGACACGTCTTTTCGATTGAAAACGGTGTCTGCTACCATTTCCATTTTAGTCTTCCTTTCTTTTAATAAATACAATCAAAATACCAAATCGTAACTCGGCATGTCATCTGTGTCCAAATTGATTGGTAAATTAATTAAGGATCTGACATTGGCAGCGAAAGAGTTAATGCCATATGCGCTGTTAGACACCACACCTAAGCAAACTACCTTTTCATATGCAGTAACGTGAACACAATATGATTACATGAATTGCGTAGCTAAATGGTGTTCTGAACCATTAAGCTGGACACAAACCAGCCGTAACATTCTTGAAAACACATTTATCATACGAGATCCTTTGTGTCGGTTATATTAAAAAATTCATTTTCATTTGTTCAAAAGCATGTTGTACAAAAGGAAGGAGATTTAGTTTCACTCCGTCTAAAACAAGCTTTGCATGACACAGTCAACTGGCAAACAGGACGAAAATAATACATGTGGCTGAAACACCCGAAACAACCAAGACAACGATAGTTGACCCAGATGAAAATTAGCCGAAGAAATGTACAAGCAGCTCTGGGGCAGGTGAATTTTGTTTTTGGTTGAAAATATATGTACTTTGTGCGGATAACATTTGATGCAAACAAACAAATCAAATCACGTCAAACTATTTGACTCATCGCCTAGCAGGTACTTGTGCATTTATATTTATGATGTGGTATATTAGAGCAATAAATATGGCAGACATTTGAGGAGAAGTTCTTTAGGCACCAATTCAGTCACCTTTTCCCGAAAGACAGTTTTGGTTTAAAACGTAAACATACTGGGTTTTGATTTAAAACATAAACCTGCTGGTCAACTAATTTGTGCTAAAACATTGACTGACAGGAGATAGAATTTTGAACTATCTTAACTTAACCAAGGCGTTGCCAGTTTAAGTGTTTGTCGTACACTTTGTGTCAATATTGACTTTATTCAGACATCAACCAAAGAGGGTTTATTTCAAATGTAAATAATCATTCGCAGTCTAATTTCGGTCTAACCAGTTTATTGCAAAATATTAAAAGTGCAATGGAACGCGAGTGTTTTAGTATAGGGTTCATTCTATATGAAATATCTAAATTCGCTAATGGAAATTGAATGAAACACAATTCAGATCTTGATCAGAAATTTAGTTTTGTATAAGTATACACTGTCTGCATTTGTTGTTATATTTACTTTAACTGTATGGTTTCAGTTAAAAACAGATATTTGCAGGCGTTTGAATCCTAATCAGAATATGTATAACTGCTTGAATGTCAGCTATCATTTTCTTGTAAAGACTTGGCGTGCGAAGTAATGTGACAGAATGGGTTTTAGCAGAAATTTATTTATAGGGGGATTGACTGTAAAAGTAATATATTATGGGCATATGCGTCAGAAAGAGAACACCAAACCAAGTGCTAAATTACATCAACTCAACTAAATGCCGGTAAAACATAATCCGAGGTAGGTTCTTCTCTCTGACAGATGATACAGATTAACCATTATGTTCGCTTAATGAATTGCCGGCATGTCAAAAACATGTAAGTTAAACTTAAAAATCAATTCACTTCAATTTTTAAAGTAAAATGTTTAATAACCAGTATGTATCCAGGTCATGTTCTACCCATAATTCTATTCTGGTTTTCCCTTCATCTTACTGAAAGAATGCAACTGTCTGACTGGAATAATATGAAGCTGGAGTTCCACAAGGATAAATATTAGGCCATTGTTATTTCTTGTTTTTATAAATGATATTGTTAGCGACATTGGATGGAACATTCGTTTGTTTGCTTACGACACTAGCTTGTTTAGTGTAGGTATTACTCCCGCACATATGGCAACACATATCAATAATAATATATTAAAAAGGCAGAGAAATGGCTAGTTGAATTCAATCCTAAAAATATTGGGTTGTTAATAATCTCGAGAAAAATGTCTCATCCGTATATATGCAAGACCATCAAATTCATGATCATGAAGTAGATTCACATAAGCACATTGGCGTTCGTCTCTCACGTGATCTAACATGGCACTGCAGTATCGAATATATCGCTACTAAGGCATGGACAAGAATAAATGTCATGCGAAAACTCAAATTCACTTCGGACAGATATTCCCTTGAAACAATCTACGTATATTTCGTGATACCTATTTTAGAATACGATGATACTATATTTGGTAACTGTAATGCCAGAGAATCTAACAGTTTTGAAAAAAAACCAATATTAAGCTACCCGTATAGTAACTGGGACAACTAAATTGGTTTCTGTTGTTAAATTATTGCATGAAGTTGGATAGAAACGCCTTGAAACCGACGTAAAATACAGACTTATTCTCTTTTATAAAATGGTGTCTCATTTAACACAAAAATATCTCACAGAACTGGTACCTGAAGTGGCTGGAAGTGTTTCTCGATGCAATTTAAGATTAAGAAACGATGGTGATATTCAACCTCTGGCCTGTCGCGCAACCCATTATAGCAACTCTTTCCTCCCTGCAACAAAACAGGAATGGAACAACCTCCCCGAAAATGAAAAACAATCTTCTACTCTAAACGCATTCAAAACGTCTTTGAATATCACTCTGCTAATTGTTCCCAAACATTTTATTACGGTGTCAGAACACAGCAGCTCCTGCACAAGAGGCTTCGTACAAACTGCAGTTCCTTGAACCATAAACCTATTCTCAAAGAACATATCTGACACTGCCTTGTGTACATGTGGCCTCGTTGAGAACGTATCGCACTTCTACTTAAGCTGTTGCAAATATACCAACGAAGGAAACCAACGAAGAAAAACAACTTTTTGATGATGTTGTCAGATTCACCACTCCGTCCCTGTCTGTCTTTCTGTTTGGTGATCCTCTTTTAAATTATAATACAAACATCATTATAGACGAAGCTGTACATCGGTTTATCCAAACCTCAAAACGATTCTTATAAACTCGAACGCTCACATTCCTTCGAATTTGCTTGTACTGCTCAGAATCCTAGACCTCTCTACATATATGTGTCAACCTTTGTTTCCGTTTTTTTGTTTGTTTTATTTATTTATTTATTTTTTCTTTTATTCTGAAGTATCTTACTCCAAATAATGTTGTATAAACTGACATATCCTGCTTAATTAATTTAATTAGTTTTTCAGTACAATTAATATAGTACAATAACGGGCAGTCATTTCTGCATAAAGCGAGTGCAGTTGTTACGGTGATGGGGGAGAAACACAATAAGCAGTCTTGTTTTCGTTTCCATCCTTTTCTTTTCCTTTGTGTTATCATTACAATATTCATGCAAATATTTAAAAATAAAATACGTTTAAACCAATTTTATACAGGCTTCTGACCTCGATCCTAATTGTTTGTGATATGCTGTCATAATCGCAAACATGCATTGCATGAATGAAGGTCCATAATAAATAGTTTGGATTATACTATCTAGACCTATGGCGCAGATTCAAATGGTAGCATTTGTTTTGTATCTGAACCGTACAGTTTTTAGAAAGAAAATCGTGGCTAAACCGTACAAAAAAACATCGGTTCTAAACCGTACAGTACACTTTTACCTCTTATGGCTAAACCGTACACTCGACATTATTTTCAAACGTCTCCAAAAGACAAAATGTAGATCAGTGCCACAAACTAGGTAACTCAACGTTAATATCGGGCTCAGATGCATATATCCACAGTGTTAGAAAATGTTAAGCGTAGTTGGTAAGCTTACAATGAGGCAAAGTATGACCTCCTTCTCGATTCGATTTCTGATTTTCAGTTTCTGCAAAGTTTACCAAAGATTTTGAGCCTTACACACTGACATGAACCATAAGGGGGTACGCCGCTGTTGACGGGCGTTATAACTCTGTGTTATGGCACCAATTAAATGACTGAAAGAAAAATCTACATAGTTTAAACAGTGTAAAAATGTGATGCTTGCCTTTCAGCCTCCGTCATGTCCTCCATCTTAGAAAAGTCTAAACATTTGCGGCCGTACAGCTTGCACCACAGTGTATACGTAGACATTTATTTGATGGTAGCTTAAGAAAGGTTTACTGGTGTGTTAAACAGTGCAGATAACTACTAGATATCATGTTGCAATACACTTTTGTAATGTGAAGAGGGCAAACCAAGACCAGATACAATGTTCCGTATATTATTCGTAAGCAATGCAGACATCAGTCTGATACCAGTTTCGAATATACTGTTTGTAAATAGGACTGACCGCAGTGAGATACCTTGTTCCAATACACTGTTTGTAAACAGTGCAGGCAATGGTCAGACACCATAATCAAATACACTTTTGGCAAACAGGGAAGACCACGGTCAAAAGCCATGTTCCAATACAACTTTTGTAAATAGGGCAGACCACAATCCGATGCCATTTTCCAATACACTTTTGTAAACGGGACAGACTACGGTCAGATACCATGTTCCAATACACTGTTGGTCAGGAGACAAATATGAGTCATGCAGGAAACACCACATACGGAACAAGCAATCGCCCGAACAGCAACACAAGGATACAGCAAACGTGCATAATTATAGAAACATCAAGGTCAGTGACAAAAGTCACTGGGGGGTTAAACCGGTTTATTCCATCCCCACCCTAAAAGACAAACAGTGTAAATAAACGTATCCCCTCTCCGACTAACCTACAACAACCGCGACGGAAAATACAGTGGTAAAGTGTATGTATAACGAAAGATTTCAAGTGAACAAACTGTATTCACCTATCGCTAGTGTACTCAATGATTGAGATGCAAACAGAGTATCTGTAGAAAAGTAATAAAGGGTACGACAAAAACAAAATAGTACAGATATCCGACGTCCTCCTTCTGTTTCTGAATTTCAGAGGCCGCCTTCAAAGAGAGCTAAACCTTTCTTGTCGGCGTACATGCAAAGAGACCAGCGTAATTGCCAACTGTAAAAGGGTTCACAACCAAACATACAGTATGTTGTAGAACTTTAGGGTCATATCCCTTTTTAAAGATTTTTTTAACATATTTGATGAACAAAGTGAGAAAATGGGTATGTCCAATAATTTTAATGAGTTTGTAAATCACATAACCATACAATTCATGATGTAAAATACCGTGTCGCAGAAGTGCCTTGAAATTACATTGGTAGTTGCTAATAAGTGACAGATTTCGCTAGTAAAGATTTGAGCAAGTGTTTCTTAGTTTATGGTATCTATATCCCTGCTTAAGCAGCTTTTCAGTTAAACTGAGATTTCGACCATAATACATCAGATAGCTTTTCCAAATACACTGTAAACAGCGCATACCATGACAGATTACACACTATGTTCCAATACATTTACGTACATTTTCGCTACATCCTTGTCCCTATTACTTGAGTTAACTCTTACACTGACACGTCTTTTCGATTGAAAACGGTGTCTGCTACCATTTCCATTTTAGTCTTCCTTTCTTTTAATAAATACAATCAAAATACCAAATCGTAACTCGGCATGTCATCTGTGTCCAAATTGATTGGTAAATTAATTAAGGATCTGACATTGGCAGCGAAAGAGTTAATGCCATATGCGCTGTTAGACACCACACCTAAGCAAACTACCTTTTCATATGCAGTAACGTGAACACAATATGATTACATGAATTGCGTAGCTAAATGGTGTTCTGAACCATTAAGCTGGACACAAACCAGCCGTAACATTCTTGAAAACACATTTATCATACGAGATCCTTTGTGTCGGTTATATTAAAAAATTCATTTTCATTTGTTCAAAAGCATGTTGTACAAAAGGAAGGAGATTTAGTTTCACTCCGTCTAAAACAAGCTTTGCATGACACAGTCAACTGGCAAACAGGACGAAAATAATACATGTGGCTGAAACACCCGAAACAACCAAGACAACGATAGTTGACCCAGATGAAAATTAGCCGAAGAAATGTACAAGCAGCTCTGGGGCAGGTGAATTTTGTTTTTGGTTGAAAATATATGTACTTTGTGCGGATAACATTTGATGCAAACAAACAAATCAAATCACGTCAAACTATTTGACTCATCGCCTAGCAGGTACTTGTGCATTTATATTTATGATGTGGTATATTAGAGCAATAAATATGGCAGACATTTGAGGAGAAGTTCTTTAGGCACCAATTCAGTCACCTTTTCCCGAAAGACAGTTTTGGTTTAAAACGTAAACATACTGGGTTTTGATTTAAAACATAAACCTGCTGGTCAACTAATTTGTGCTAAAACATTGACTGACAGGAGATAGAATTTTGAACTATCTTAACTTAACCAAGGCGTTGCCAGTTTAAGTGTTTGTCGTACACTTTGTGTCAATATTGACTTTATTCAGACATCAACCAAAGAGGGTTTATTTCAAATGTAAATAATCATTCGCAGTCTAATTTCGGTCTAACCAGTTTATTGCAAAATATTAAAAGTGCAATGGAACGCGAGTGTTTTAGTATAGGGTTCATTCTATATGAAATATCTAAATTCGCTAATGGAAATTGAATGAAACACAATTCAGATCTTGATCAGAAATTTAGTTTTGTATAAGTATACACTGTCTGCATTTGTTGTTATATTTACTTTAACTGTATGGTTTCAGTTAAAAACAGATATTTGCAGGCGTTTGAATCCTAATCAGAATATGTATAACTGCTTGAATGTCAGCTATCATTTTCTTGTAAAGACTTGGCGTGCGAAGTAATGTGACAGAATGGGTTTTAGCAGAAATTTATTTATAGGGGGATTGACTGTAAAAGTAATATATTATGGGCATATGCGTCAGAAAGAGAACACCAAACGATTATTATAATTTCCAAAACTATATCTAGCAGAGTTTCGACTACTTAGATCTCATTTCCCCATTGGTTTTAAGCAAATTCATCCATGATTTCAAATCTGGTGTTCATTATTTGTCTTGAAGTATGTCTACACATGTCTCTGACATATAAGGTAGGCTGGGTGATAATGACAAAACACATTTACAGGTTGGACGACTCTAGGCAAACTTGTTCTCGTCATCTATGTTGTGGGTAAGTTCAGCGGGGATACCTTTATTTACAATATTTGTTAAGCTAGGGTGACTTTGAGAGAAGTGCGAGGTTAGGACGTCTGTAAACCGGTTTAAACCCCCAGTGGTGTTTTTGCTGCTGACCGTGCCAAGGCGGTACTCTCTTTGTCAACCTTCCTTTTGTTTGCCTTGCGTCTTTGTGCTTGTGGTTTGTTCATGTTGTGGAACGTTTGTCCCTGGTTCTTGTGTCTCTTTTGGTGTTTTCTGTGTTCATTTCGTGTGTGTGTGTGTGTGTGCGTTTGGGTGTGTGATTGTTTGTGTGTGTGTGTGTCATGCTGTCTATCGGTGTTTTGGTGGTGGTTGCGTCTTGCATGTGGCTTTGCCTGCTTTTCCATTTATTGACGACGAATCTCCTCAGCTTCCAGTTCTATAGATCGTCTGGAAAAACATTGATTGTCACCCCAATGCTTTAAAACACAATGCTAATTATCTTCATACAGCGGCCAAATACATCACTGGGTAAGCTAGCTTTAAGTGAGGGTAAATAATTATTTAGATATTGATGAGATTGCGTCAGTCTTTAAATCGATCTAAGGTCAGAATGAACTTGATAAGTGCCCAATTAACCTACAAAGGAAAGAGTTGTATCTATTATGGTGAACATCCATGTTTGAATCGTTTGATCAAAAACTCTGTTTAGCAACTCAGGTCACATTGACATTGAATTTTGGCTGACTAAAGTTATTTATTTTATACAATTTGATGTTTAATCACAATTGGACCGACGGTATAGTATGCAGAGCGGCGAAACAGCTGTACACACTAAAAAGGATCTTTTCAAACGAATTTCAGAGACTTTATTCGATGACCCATGCACATTAATTTGGTCTTTTTAACCCTTCGCTTGCTGAATTTTAAAATACATTCTCCTTCTTAACCCATGCCCTGTTGTATAATTATATTTCCCCAGTGAACAAATATTTCGCTGGACAATCACTACTGTGGAGTGCACTGGTTGCACAGTCAACTTGTAAATAGTGCAGACCCTGATGATACAGCTCCTGCAGGAGCTGGGTCTTCACTATTTATAGGTAGGTATGTTGACGTGAATAGCAAGCGAATGGTTAGATATGCATGTAGAGATAAATATCACAATCGCTATATTGCAACGGCCCTTATATCTCTTCCTGGTTCGTCTCATTCAGTACGGATGTGTTTTGGGTGCATGTGACGGGTATCAGTACAACAGGCAAGTTCGCTTCTGAAATCAGTCTTTGGAAAAAAGGTACTTGTTTTAGTTTCACCATTGTATGATGAGATATGTATTTTAATTGACGCAGTAGAACTAGATATTTCCGTAGTTATAACTATATCACTTGCTGTGCTTGTTTTATACTATCCTAATTTGTCTACTACAGTATGTATTAAAAGTTTGAAATAATCAATTAACAGTAGTATAATAACGAATACTTAAACTGGCATCTAATGTAGTCAAGTTCAGATAATTGTAACTTGCCCAAGTCATTCAAAGTGTTAGCACATCGAAAACTATGGAGGACGATTAACGCCAAATTGCATTATGCGTTGTGTCTTGTCAGTTCTTGTTCAATGCATTATGCGTTGTGGCATTTCAGTTTGCTTTATGATAAATGCTTCATGTATTGTGTTATTGAACAGTTTGCTAAACGATTTGTTGCATTCAGTACATATTTGACGAATTGTCAGTTATTATGCTAGGTTTTACATGTGTGAGGTTAGGACGTCCGTAAAACCGGTTAAAACTCCCAGTGGTGTTTTCGCTACTGACCGTGGCAGTGCGGTGCTCTCTTTGTCACCCTTCCTTTTGTTTGCCTTACGTTTTTGTGCCTTAAATTGTGTTGATGTGTGGAGTGTTTGTCTCTAGTTCTTGTGTGTGTGTTGATGTGTTCTGTGTTTATCTCGTGTGCGTTTGGGTGTGTTGGTGTATGTGAGTGTATGTGTTTGCATGCGATCTATCGGTGTTCTGATGGTAGTTGCGTCTTGTATTTGGCTTTGCCTGCTTACCAATGTTTTTGCCGTCGCGGCTGTTATAAATTAGTCGGAGAGGGGATACGTTTATTCACACTATTTGCCTTTTAGGGTGGGGATGGAATAAGTGTGAGGTTGGGCGCCCATAAACCGGTTTAACTCTCCCCCCCCCCTCCGGTGACTTTTGTCACTGACCGTTCCAAGGCGATACTTCCATCCCCTCCTATTATATGTTTGCATTGTCTTAGTGCGTCTCTTGGTGTTTTTATAGTTATGTACATTTACTGTTTCCTTGGGTTTCTGTTCGGGCGACTGTTTGTTCTGTATGTGGTGTTTCCTGCACGACTCATTTTTGTACTTTTAAAACGAAAAATAGTTTGCCCCTTTTACCATAACATCTCTTTTAAATTAAATGTGATGTCACCAGTTTAAAAATCTATTTACAATTAATTTAACCCAAATACACGTAGCCTATCACTCATCGGCGAACATTGTACTACACAGCTGA
Source organism: Azorinus chamasolen (assembly GCA_963576725.1). Classification (NCBI taxonomy): domain Eukaryota; kingdom Metazoa; phylum Mollusca; class Bivalvia; order Cardiida; family Solecurtidae; genus Azorinus; species Azorinus chamasolen. The sequence continues at coordinate 62,433,042 of OY755240.1, read as the reverse complement.
CACATTAAATATTCATGTGCAAAAAATAATGACATCGTGAAAATTAATTATATTGTTAAAATCGCACATGGACACAGGAATTCGTTATCATGACAGACTCAATAAAACCGAGTCTGCAATATTCTCTTTTGCTTTCGAGGGATCACCAATTTTCAGAATATTTGTGGAATCATATATATATATATATATATATATATATATATATATACTCCAGTGCGAAAAACAGGAAAAAAGATGTCAACTGCCTCTGTTTCTTCTAAGTTTAATTTTAACTAACAATAAAAGTACAAAAATGAGTCATGCAGGAAACACCACATACAGAACGATCAGTCGCCCGAACAGCAATACAAGGAAACAGCAAATGTACATAACTTTAAAAACACAAAGCACAAAGACAAAACATACATACAATAGGGGGAAGATGGAAGTACCGCCTTGGAACGGTCAGTGACAAAAGTCACTGGGGGGGTTAAACCGGTTTTTGTGCGCACAACCTCACACTTATTCCATCCCCACCCTAAAAGACAAACAGTGTAAATAAACGTATCCCCTCTTCGACTACTAATTTACAACAACCGTGATGGCAAATACAGTGGTAAAGCGCATGTATAACGAAAACATTTAAGTGAACAAACTGTATCCACCTATCGCTAGTGTACTCAATGTAGAAAAATAATAAAGGGTACGACAAAAACGAAATAGTACAGATATCCGACGTTCTCCTTCCGTTTCTGGATTTAAGAGGTCGCCTTCATAGAGCATTAAACCTTTCTTGTCGGCGTACATGCAAAGAGGCCAGCGTGATTGCCAACTGTAAAAGGGTTGACAACCAAACATGCAGTATGTTGTAGTACTACAGGATCATTTCCCTTTTTAATGAATTTTTAACATATTTGATGAATAAAGTGAGAAAATGGGTATGTCCAATAATTTTACGAAGTTTGTAAATCACATCACCATAAAATTCAGGATGTGAATACCTTGTCGCAGAAGTGCCTTGAGAATATATTTAATAATGACTCATGAATACTTGAAGTTTTCGTCTCGGCCAGAAACTGTTGAATACCTGGTCTCAGTTTAAGGAATGATATCAGGCTTAATGTATATGAGGCATTAAACATAAATCTAGAGAAGTTAAGTGAAATAATTTTATCTAAACAAAGTAATTAGAGACAAACACTTATATTTCAGATAGGAAACGACGCTTTATGCACGGAGCGTCTCATTAATGGAAATGTAGTAAAGTCAAGCAGGCAAAGCCACATGCAAGACGCAACCATCACCAAAACACCGATAGACAGCATAACCGAAAATGAATTTGATAAAACCCTTTAGTCCGTGGCACTTTTTTTATATCTGATTTCGTTTTATAAGTTTCGGTTATTATCAAATACAATATATGAAAACGTAGTTAAGTCAAGCAGGAAAAGACACACATACAAAACGCAACGAACACCAAAACACCAATAGAAAGCAAACACCACATCAAAGCAAATAAAAACACGCACACGCACACGCACAAACACACGAGACAAAAAACATCAAACACGAACAAAAGCACAAACACAAAGGCATAAAGCAAATACAGAAGCAAGGGTGACAAAGAGAGTACCGCTTTGGAACGGTCAGTGGCAAAACCTACACTGGTGGTTTAAACCGGTTTACGGACGTCCTAACATCACACTTATCTCACAGTCACTCTAGCTTAACAAATAGTGTAGAGAAAGTTATCCCTCGCCACTTCCCCACAACATAGGAGACGGTAAACATAGGATTATATCTATAACATTGCATGACAACAACTGTGAAAGTCCGTCAAATGTGTACTCAAATACTTTGCTGAAGTCAGAACAACTGCATGGATGCCGTTAAGGGCACGGCAGAGAAAGGGCAATACACGAGTCTGGTAAGCTCATCCCGTTTCTGGGTTTAAGAGTATACCACCATCGAGTACTACTCTCGACCTGTCATTGTGCAAGCAAAGAGGGGAGCTAAGCTACCGACTGTAAAGGGATCAATAACCAAACATGCAGTGCGTTGTAATATAATGGGGTCATAACATTTCTTCCTAAAAGTTTTAATGCGTGTAATAAACAAATCATGAAAATGGATATTACCCCGAATTTCCCTATGATGAGAAATGCCTTGTTGCAATAACGTCCGTTGATTGCAATTGTATTTACTAATGAGAGGTAAACTTCGATAACAAAATTTAGAAAACAAATTCCTGATCTTATGATATCAAGCCTTTAAGAAGTTTATCAGTTATAATTAAATTACGACTATTAAAATCTTCTAGCAAAGAACAGTTGTGAAATGTAAACCCCATAAGATATAGAGCATCACAAAATGATAACTGAGAACACATCTTACCCTTTTTACCAAAGTAAACATTAATTTTTGAAAATGTTATACCATTGTATATTTTTTATATAACAGGTTTAACTAAGTTATTATTTAAGAATGTCCGTGAAACGGGGACCAGTATTATTTCACCAGCGAACAGAGTAGGCCATGCTTAGATGATATTGGTAAACTCTATTTAGGAAGGCTTAGAAAGAAGTATTCATTGATTGAGAGAAAATCGAACTGAGTACTCTATGAAGGCGACCTCTTAAATCCCTCTTAAATCCGTAAACGGAAGGAGGACGTATGGTTTTTGTCGTACCCTTTATTACCACTGTATTTTCCATCGTGGTTGTTGTAGATTAGTCGGAAAGGGGATACGTTTATTTACACTGTTTGTTTTTTAGGATTGGGATGGAATAAATGTGGGGCGCCCCTAAACCGGTTTAACTCCCCGGTGACATTTGTCACTGACCGTTCCAAGGCTGTACTTCAATATTCCTCTATTGTTTGTTACGTCTTTGTGTGCCTTTTTGTGTCCTTTATATACTTGTACATTTGCTGTTTGTCGTCGTGGTGCTGTTCGGGCGGCTGTGTATTTTGTATGCGTTGTTTCCTCATACATGTACTTTCTTGAAAAACGAAACACAACATTAAATACACTTTGTCATGGAAACCATTCCAGTGTAATAATTCTCCGAGCCGTAGCTAATGCGGACCTTCATTAAGGCGAGTTGACTTTATGGTATGAATAGTTGTCGGTAAGTGTCATCAGTTTGGTCTTTTATTTATTCAACATAATCTTTAGTTCGGGTACACTTTAACAACTACGTTAAAAGTGGAAAACAGTCGTACATTGAGCACCACACACAAAAGGGCACGGCACCAAACTCCGTCAAATATAAAGACAAAGCGTGATGAAACGCACAAACTCCATAAATACGCATTTATATGCCTTTGCAAACATAGTAGAACCAGAGACTCCTGTAGAAGCTCTTTGATTCCCAATGACCAAAAGTGTGGGTTGTTTGCAAAGTTGGATTTAAATTCAGTCAGACCAAAGCTAAACTTCATAAGCAAACAGCAGACCCAGATCAGTGAGCTCCTACAGTTTTGTTTATGAATTGTAGAGGTTTTGGCCTGACTGGGTCTATTGTGCTTGCAATGGACAGTTGTAAGAGGGAATTTGTTGAAATCTTATTTTCGAACCCTCAATTTCAGCAAGTTGTAATACATTAGCTTAATATAGTTACAGTAAAACATCTCTGTAACGGCCACTAAATTGTGCTAATTAGTTGGTATTTTGGGCAGGTGGCTGCTTAAAGCAAGGTCAAAGTAAAACATAACACTCCTATACTTTCACCTTGCTTTAGGCAGCTACCTGTCTTTAACACAAACTACTTGATATAAGTAAGTGGTCGTTATAGGGAGGTTTTAATGTATGTTAAAAAATAAAGAAAAAAGACAAGTTAAAAATGTTTTACCGTGTATACCAGAACAAGTTGGAAGTCAAAGTAAATTAAAAGAACATAGTTTTTCATTGTTCAGACTGCCTTTAAATATAATGAATATGTGCCATTCCTTAAGGAAAAGTCAATTTTTAAAGGTTAACTTTTCGCTGTGGAGATGTACTTGATTTAGTCATTTGTAATTTAGATTTTACTGTTTTCCGTAAAATATAAACGCTGTGTTTTTTTATTGTTATATTGTTAGGGGAACCTTATCAATACAAGACACGAAATAGATGTTCATGCTGTGGAGCAGAACGTTACCAGTTTAAAGGTCGTCCAGCTTTTAACAAAATCGTGAGTAATACATTAGTTTAATATAGTTACAGTATAATCTCTCTGTAACGGCCACTAAATTGTGTTAATTAGTTGGTATTTTGGGCAGGTGGCTGCTTAAAGCAAGGTGATAGTAAAACAGAACGCTCATATACTTTCACCTTGCTTTAAGCAGCCATCTGTCTTTAACACAAAATACAAAATGTAATTCAGTGGCCGTTATAGAGAGGTTTTACTGTATGTTAAAAAAGGAAAACAAAGACAAGTTAGAAATGTTTCACCGTGTATACCAGAACAAGTTGAAAGTCAAAGTAAATCAAAAGAACATTATTGTTCAGACCGCCTTTAAATAATTGAATATGTGCCATTCCTTAAGGAAAAGTCAATTTTTCAAGGTTAACTTTTCGCTGTGGAGATGTACTTGATTTAGTCACTTGTAATTTAGATTTTACTGTTTGTTTTTCGTAAAATATATACGCTGTGTTTTTTATTGTTATATTGTTAGGGGAACCTTATCCAGACAAGACACGAAATAGATGTTCATGCTGTGAAGCAGAACGTTACCAGTTCAAAGGTCGTCAAACTTTTAAGAAAATGGTGAGTATACACATTGTGACATCTGGCCCCGAGGTTGTACAACTGTTTGCTTGAGTCTTAGATCATTCTCAAACATCTGATTGGTCAGTTTCTGAGCTTCCGCAGAGATTGATATTATACTCAGACTCAGAAGTTTTATAACTCTCGGACCTAGACTCCAGGTATGGGGAATAAGTTGTGCATTTCGCGAGAATGTTTTACACGTTTCCACAAATCAGTAACGTTTTGATTACTATTCGGATATGTGGTCACAATGTAGGGTATGGGAAACAAAATGGTTTCATTTTTCAAGTAATCCCCATGTTCTGAGATATGTATATAATATAAGGAAAAATACCATATATTTAGCTTAGTCATTGGCCTTTATAATACCTTTACCTTGTGAGATATGGACCAGCTACCTTTTCTGGTCCCTGTGTCTTTCGCCATCACAGACAAATAGGTGATACCTTTTGCAAACAGATTTGATCCAGGTAAGACACCGAGGAACTCGTACCACCAATATCTAACCTGTTTGACATTTTGATATGATTGTGAAACGAAATCAGGGAAAATCAGGAAACCTTTTCCACTTTGCAATCTAAAGTGAACTAAAACGACGAAGAAATGGTCACTGTAACGACATAAAGTTTTTGTGTTGTTATAATTCCTGGGTATTCGAATTTGAATAGTTTCAGTTGAATACCGATTAAGCCGGTGCTAGGAACAGACCTAATAGAACAGTCCGAATTGTTCTCTTTTCGCATTGCTACTTTTGATTTCAAAGGAGCTGCTTTTGGATTTTTATAGTAATGTTGCTTTTTCAATATAAACTGCTCATGATCAGACTCATTAAGCAGAGTATGCACGTTTCTCTTTTAGCATTGCTGCCGTTGCCTTCAAAGGATCTTCTACTTTCAGATTTTAATTTTAAATATGCACAGACAAAACCTGCAAGTAGAAACTATGTCGATCTTAATGTAAACGTTTGCAAACAAACTCAATCTAGAAAGTATGCAATAAGCAGTCATATCTACGTAAAAGTACGTGTACAAGTCATGCAGGAAACACCGCATACAAAACACACAACCGCCCAAACAGCACCGCGACGAAAAAACAGCAAATGTACATGTACATAAAAGACACAGAAGAAGCACAAAGACATGACAAAAATACAATAGGGGAAGTTGGATGTACCTTCTTGGAACGTAAGCTTACAATATAATTGTACTTAACCATTTTCCTGTTCAATATTCATGTAAGAAATGATGAAAAACATGAATATTAACTCAATTTGTATAATGTAAACTTTTCAAGGGACGTTTTTACTTTGACAAAAACTGTAGAATCAGACCTTTATAATGCCAAAGCGAACAGAGCAGACCCTGATCATATAGGAGCCGTCTGATCTGGATTTACACCGCTTGTAAAAAGCGTTTATATGGGGAAAAAAGTTAAAACGAAGACCCAAATGTTATTCGCTAATGCATTGGTATTAATTCTTGTTATGTTTTGTTTTAATGTCACAACTGTTCGGCACAGGCCAACGGTATTTTGTTGTATAGAGAGAGAGAAATTGTTTATTGTTTATCAAAAACTTATACGTATCAACAAAAACGGTTTATTTTGTATCGCAGGGGCATTTTTTACCCAATTTCAAATTGATAAAATTTATAAGAATGATAAACAGAAACAATATCATATTTTATAATTTCAAGAATAACTTCTTTGTTTCACAATCAAATCGCTATGTTGTGACCACTCTTAAGAACCGTCTCTACTTTGATGGAGAACAGGCGGTTTTAATATTTGAGAACGCACCTTTATCTGTATTTTTTTACTAAAATATTATGCGGTTATTGTAGAAACTGTCCGTTTAATTATTTTCAGTGGGGTAGACAATAATACGAAGATGACACAGGCAGACTACCAGTTACGATATATCGGCATTATCCTGTCTAGATATAGCTATATGTTAAGCCTGTCTCACACAGAACACGGTTGGGCACACGGTTCCAATACGGTATACTCGGTTATACACGGGTTGACTGGTACGAGTATTGAGCTCCAACCGTACCTGGGGATGAGTTGGTACGATTTAGACTCGAATGTAGCATGAGTATGTACGAACAAAGCACGGATATACTCGGTCAAGCAAGGTTTGTCACGGTTTGAACACGATTTGCAAAACGATTTTCATACGATTCATACGATTGTTGTACGGTTCCAAGTACGGTCTAGTACGGTCTGTTACGGCCTAGTACGATTAAACACGACTTTTACTCGATTAACTGGACATTTACAGGGTTTACATACGGTCCCACCGACTTTTGTTCGAGTTATGCTCGAATTATCACACATTCGTGTATGTTTTGATATAAATTGACTCGTTTTGATGGCTTGGCTCCATAAATTTTCGAACTTTCAACAGAGAAGTATAGGAAAATGGCAGATGACAGAATAAGGGAATTAGAAATCATGATAAGACTGATAGACATTGAGATTATTTTGGCCAGAAGGCGTGAGGGGAGACAAGAACAAGTCAACAGAAGGAGAAGAAGAAGGAGACAAGTTTGGACAAGAGAATGGCTCAACAGAAGGGTCATGTTTGGTCAATATGATACTCTGATCATACACGAGTTTTGTACAGACATAGAGACCATGTCTGGTCGTACTTGACCATGTATAATTCGTAATTGAACCGTATTGGTCGTATGGCGCTCGTATGAAACCGTATTGGTCGTATGGCGATCGTATAAAACCGTGTGTACACTCGTATGAATCGTACGGTGATCGTGTGACATTCGAGTGTTAATCCGGGTGTTGGATGTAGGACTTGGGAACGGTTTCACACGATTCCATACGATTTATATACGATCGTAGAAATGTTTTTGGAGTGGGGTTCGTAGATTTTTTTGTTTGATGACATAAATAAAAAGTGTGTTTGTAATACATGTTGAAAAAGAGCTTAATTGGGTGAGGAAAATAAAACACCCCTACTAAATCATTGTTTTATTGATTTTTAGTAGATACAACGATCAATAAATTACATCAATTGTTTTGTGTTAAAGGCAGGTGGCTGCTTAAAGCAAGGTGAAAGAAAAAACAGAACGCTCCTATGGGAGCTATAAATACCAACTAATTAATACAATTTAGTGGTCGTTATAGAGAGGTTTTACTGTACATAGATATTAAATATTGCTAAAAATTTGTTTTGGCAATTTTAGGGGGGCATACCCCGGCTCAGCCCCCACTTAATCCACGGATGTTTACCTTTGTTTACGTCATACAGAAGTTATCTGTTTTTCTATTGCCTACAGAAGGATGCAATTACAAGCAATATTTATATTTCCAATACGAATTTCCTTATATTGCTCCATGTGAATTTGACATTAGTTATATGACAGAACTAATCTTATAGGTCTGGTGACTGGTCTTAATGCATAGGGTACATCCGGTAAAATACGGGACATCGGATTAAATCCGGGCATAAAAACTAATCAGTTATTGTTACTAGAAGTTCGGATTAGCGTAGGTTTTCTGTAAATAAGTGTAAAGAACATGATACAAACACTCTACGTTTCTTTCCGCTGTAATCAAGTGCAATTAAAGTGTTGCATATTAAGATTACAGTGTTCTTATTTAGTGCATATAATGGCAAATTTGTTAACATATCTGATTTCTGATTCCTCGCCTCATTGATTTCCTTCTGTTTACGGAACAGTGTTAGCTCATAGGAATCCTTGAACGCTTACATAAGTTAAATAACACGATCGTCGAAATAGATTAATTGACTTTTAGATAATAGAATTTGGATTTCCCATACTTCATTCTCAGTGTTCTTATTTTCTGGTCCTTCGGGATGATTAGTTTTAGGGCATAAAATTTGAAAATTGAATACTGCTTGGGGGCGTGAGTAGTGTTGCACTTTTTATCGCTACTCATGAACAGACTCAATAAATTCTGAAAGGTGGTGATCCAACGAGAGCATAAATTGCAACACAAAAAGAGAAAATTGCAGACTCGGTTTTATTGAGTCTGTTCATGAACAGTAATTGAAAGTGCAACACTGCTCACGCCCCCTAGCACCGGCTTAAGCGGTATTCAATTTTCAGAACAAGAAGTACTGAAACTCATGATCTCGAAGGACCAGAAGGTATAACAACACTGAGAATGAAGTACGGGGCGACGTTTTACGGCCGCCACACAAGCACTTAACACCTGCTGTTGTGAAGATTATAAATTCTGAAAGGTGGTGATCCAACGAGAGCATAAATTGCAACACAAAAAGAGAAAATTGCAGACTCGGTTTTATTGAGTCTGTTCATGAACAGTAATTGAAAGTGCAACACTGCTCACGCCCCCTAGCAAAAACCGAGTTTGCAAGTTTCTCTTTTGGCATTGCTACATTTGCTTCGAAGGATCACCCACTTTCAGAATTAGTATAATATGTTGGCAAAATATAACCCAGAACAACAGATAACGGCGCGTACCCGAATACAAAAATCGCCATTTATCACCAAACCCTACGCCGTGACTACATTTTAGAATCGTCTCTTAAAGAGAAATAAAGCAGTCTCTTGCTGAATTTTAAAATACCGTTCTCCTTCTTTACCCATGCCCTGTTGTATAATTACATATATCTTCACTGTGTACACGTATTTCGCTGTGCAATCGCTGCTGGGGAGTGCACTGGTTGCACAATCAACTAGTAAATAGTGCAGACCCTGATGAGACAGCTCCTGCAGGAGCTGTCTCATCTGGGTCTTCACTATTTACAGGAAGGTATATTGACGCGAATAGCAAGCGAAGGGTTAAAGAGAAATAAAGCAGTTATTCTTAAAAATATGTTTTTATTTGCGCATCTTATCTGGACCTTTAAATTAACCATATTGATAGGTCAGATTGCGGAGTCTTTGTCTGTCTGTCAAAGCAATAGGTGGCCTCAACGACACTCCTAGTGATTCCCTTTTAAGTGCTAAACATATATGTGGTTTACTTTTTCTGGTTTATTACGTTTAAGCAGTCTCCGTCCGTACTCTCGCCCTGTTGAACTTTCGAAAGTCTAAGATGGTGAACTACAGAAGTTAGACAAACAAATCAAATACAGTGAGCACTAGTTCGTTCAGCCATTTAAACTGCTTAGTTCGGGGTATTCACGTTTTACGCTGTAAAAACAAAAATAAAATAAAAAATAAATAAAAATATAACATACTGAATGAACGATATCAAAGGAAGAACAGTACCGTCTGAAATCATGCAGACGGACGGTCGGATGGACAGGTAGGGGATAATCCTATAAACGTTCGGGCTACACCGTTAGGGATGGATTAGTCTAACTTCAATATTATATAACAACATATTAGTACATGTACATATGCTATTATTTACTGGTACCAGACTGCGATCGATTTTGTTCCAAATTTGCGACTTTGATATTGTTTGTTATATAAATGGATTTAGCTGTATAAAAGAGGCTTACAAAAGGCCGTATGGCAGAATTCTGGCCAGAGATACACATTTAGGGAAATAAACCCTGTCCACGCAATCGTCTTGATGTTTTATTTTCAGGCCGTACATTACAAAATGGAGACATTGCTTCTTCCTTCATAGCATGTGTTTACCTGTTTAAGTTGGGCGAATCAATGGTCATGTCCTTGATACTGTTTGTTGACAAGTTACATTTGATGAACGCTGAGAAGCAAATACCATTTACTTATTTATCGACCAAGTACGTCGGATGTAATTTTCCTGCAATAACAATGTTGACAATTAACGTCGGATAATTAAATCGCAATGTCTATGATAATATCTATTGATATATCAGCAAAATCTGTGCAATCTGGCACTAATTATTGTTTGTTGTGCAACCATCTGTCTCGTGCGCGATTGATAGCATGTTGTGGATAAATGCTTGATTTTCTTCTCAAGAGCCGTTATGTGTCAGCCCGGTTGCGGGTTTGAAAGAGTCCAACTGCGAACATATTTTGTATGTATTGAGGATGGTCTAGTATCCTCTCGATACCAGAGGCGTAGTTAGCGATACGCATTTACGCACGTATGCGTAACATCAAACTGAAAGGTGAAGACATTATTATGGCCAAAATGGAACAAACAAGAAATATGTCACCGTAGGTGATAAATGCCCCCAAAGCAAAGTACTGACAATGAAATGTGTTTTGTAAGCAGGCCTGCATATGCAACTGCAAAATGAAAGTAAAGATTACATAGTATGACCAGACTCAAGTTACCCCAAACGACAAGCCAAAGGTCAATGTCATGGCCACATGACCTACAAAAAGTATGTGACATTCCGCCATCCGGAGATGAACTCACACGCAATAGTTTGTGATACTAGCTGATTCGGTGTAGGGATATGCTGTGGACAATTTGTTTTATAAATGAAGCCCAAGGTCAAGGTCAAGGTCACATTGACCTATAGATATTACGCGACACTCCGCCATCCGAAGATCACGTTTGCTGATCATTGCTTACGTAGCGTAGGAGATATGTTGCGCACAAGCTTTTTTTGTAAACGATGTCAAAGGTTAAGGTCAAGATCACATTGACATAAAAATAGTACGCAACACTCCGCTATCCCAAGATGAATTCACACCCCATCCCCCCCCACACACTAACACAAAGCAGCTATGGGGGCATAATAAAAATCCATGGCTTTTATAAACGCTCTGTCTTGTCGTGTAAGCTTTAGCCCATTCCCTCATATTGACGACATTGACGCCCCTGTAAAAGTCACCTTTTGAAATCATTGTGATAGTGATCCTATAGGAGCAAATACTCTATTTATCACAATGGTCTACACAATTTCTTAATTTTGCCTCTGGACCCTACAGGGACGGTACGTACACTGCATTTGGATTCAGCTACGCCCCAGGATATAAATATTTAATAACATGATTTTCAATTCTCATAGGAACAACACCAGCAAATGCATTTTGAACCAAGAATACAGTAAAATCTATCTAATTCATAAAAGTACAAAAATGAGTCATGCAGGAAACACCACATACAGAACAAACACTCGCCCGAACAGCAACACAAGGAAACAGCAAATGTACATAGGTAGAAAAAACAACAAGAGACGCACAAAGACAAAACAAACATACAATAGGAAGAAGATGGAAGTACCGCCTTGGAACGGTCAGTGACAGAAGTCACCGGGGGTTTAAACCGGTTTATGGGCGCCCAACCTCACCCTTATTCCATCCCCATCCTAAAAGACAAACAGTGTAAATAAACGTATCCCCTCTCCGACTAATCTACAACAACCGCGACAGCAAATACAGTGGTAAAGTGCATGTATAACAAAAAAACATTTTATTGAAAATACTGTATCCACCTATCGCTATTGTACTCAATGATTGAGCTGCAAACAGAGTAACTGTAGAAAAGTAATAAAGGGTACGACAAAAATGAAATAGTACAGATATCCGACGTTCTCCTTCCATTTCTGGATTTAAGAGGTCGCCTTCATAGAGTAATAAACCTTTCTTGTCGGCGTACATGCAAAGAGGCCAGCGTGATTGCCAACTGTAAAAGGGTTCACAACCAAACATGCCGTATGTTGTAGTAATACAGGATCATATCCCTTTTTAATGAATTGTTTTATATATTTGATGAACAAAGTGAGAAAATGGGTATGTCCAATAATTTTACGAAGTTTGTAAATCACATCACCATAAAATTCCGGATGTGAAATACCGTGTCGCAAAAGTACCTTGAGATTACATTTGTACTTGCCAATAAGCGAGAGATTTCGATAGTAAAATTTAGAGAAAGTTTTTCTTAGTTTATGGTATCTATATCCTTGTTTAAGCAGTTTATCAGTTAAAATGAGATTTCGACTGTTAAAATCGTCAATAGATGAACAAGCTCTAGCAAAACGCATAAGTTGAGATATATAAACCCCGTAAGATGGAGCACGGGGAACATCCCCGTCAAGATGAGGAAAATTTACAATATTAAAATCAAAATCATCTCTTTTGTCATATATTTTAGAAGAAATCATTCCATTATTAATTTTAAGGTCTAGGTCAAGAAACGCTGCATAATTGTCGGACGGGTTAGCTTTATTCAATTTGAGTTCTTTAGGATAAATTGTAGGAATCAGAGCATCAAAGAAAGGGTTATCTAAGTTAAAAATATCATCCAAATATCGACAAGTTTCATTGAAGGCTTTTATAACATCTTCTTGTGATTGAGGATTCAAACTCAACATGAAATCTCTCTCATAGCAGTACAAAAACAAATCTGCGACAAGTGGTGCACAATTCGTACCCATGGGAATACCAATTACCTGACGGTATATAGCATTCCCATAACGTATAAATATGTTATCCAAAAGAAAGGTTAGTGCTTCGCAAACTTCTGAGCAAGTCCAATTGGTGTAATATTTCATTTGCTCGTCAGTAAAGAAAGCTTTTTCAGCATTGCATGCCAAGAATGATGTTTTTTCTCGGGCAAATACTTTCTGGATCAAGTTAGTAAGCTTATCCTTAATTAAAATATGAGGAAGAGTTGTGTACAGAGTAGAAAAATCGTACGTGCTTACAGTGGATGCAAGATACCTTTTGTTCTTAAGTTTGTTTAAGACTTCTGAAGAGTTCTTAATAGACCAGAAGAGATTTATTCCAGAATTTTCATAAGTCTTATCACAGTAAAATTTTACATGTTCCTTTACCTTCGTTAAACAAGAAGTCAAAAGTATAGACAATTTAGTAGTTGTACATGAACTAGAATTTGCAATGAAACGCGCTTTATATGGTTTTTTATGTAGTTTTGGTAACCAATACATAGTAGGAAGTTTATGTTGTGTAATTTTAATATCGGTTCCAAATTGTTCACACTTTTTGACATGGTCTGAAATGATGGTCTTTTCGTCAGTGGTAACTGAAATGTATGACTTGGTATTAATAATTTCCTGCTTCAAGACATCGATATAATGTAATCGTCAAATAATAATCACATTATTTGATGCCTTATCAGCAGGAACAAAAACGTATTTTGAATGGAAATCCTGTAAACCCTTTTTAAGATGTCTAAATGAAGTCCTAGGTTTAGGTGGAAGAAGGTGTTTATTAGAGCTGTAAAAGGAAATGCGTTTATCAATTATATCAAAAATTAGTTTTTTCCAACAAGAAAGGGCATTAGACTCAACATGTTCTCTTCGACACCATTTAATACTAAAATTTTGTAAAGTCTCCGCAATCTGAACTCGACAAGAGTTAAAATCTATCAAGGATGGTATTCTATATTTGGGACCTTTATTCAAAAGAGATCGTAGACGTTTATCTTTAATTATCTCAAAATTACCAGTAATCACATGACCAGCCGGAGAATAGCAAAATTTTGAGGTGGCGCAATCTCAATTATCAGCAATATTATAATTAATATTAAGGTCGGCCACAATTTTATTATAGTTGAAAATTGTATTTCTGATGGGTTTGTTATATTTGTAGCAAATGATAGGTGGTTCTGTATTTTTAAAGTATTTAGGAATAGTGTCAATTACATTTTTGTCTCTAAAAATACTTTGGAGGTCAATAAAATCAATACCTTTATTAATAAAAGGAATTTTCAAGAAGAATCTTTGGTGTTCAGATAATTTGTCCATGTGCGGTCTGAGAACATGTAGAGTAAAGCTTTGTATCAAACTAGCCGTTCCTATGAGAGGATCTGATCGAAAAATAATATTATCGGCTAGCTCGTCAATTTCTTTTAATGAACATATAGATAAGGAGGAAAGTCTAGAAAGCATGGCATGTTTACCCGAAGTTAGGCGTAAAGTATGTAGATCAAGAAGAGTCAATTTCAAACGAGATTTTCGTTTAACATTACCATTCTTGCGAATGCCATGCGAACGAGATTTGCGTTTTCTAATAGAAAAAATTGAAAAAATATCTATATCTGGTTCTTTTGAAATATTTCCAGTCTGGTAAATATTATCATTCAGTCCTAAAGGAAAAGGTGTTTGCAATTTTTTGATCCAATTTAATTCAGATATAAATCTAGCTTTCGATTTAAAGCTACTAGTCGCCTCCTTATCATATGTTATATGCTCAACAATTTGTACTAAAACATCTTTAAAAGAATGGCCAGATTTCCGAAAGTGTTGGTATAAAAAATTGTTTAGTTTACGATTTCGACACTGATATGCATGCTCACGAAATCGAGTTTTCAAAGCACGTCCTGTTTGTCCTACGTACTGTATACCGCAACTAGGCGCGTTTCAAGTTAAAACATAAATAACGTTAGTAGTAGTACAATCAACGTCTGAGTTTATCTTGACATTAAATGTTCTACCATTAACTGTAGATTTTATAGTGGAATTACAAGAAATGTTACTACAACATATGCACCTCTTAGCAAAGCACTTTTGGATAATTGGATACACTCTGTGTCGCCTGCATAAGGACCGTTTACGAATAGAAGAAACATTTTGGATAACAGATTTTAAAGGTGAAAGTACAACTCTTGGTCCATTGAAAAAACATTTATTAATAGAAAGAGATGGTATGTGAAAAGATGAAGCCGACTGAAGATTAAGTTGTTTTAAACGAACAAAAGGTTGAAGGGAAGAGAAATTAGAAATATTTCTGGGTACTTGTACAGACGACACAGATTGCATATTTAAAGCTTTTAGTTCTATTCGAGGTATTTTAACTTTATTCATTTGGAAAGTGATAGAGGGGCACCTGTATTGTGTTCATCAACACGTCAATTACATTAGTGTAGCTACCAAGTGCATCAAATTGTTGGTGAACACAACACCTACCACGAGGTGCATGACATACTTATGATGATGTAAGAGGCGAATGAGAGTTGTGTATGTTACTTGCATATCCTGCAAGAGAATGATAACAACATCGATTACGTGTACGGGGAGACTTTTTACGGCCACCACACGGCACAAGCAACACTGTTGTGATAATAAAAGTACAAAAATGAGTCATGCAGGAAACACCACATACAGAACAAACACTCGCCCGAACAGCAACACAAGGAAACAGCAAATGTACATAGGTAGAAAAAACAACAAGAGACGCACAAAGACAAAACAAACATACAATAGGAGGAAGATGGAAGTACCGCCTTGGAACGGTCAGTGACAGAAGTCACCGGGGGTTTAAACCGGTTTATGGGCGCCCAACCTCACCCTTATTCCATCCCCATCCTAAAAGACAAACAGTGTAAATAAACGTATCCCCTCTCCGACTAATCTACAACAACCGCGACAGCAAATACAGTGGTAAAGTGCATGTATAACAAAAAAACATTTTATTGAAAATACTGTATCCACCTATCGCTATTGTACTCAATGATTGAGCTGCAAACAGAGTAACTGTAGAAAAGTAATAAAGGGTACGACAAAAATGAAATAGTACAGATATCCGACGTTCTCCTTCCATTTCTGGATTTAAGAGGTCGCCTTCATATAGTACTAAACCTTTCTTGTCGGCGTACATGCAAAGAGGCCAGCGTGATTGCCAACTGTAAAAGGGTTCACAACCAAACATGCCGTATGTTGTAGTAATACAGGATCATATCCCTTTTTAATGAATTGTTTTATATATTTGATGAACAAAGTGAGAAAATGGGTATGTCCAATAATTTTACGAAGTTTGTAAATCACATCACCATAAAATTCCGGATGTGAAATACCGTGTCGCAAAAGTACCTTGAGATTACATTTGTACTTGCCAATAAGCGAGAGATTTCGATAGTAAAATTTAGAGAAAGTTTTTCTTAGTTTATGGTATCTATATCCTTGTTTAAGCAGTTTATCAGTTAAAATGAGATTTCGACTGTTAAAATCGTCAATAGATGAACAAGCTCTAGCAAAACGCATAAGTTGAGATATATAAACCCCGTAAGATGGAGCACGGGGAACATCCCCGTCAAGATGAGGAAAATTTACAATATTAAAATCAAAATCATCTCTTTTGTCATATATTTTAGAAGAAATCATTCCATTATTAATTTTAAGGTCTAGGTCAAGAAACGCTGCATAATTGTCGGACGGGTTAGCTTTATTCAATTTGAGTTCTTTAGGATAAATTGTAGGAATCAGAGCATCAAAGAAAGGGTTATCTAAGTTAAAAATATCATCCAAATATCGACAAGTTTCATTGAAGGCTTTTATAACATCTTCTTGTGATTGAGGATTCAAACTCAACATATATTTAATACTGGATTTTTTAAAAAACCTAATGCATGTATGCAGTTGCCCTGTATTAAGCAAACACCTGATTTTACAAACTCTATGTTAATAACTTATTTGGTCGCCTATGCGAGATATTACTGTAGTAAGGTTCGGGTATCGTCCAATTCGACATCTCTAACCCATCTTTTTCCCATGTAAGGGTATCTTGCAATAGTCATAAAACTGTAAACTATGCTTGTGACATTAACTGAAACAGTACAAATAATCGCAAATCATCTTCAGCAGAAAGAAACAGATGTTCCCGTATGTTTTAGGCTGCGCTCGCACTACAGTTCGTGAGAGATTTGCGAACCATGGTAGACATTGTGGTGCCATGTACGGCAATGTTTTCCTGGTTTCGTGAGCTTTTGTTTGATTCAGCGTCACATCCGAATCCAAACTGTTTGACGATTAGGCAGTATGTTTGCAAAGAAATGAGAGAAATATTTATTTTTATTAAAGATTAAAGTTTGAAGCAGACGGAATTTGTTGCAGATAAAATAACTTGGTATGTGTCAAGAAAACCTGTAGTAAATATCGCTAGATAAGCGATTTGATTCTCTGTATATACTGGATTATCTCCCTATGATATAGGGTTATAGCTCACATTTATACAGTTTCATGACATAGTTTGAGGATTGTATTCCAAGCATCATTTAGAAGTTGACACATCCATCAGCCGTCTTGCTGGCTTGGGCTGTGGTAGTTGATCACAGTTATAGTTTATTGTTTTATTTTTGGCCCAACGCTGAAGCATTGTTGATCACCATAAAATATTTTTTGTGTAGTTTATGTTTCATGTTTCTATAGTGTTCGTCTCAGGCAAAGTAGCCTTAGAATACCATACTATCATCATCGGCTAGCATAGCTCAGTCACATCAGTTCTATAGTTTAAAGCCTTGTGCTGTGTTTGGCCCAAGACATTGTCACCTCACAGAACGTCCGAAATATTTAAAAAAGGTCCGAGGCTGGGTCTTGTCATTGGGGCATTACCCAGCATCCTGACAGTATGGTGCGAAATAAACGACACCGAATTTGTAACGTTCTGTGCAAAATACGTGTTTGTAATTATTGCATAGAATTAACTGTTTTAACTCTGAACGTAAATGTAAAAAGTATTTCAGTTATACCAATGTTTCCATATATTGACGTATTTCCAGAACACATTATTAATGGAGAGATTTTTCTACCAGTCAGTGTTTGATAGCCTGATATACATTCAGCAAGAACCAAACGTTGAAATTCAGTCATATTGACATTTGCTTTCTGAAATTCTGATTCATAAAATATTTCCAAATGTATTATCGTCTTATTATGTTAACACTCTACTTGGTCTACTCTGTTTGTAGAGGCACAGAAATTTATGGAGTTAAAGGTTAATGTCTGTTTAGTGAAAACTCCATAAACGAACCCCATATATGCAGGTACAAAGGAAGATGTATTGTTTCAATATTGCAAAATAAATCCTATACGTAAGCGTTCACATGTAGACATGTAAAAGCATACCTTCTCTTAAATGCTGCCCAATAAACAATATAATCGCCACTTTGTAGGCATGTACACGGATATATTTCCTTACATATTGTCGAAAAAACCAAGAACAATGATATATTTCCTTATGTAGTGCAAAATAAACCAAGTATATGAACGTCCAGATAGCGGTATGTACATGGATATATTTCCTTAATCAGTGTTAAACAACCCTGTAAATAAACACATACCTGTAGACATGTACAATAATATTTTCTTAAATATTGTTAAATTAAAACACTATACATCAATACCCACATGTATATATGTATATACAACTATTATTCTTAGCATATGCATTTTATAACAACACATTGAAAACAGTCCGAACTCGCGAAATGAAATTGGGACCTAACTTTCTGTAGTTGAAGAAAAGCGTAATAAAATAGGAACAGCTTCGCATAGAAAAAGTACAAGTATGAGTAATGTAGGAAATACCACATACAAAACACACAGCCGCCCGAACAGCACCACAACAAGAAAACACAGCAAGTGTATATATCTTTCAAAACACAAAGAGACGCACAAAGACAAAAAAGAGAAGATGGAAGTACCGCCTTGGACCGGTCAGTGACAATATTCACTCGGGGTTTAAACCAGTTTATGGGCGCCCGACTTCACACATATTCCATCTCCACCCTTAAAGACAAACAGTGAAGATACACATATCCCCTATCCGACTAAAATACAACAACCGCGATGACTAACACTGGTAAATTGCATGTATAACGAAAACCTATTTCAGGGAAATAAACTGGATCCACCTATCGTTAGTGTACACACTGATTGAGCTGCAACAATCCTTTAAAGTATCGGAACCGAGTATAAAAATCCGTTGCATTAGTGTAGATTCATACCAAAGGGATTCCGATTGAGCCCTTCGACCAGGGTCTGTGTTGTTTGTCAAAAATATAATTTCTTTAGTGATACACTTGATGCACTATTACGTGTAATAAATATTCAGAAAAGGAAGAGTCAGTTTTAATTAGCCAACAGGTTAATGGTTTAGAAAACTTAGCACCATTTCATAAAACAGGAACATATACAGTAAAACCTCTCTATAACGGCCACTAAAATTCATCAAGTATTTTGTATTAAAGGCAGGTGGCTGCTTAAAGCAAGGTGGAAGTAAAACAGAACGCTCCTAACTTTCACCTTGCTTTAAGCAACCACCTGCCCTAACTACCAACTAATTAACTTAATTTAGTGTCCGTTATAGAGAGGTTTTACTGTACTTTCTTCTAGATGAGTTGTTAAAGTGATAGTCTCTACTTTCGTTTTTTAAGATTCCTAACAATTACTTAAATCATTTGTTTATATCCTGAAAATGAGTATATCGCAAGAAAACCAGGCGAATGAACACCGAAAGAAGACAAGACGTTCATGTGTTTGTATGTTATTCGGTAATGTTTTAGTATTTATTCGGCTCGCGTTTTAGTTTCGTTAACTGTTCGACAAGGGTCAGGACCGATACTATTTTATTGTAGAACAAAAATATAAGTATCGATGGAAACGGTTTATTTTGTATCACTAGGGATTTGTTTCGATATAAGTTCAAATTGACAATCTTCATAATAATGATTGAGCAAATAACAAATTGCAATGCTATGAATGTGGGAGATCCTTCGAAAGCAAAAAGACAAAACTGCACACTCGATTTTATTGACTATGTTCATAAAAAAATTAAAAGTGCAACATTACTCACGACCGCTAGTACCGGCATAGGCAGTATTAATTTTTAAAAACTAATAACATCAAAACTAATGATCCCGAAGGACCAGAAAATATAACTACACTGAGAATGCGACTTTTACAGCCGCCACTCAAGAACTTACACCTGCTGTTGTGAAGTACATATATTCTGATAGTGGAAGTTCCTTCGAAAGCAAAAGTAGCAATGCGACAAGAGAAAATTGTAGACTAAAGATTTATGACATTATTGAAAATATGCGTTCATTGTAGGGACTTTCTCTTTAAGAGCTATAACCATACAAATTTATGTTTTTATCCAAACAAGTTTCATAACTGGAGTAGGTATATATAGTAGAATCTGTTTTAAGCGGCCATTCATTTATTGAACATATAAATCCTAAAGTGTAGGTGGTTGCTTAATGCAGGGCAAAGGTAATGAAGAAAGCTCATATAGGAGCTTTCTGCATTACCTTTAACCAGCATTAAGCTCTGACCTGACTTACATACTTATGAATAGACCTCTTTTGATGGCTGCTTAAGACAGATTCTAATGTATATTGTTTGGGTCAACCCGGAACAGTTTCGCCACGTGAATATATACATTTGCATGTGTTCAATATCTGAACGGGATAAATCAGAGCGGTCACAATGTTCGATTTGGGTTCTGTAATATTCACCAACGGTAGAGAACAAATAAACTTATAGATCTAGTCATTGAGTGATAGAACTAACAAAAACAAATACAGCATAATCAACACACGGCAACACTATATTATACGTTTGTTATTTGCAAGGCTATACTTATTGATTATGTTGGCCATTTCAGCTCTGTGATATTTATAATATGCTACTATATACATACTGACTGATCAGTAATAATTCATGAACCTTATGAATAATTGAAGGACAAGCAATAAAATAATACGTTGCAGGCTGGAGTCTCCTATAAATACATACGTGGTGTAGATATTCACACACAGCAAGTGGTAAGTGCGTGTATAGCGGCCGTAAAAAGTCACACAGTACTTCATTCTCAGCGTTGTCATATTCTACGGTTCTTCGGGATCATGAATTCCCATGCTTTAAGTTATACAGTCTGACTGTATACTGCCTAAGCCATGCCTAAGAGACGAGCGTAGTGTTGAACATTGAACAACTACCCCTGGATAGACTCAATAAAATTGACCCAGCAAATTTATCTTTTAGCATTACTGTTTTTCCTTTCGAATTCGTTTTCCTTTCAGAATTTCGAACTGTTTCTCCTTTTAGAATTTCGATTTTTTAGAAGCACCTCCAATATATTTATTATTCTATCATTAGCAATTACGATGACATATAGTTTAAGGTAAAATATATATACTAGTGTGGCGTATATGGAATTCGCATTTCTTAACAGATTAATTAAGATTCATAAATAATCAGTGAATTTAAATCCATTGTTTATAAATCCCGAGAAGGGACATTTTTATCTTTATTTGCATTTGGTATTAGCTTGTATTCATTTGATGATGTTTCCAGCAAGGTTTATTAAACGTGATGCACATTGTTTGTAGTACGTTCCCGGCTGATATGAAGTTGTTCTTGCAGGGACACAGTATAATACCTATCATGCAGTATACAACAATGCATTAATAATCTATATCATTCACGTTATCTGTTTGATCTCCAGAGATAGACGTTTCAATTTTCATTCTAATCATGAAATGTAGATCTAGAAAGATTTAATCAAGATAACATATGCGTTTTGAAATCCTTTTGTCAAAAGTCTTCATTACTAAGAAAGTGTTCACAGAGAACAGTTATACGTGTAAACAGAGAAAGACTAACTAGAGCGGCAATACATCGACGGTATGTACGACAAATTTATGAACAAAATATATCTTTTTGAATTTAGAAACACTTGTTTTGATTAGAGTCTGCACTTTTTGATAACTCACATTTTCCACTGTGATATGAAACCGGTGCAATAAGTAGTAGAAATATTTATATTCTGAAAGTGCATACATATATCAAAACATGGCAATTAAAGGACTTTGTTGGAAATAAAATGCATATGTTTCGGATACAAATATTCCTATTTCTGTTCATGTACAAAATAAGAATCTCTTTAATAATAATATCTCATTAAGTATGAATATGACATATACGAGTATTTAGGCAATAAAACAGATAACAGTCTCCAGATTTTTATACGCAAATGCAAATTACATGTGTCAAGAATTCGGATTTCGGCGTCACTAGTTTGGAGTAGGTATAATGATGAGTTTAGTATTAATTGGTTTCAGCTTATTGAAAGACCGTAGAAGAGGATGAAGTTCTTTTCGATAGGCTTAGTTGTGTGTTTATACTTTATTTATGATGGAATTGCACTACAGAATCACGACCTCCTTAATGCTGATTCCTACAGAGGGGGTAAGAATCATTTAATTTCTCAGGACAACATGTATTTTTTATAGTATGAATGTTTCATTATACATATACAATTCTAAAATATGGAACATTGCGAATGTTACAGAGATGGTACAAATGGAAATGGTCACTTAGTAGAAAGAATTCAGACTATTTAAACTAGATTTGCACTAAGTTTGTCTAAGAGATGGTAGTTTTTAAATAGAATCTGTTGCGCTTTGTGGACAAAAACCAAAACTCATAAAAACGCATAGATGTGACTTAACCAAGTGTAGGATAAGACGTTAAGATAAAAAGTCAAACTGAAAAGAGTTTTGATTTGGCTGGCTCTAGCAATATATACATATATTACATACACACATAACCTTTACAAAACTATTTCTTGCCAGCTCACCACCCAAGATATATTGACGCTAAATGACCAAAATGTGTAACAGTATCGTTAAAGCAAAACCCAATCAAAACCATAGAAAGGTAAAGCCAAGATTTGACGCCATAATTTACTCAAGAGCAGAATCAGACGTTACGTCAAGTCCCTAACTGAAAGTTAGTGTACTGGTTTGTTTGGGTCAAGCATTGGATACATATATGTAGCTGTAATTTTTTCAGAATATCAACACTGGCAGTGGTCAATGAAGGATAATATTCATTCAATAAACACACAAATGTAATATTTATAACATCTCGTTTCTGACACAACTCGGCTATATTTTTCCTCAGATATGTCTAACTTCGGCCAATCCGCGAAAATAGCCGTAGCAGCACACGCTATCATTCAGGCGGACAATCCATATGCAAAGCTGAAGTTGTCTTGTCCGAGATGTCTATTGTGGTTTATTGCCGATCTCTCACCAGGAAGACACTTAATAAAAGTTCAAAAATTAGTCATGCAGGAAACACCACATACAGAATAAACAGTCGCCCGAACAACACAAGGAAACAGCAAATGTACATAACTATATAAACATCAAGAGACGCACAAAGACAAAACAAACATACAATAGGGGGAAGATGGAAGTACCGCCTTGGAACGGTCAGTGACAAAAGTCACTGGGGGTTAAACCGGTTTATGGGCGCCCAACCTCACACTTATTCCATAAGAGTTCCAACAGAGTTGCATATTTTGCAGTTATTTAGTATTATAATTTCATCAGAGCTACAGATAAACGTGCATACCCAAATACTAAAATCTTCATTTCTCCACCAAACCTATACTGTGACCAGTCTTCGAGACAATTGTAAAGAGTGATCACAGTATATAGGTGGAAAAGTAGTAAAGTCAAGCAGACAAAGCCACATACAAGACGCAACCACCACCAAAACACCGATAGACAGCATGACACACACACACACACACACAACCACACACCCAAACGCACACTCACACACGAAATGAACACAGAAAACACCAAAAGACACACAAGAACCAGGGACAAACGTTCCACACATGAACAAAATCACAAGCACAAAGACGCAAGGCAAACAAAAGGAAGGGTGACAAAGAGAGTACCGCCTTGGCACGGTCAGTAGCAAAAACACCACTGGGGGTTTAAACCGGTTTACGGACGTCCTAACCTCACACTTCTCTCAAAGTCACCCTAGCTTTACAAATAGTGTAAATAAAGGTATCCCCGCTGGACTTACCCACAACATAGACGACGGTGAACACAGGACAACATGTAAAACATAGCATAATAACTGTGACAATCCGTCAAATATGTACTCAATGACTTTGCTGAAGTCAGAGCACCTGCAGGTAAGCTGTTAAGGGCACGACAGGGAAAAAGTAATACATGAGTCTGGTAAATGGAAAGGTAGTAAAGTCAAGCAGGCAAAGCCACATGCAAGACGCAACCATCACCAAAACACCGATAGACAGCATGACACACACACACACAACCACACACCCAAACGCACACACACACACACACACGAAATGAACACAGAAAACACCAAAAGACACACAAGAACCAGGGACAAACGTCCCACACATGAACAAATCACAAGCACAAAGACGCAAGGCAAACAAAAGGAAGGGTGACAAAGAGAGTACCGCCTTGGCACGGTCATTAGCAAAAACACCACTGGTAAGCTCATCCTGTATCCAAGTTTAAGAGTATACCATCATAGAGTACAACCCTCGGCCTGTCATCGCGCAAGCAAAGAGGGAAGCGTAGCTACCGACTGTAAAATGGTCGATAACCAAACATGCAGTGCGTTGCAATATAATAGGATCATAACCTTTCTTTTTAAATGTTTTAATGCGTTTTATAAACAAATAATGAAAATGGATATGACACCGAATTTTCCTAAGTTTGTAGATAACATCCCCATAAAATTCTGGTTGAGAAATGCCTTGTCGCAGTAACGTCCGTAGATTGCAATTATATTTACTAATGAGAGGTAAATTTCGATAATAAAATTTAGAAAAAGTTTTCCGAAGTTTGTGATATCTGTAACCTTGCTTAAGAAGTTTATCAGTTATAACTAAATTACGACTGTTAAAATCTTCAAGCAAAGAACAGGCTCGGGCAAACCTAATAAGTTGAGAAATATAAACCCCATAAGATGTAGAACGTGGCACATCTCCATCTAGAAAAGGATAATTAACAATTTTAAAATTAAAATCTTCTCTTTTATCGTATATTTTGGACGAAACTTTATCATTTGTAATTGAAAGATTCAAATCTAAAAATGAAGATTTAATGTCAGATTGATTAGCTTTGTTTAAAGACAGTTCTTTTGGGTAAATTGAAGAAATCAAAGTATCAAAATAAGGATTATCTAAATTCAAAATATCGTCTAAATACCTTTAAGGGTTTGGTGGAGAAATAAATGAACTATTTTTGAAAATGTTTAAATTGACGCATCTTATATGGACCTCTGTTTCATATTGCATGTTTCTAAAAGTGCATTTTAAACATAATCTCGCTGCGCAAAAATAATGTCTATGAATGATGTATGAAACACTATGCCCGCAATATGACTTTTGATCTTAATGTATGATATTGACCTTAATAAGTAACCCCTAAAAATGATTGCCTCCATTAGTGGCACATGCCTGCCCAGTTTGAAAGATATATGTTGAATGGCGATGAAATTATCACCAATATAAATTTGACCCTTGACCTTGATGTATGACCTTCACATTAATTCCCCTAAAACTGTACCCCTCCATAACTTTTTGATGCACGCCAAGTTTAAAGGATGTTTGTTGAACAATGGCAAACTTATCGCCAAATCTAAATGTGACACGTAATTTTACTTTTGATCATGATATATGACCTTGGATATAAAAAAATCACCCCTAAAATGCCTTCATAAGTTGCATATGCATGCCAAGTTTTAATCATGTATTTGCAATGGCTACAAAAGTATCACCAACGTTAAAGTTGTCTACAAACCAACCAACCAACGGTGTGACAGACAGACAGGGCAAAATCAACCCCCCCTGTATTTCATCATGATAACATAAATGCTTTATAGTGTTGTTTTATTGTAAGGTGAACCTGTAGACAAGAGACATATTAAACGTTCGTACGAAGCAGGAAATTACCCCTTTCAAGGTCATCATGCTTTGAAGAAAACGGTGAGTATACAAATTGCGGCACCTGGCCCCGAGGTTATAACTTTTTGCTTCTCAAGCATGTGATTGGTCAGATTCTGAGCTGAGACTCAGACCGATGTTGTTTGCCAACGTATTGGTATTTATTCGGGTTACCTTTTAGCTTTTCAACTGCTTGGCATATGTCAATACTATTTTGTTGTACCAGAAAATCTTATAAATTTGAAGGAAAACGGTGTATTGTATCGCAGTGGCATTTTTTGACATAAATTCTGAAAGTGGGTGATCCTTCGAAAGCAAAAGTAGCAATGCCAAAAGAGAAAGTTGCAGACACGGTTTTATTCAGTCTGTTCATGAATAGTACTTAAAAGTGCAATACTTCTCACACCCCTAGCACCGACTTTTCATAACTGATAACATCGAAACTAATGATCCCGAAGGATAAGAAAATATAACAACACTGAAAATGAAGTACGGGGTGAATTGACAATTGAACACAAACCATACCATATTTTATAATTATTAACAGTGGTACAGATTTTAAAAAATCAAGAATAACTTTATTTCTTCACCAAATCCTATGGTTTACCACTATTTAGAATAATCTCTTCGAGACGATTCTACAGAGTGATGTCAACATAGGGTTTGGTGGAGAAATGGGAGAAATGACGGTTTTAGTATTTGAGTACGCACCTTTATATGTAGCTTTGTATTAAAACATGCGATTATTGTTGGAACTATCAATTTATCTGTTTTCAGGCGGATAGACAATAATACGAAGATGGCACATGGCAAACAAGCAGTCAGGATGCATTATCTTGTCTTATATTATTAACATAGCTATATGTTAGTTGCCGTCAAAATGAAAATGATAAATTATTCCATGTGATGATTTTGTTATTTTATTATTGGCCATACTCTTATATTAACTGCTTAATTCCTATAATGTACATTCAAGCCCACAAAAGCATATACCTTTGTTTACGCCAAACAGAAGTTCTCTTGTTTCTATTGACAACAGAAGGATGCAATGAACACAATAACAAACGTTTTATATTACCCATGGGAATTTGATAATATTGTCCATGGGAATTTAACATATCATAGGCCTGGGAACTGGTCTTAATGTACAGGTTGGTTACACCCGATAAAATACTGGGCATCGGATTAAATATGAGCTTAAAAACTAATCAATTATTGTTTGATAAAAGTTTGGATTAGTGAGGTTTGTCTGTATGTAAGTTTAAACAAACACGATACAATATACCAGGGCTTATCAAAGTGATCCTTTTATGTTCCCAATGTCACAAAGTGTGTCAAAGTGTTCATATTTGATTGAAATATTTTCAATTCAGAGGTAAAAGTGTTAAAAGTATATGTATGAGTCATGCAGAAAACACCGCATACAAAACACATAACCGCCCAAACAGCACCACGACTATAAACAGCAAATGTACATATATATTAAAACACAAAGAGACGCACAGACATAAACTAACAATAAGGGGAATATGGAAGTACCGCCTTAGAAGGGTCAGTGATAAATGTCACTGGGGGTAAAACCGGTTTCGGGGAGCCCAACCTCATACTTATTCCATCCCCACCCTAAACGACAAACAGTGTAAATAAACGTATCCTTTCTCCGACTAATCTACAACAACCACGATGGCAAATACAGTGGTTATGTGCATGTAAGACAGAAACATTTAAGTGAAACAAACTCTATCCACCTATCACTAGTGTACTCAATGATCGAGCTGCAAACAGAGTAACTGTAGAAAAGTAATAAAGGGTACGACAAAAACGATATACAAATATCCGACGTCCTTCTTCCGTTTCCGGATTTAAGAGGTCGCCTTCATAGAGTACTAAACCTTTCTTGTCGGCGTACATGCAAAGAGGCCAGCGTGATTACCAACTGTAAAATTGTTGACAACCAGGCATGCAGTATGTTGTAGTGTAGCCGGGTAGAGATTGTGGTGAAATAAGTTGGTAGGCTTTACAGTGTGGCTTGGTAGCTCAGTCGGTAGAGTGTTGGCATGGTAAGCCCCAACGTTTTCTCCCCTCGTCGGATAAAGGCGTCCCATCTACGGCACTAACCTATTAGTTTCTATGAGAATGATCTCATACTCATACTCAGATGTTTTATAACGCCCGGACATAAACTCCAGGTATGGAGGTAAGTCGTGCAATTCGCGAAAATGTTTTATACGTTTCAACAAATCAGTAACTGTGATAACTCTTTAGAACCATTCGGATGTGTGGTCACCACGTACGGTCTGAGAAACAAAAAGGTTTCGTTTTTCATGTAATCCCCTTATTCTGAGATATGAATATAATATAAAGAAATACGAGTGTATATCATAGAGTTAAATTTGTCATGAGTATTTAAAATACCTTTAACTTGAACAAAGCGTAGACCTGGTAAACACGGTGAAACATTTCCAGCTTTTCTTATTTCTCGTTTTTGTTTAACATACAACATTAAACTAATGATATATATGTATTAGTTTTATAGTAGAGTTGCATTTTTAATAACTGCCCATGAGCAGACTCATTAAACAGAGTGTGCCAGTTTCTCTTTTCGCATTAATGATTTTGCTTTATAAGGATCTACTTTCGAATTTTATTTTTAAATAAATACAGATATTACCTGAAAGTAGAAACTATGTTGATCATAATGCAAACGGTTGCTAATAAACTCAGTCTAGAAAGCATGGAAGAAACATATTCTAGTCATAAGTAAGCTTAAATTATAAGAGTACTTAGCCTTTCCCTGTTCGATATTCATGTAAGAAATGATGACAACATGAATACTTATGATATTAAAAATATATAATAATTATAATGTTAACTTTTCAAGGGAGTTTGTTTCTTTTACAAAAACTGTAAAATAAGATCTATATAACATCAAAGCAAACAGAGAAAACCCTTATCAAACGGCTCCTAAGGGAGCCGTCTGATCTGGGTCTACTCTGCAAAGGCGTTTATGTGAGGGAAAAGGTTAAAATTAAAGTCTCAACTTGCATTGCATTTTAAAAATACTTAAAAGTTACATTTATCATGCAACGTCACGAAATACAGTCACTTCCTACTAGCATAATATTGTCCACGTCGACGCTGTATTTTGTGAGGTATAGTGCATGTGTACTGACCCGACTGGAATGCAAGTTTGGTTAAAGTACAAAAATGAGTCATGCAGGAAACACCACATACAGAACAAACACTCGCCCGAACAGCAACACAAGGAAACAGCAAATGTACATAGGTAGAAAAAACAACAAGAGACGCACAAAGACAAAACAAACATACAATAGGAGGAAGATGGAAGTACCGCCTTGGAACGGTCAGTGACAAAAGTCACCGGGGGTTTAAACCGGTTTATGGGCGCCCAACCTCACCCTTATTCCATCCCCATCCTAAAAGACAAACAGTGTAAATAAACGTATCCCCTCTCCGACTAATCTACAACAACCGTGACAGCAAATACAGTGGTAAAGTGCATGTATAACAAAGAAAACATTTAATTGAACATACTGTATCCACCTATCGCTAGTGTACTCAATGATTGAGCTGCAAACAGAGTAACTGTAGAAAAGTAATAAAGGGTACGACAAAAATGAAATAGTACAGATATCCGACGTTCTCCTTCCATTTCTGGATTTAAGAGGTCGCCTTCATAGAGTACTAAACCTTTCTTGTCGGCGTACATGCAAAGAGGCCAGCGTGATTGCCAACTGTAAAAGGGTTCACAACCAAACATGCAGTATGTTGTAGTAATACAGGATCATATCCCTTTTTAATGAATTGTTTTATATATTTGATGAACAAAGTGAGAAAATGGGTATGTCCAATAATTTTACGAAGTTTGTAAATCACATCACCATAAAATTCAGGATGTGAGATACCGTGTCGCAAAAGTACCTTGAGATTACAATTGTAAGCCGATAGGAGGAAAACAGAAGGACGAAAAAGGCATAATTAAACATAAACATCAAATTAACACATTTTCTCACCTTTGTCTCAACTATCTGTCCATATAAGAGGTTTAAATCAAGTTTGTTTATGTTGTAAAAGTCGATGACGTCACTGCATGCCAACATGACGTCACGTAATTCGTACTTGCATGTATATTTTCATTCAGGGGACGAAACCGCTTTATAGTCCGTGAGCCACACGGTTGGTCGGTACCATCTTTGGTGAATAAGGTTCATTGTCATTTTTTGAAAGATATATATCCCTAGATCAAGAAAACATGTGATAGCATTTCAGCAACTTGAGCACCTGGGTGTTATTGCGTTTTTTCTAAACCCACTCTAAAATGTTTTGAGCATAGGCAAAAAATGGCAAAGTTCACTGTACGAAAGCCACCTATTCACTTATAGCTCTAAATTGTCAAGAAGGTACTGATGAATTACTTTTTACACTATATATAATAGTTCGCAAACAACAATTTACAT
Organism: Azorinus chamasolen; assembly: GCA_963576725.1. NCBI lineage: Eukaryota > Metazoa > Mollusca > Bivalvia > Cardiida > Solecurtidae > Azorinus > Azorinus chamasolen. Next base: position 62,402,457 of record OY755240.1, on the reverse strand, counting down.
TTACCACTCTGTCTTGAAACATGCAAACGCAATTCATTCATTTAAAAAGGGAGATAACTCGCATAGAAAAAACACCTTATTTGTTAAAATATAATAAAATGTTTCAAATATTATTCTTCAATAATCACAGGAATATGTCATACATTTCTTCTGAATAGAAGGTTTTAAATGTAAAACATACAAAAACATCCATTCAAGATTTATTTTGTTATAACCTCCCTTTTAATTAAAAACATGGATCTAAAATGCTATGTGTATGCGGAGAATTACTTTCAAGCTGAAACTTTTGGCATATAGTATATACAAAATATTAAAATGTTACCACGTAACTTCAATGGGAAATCAAAATTTGAGTTTGCAAGTTAACCCCCCCTCCCCCCTCTCCCCCCCCCCCCCCAGTGACATTTGTCACTGACCGTTCCAAGGCATCTCCTTGTTATGTCTGTGTGTCTCTTTGTGTGTTTTATATACATGTACATTTGCTGTTTGTTGTCGTGGTGCTGTTTGGGCTGTTGTGTGTTTTGTATTCGGTGTTTCCTGCACGACTCATACATGTACTTTTATAATGATTCATTTTGGGATTTTTTATTACAGTTGATGCTTCATTTATAAAGTCTTTACAAACTTTGTACAAAACAGTTTAAGGATGCTTTCCTTATTCAAAGTAAAATAAGAGAATAAGTAAAATTGGCAAACTTTTATGAATTTTGAAAAAGAAACAGAAATCCAAAAGTTACACTTTTTACATCTAACATGCTTTAAATAAGTGTGTATTTACTAAATTTGGAATCTGAAAGATCATCAGAAAATTTTGCTACAGGTAATTTCTTTCAGAATATTTTGTGTCTACTGGTTTAGGCATAGGACTCTAGATAAGCTCTAAGCAATTACACACCACCCTCTAGTATATATATAGATGAATGCAGTGTAAATGAAAGTAATAATATTCACTTAAAAATCAGACTCATTATCTGTTTCTTCAACATCTGGAGTATCTTCTTCAGCACTTCTTTCATTGTCTGATTCAAAGACGGAAGCCTGATTTTCACAGTCTTGCAATCTGCACATATCAGTGCATTTCAGACCATTTGACAAACATGTACAGTTTGGCAGTGTGCATTTCCTTGCACAGTTACAGGCTAATAAATCAAGGACTGCTTCAGGTGCCGGCTGACCATTCATCCAGTGCACAACCAACTTTTCAGTGCCATCTTCCAAATCAAGTTTCCATCCTCGACCAACAGGACTTGGAATGCCTGTAGGGTCCTGTTCAAGACAACGTCTCCAGATGACTGCCTGGCAGTTGGCTCTCCGATCATGCTCTACTAAACAATCAAAGCATGGAGGAAGCTGGTGACTTTATATTTCACCTTTCTTTGCACAGAATAAATTCTGAAGACAGGTGATCCCCCTAAAGCAAAAGTTGCAACACAAAAGGAGAAAATTGCAGACTCGGTTTTATTGAGTCTGTTCATGAGCAGTAATTGAAAGTGCAACACTGCTCACGCCCCCTAGCACCGGCTTAAGCGGTATTCAATTTTCAGAACAAAATGTACTGAAATCCATGATCTCGAAGGATCAGAAAGTATAACAACACTGAGAATGAAGTACGGGGCGACGTTTTACGGGCGCCACACAAGCACTTAACACCTGCTGTTGTGAAAATTATAAATTCTGAAGAATATATAAAGAAAAGTATAAATTCTGAAGTCATATCTAAGATCACTGACCTTAGAAGATGATAATTTTGGTGCATACATGAGGCAAGTGAATCGTTCCAATTTTTCAATCAATGACAAAGAAAGGTTCCTGACCAAGTTCTAGAAATATGTCCTGAATGTCACTGTTTTTTGTCAAGAGTTTCAAAGCAACGGCTTTTCCATTTCCAGCGAATGCACTCACAGTGTCACATCCTGTAAATGCATGCATTCCAATGAGCGCTCGACAAACATATATGCCAAGAGCGGCGGCAATCTTTCGAATATCAACCAGTCTCGTTCGGGTTCTATTTCCACATTTTTGGAACAAATGTGTCCCAATCTTGTCACTGAATGCCAAAGACATAATGAAGACGTCTGTGTCTTCAGAACAGATTACCGCAGCTTGATTGTCCTCTTTCCCTGCATGAGCAGCATGGAATAGTAGGCGTCCATCTGCTTCTTCCTGCTGGTACTGAAGATCTGGTACTTCTTCACTTTCATGAAACATGATCTTTAAACATTTATCTATCACAGTGGCATACACGATCTTCCGCTGCAGCTTTTGCCTGTACTCTTCTTTCATCCATTCATTTACTAAAAAGGTGATGAGACTGGTTTTGTTCTTAACACAACTCAAGAAATTCCTCCATTGTCTCACGATCTGTGTGCTTGTTATGTTCTGAGGCTGATGGCCGGCCTCTTCACCCCTTAGTGATCTCTCACTATTCTTGATTGACCCTTCAACATAGGTATCAAAAACTATGCCGATCCTGTCACTCCCTGCACCTTCTTTGAGTGCCATAGCAAAACTAGTTGTGGCTATATCCCCAAAAGTGTTGGGGTCACCTTTAACCCGCTGTACCAAGTTCATTGCATCGACGACTATGACACAATTGCTTGGGAAACGTTCTGTAACATTTACATTTTTCTGCAAAGTTGTGGCTAAAGAGGCATTGTTGGTCTTTCTCAATAATCCATCTGGTGTGGATAAAGCCCAGGGCAATGGTCCAAGCGGATGAGAGAGGATTTCCTCCATCCGTAGATTGCGGCTTTGTTCCATCACTATGATGCGTCCAAACAAAGTTCTGTCAGCCTTTAAGATTGTCACCCTGCCTCTTGACTTGATCTCTTTCTTCTGAAACATGTTACTAAATGTTTTCAGCTTTTTAGTCTTAATTGGATCATGGGATTTCTTTGCTGGAGGATCACTCTCTAGTCTATCAGCTTTAAAGTTTGCATATGCTTCCTCACCTATCTCCTTTGCATTTAACAAGTCCAGGGCAATATCTCTAGGTGCTGATTTTGCAGTAGAGATACTAACAAGGTCTTGCATGTCTGAAAATGGGTTAACCCAATCCCTGATAAGACCAACAATTGTAGACACGGCCTCTTCATCCTGTTGGATTGTGGTCTGATGCAACTCTGTATGGCAAACTTTTGATTTGTTACTTTGCACCATGACCCGTAACTGCCTTAGAAATGCACTGCGATACCCAGTGGTTATGTAGTACCGCTTAATAGCACTAGCATTCAGGCTGAATCTCACTATGCCACCAGGAGTTTGTGTGTCTTTGTTTACAGTGACCTCAGTTGTTTGGTCGACAGGAATCCGTCCAAAAGGGTTCTTTCTGGACATCTGCACAGAGAACTGACCTGATCGGAAGGCTTCAAAGGAGGATGTTTGTCTGGAAGATTTGTCATCTGAGCAAATTACGGTGTCAGGTATCTGGCATAATTGAGTTTATCATACGCAAAGCACCATGGAATCATGTGTCTGATGGCATGAAGGTGTAGGTCCCAGTTACCCTCACGGGAGGCACGAATAAGACCAAGAATAACAATCTGTACTAAATCTACATATGAGAACCAGAAAGATGAGAGTTCCCCATTGTTGTGACGTAGATGTTCAAGAAAATCATTCCACAGTGATGCAAGCTCAGTTAAGAGTGGACTTTGCAGTAATCTGTCAAATATTTCTTGATTGAATCCACTAGCCATATCTGTTATTAACATTACACTCTTGTCATTCATATTAGTCTCTATCTACACCACAAACTCACTCAAGGCCAGTCTCATAAGTGCTTCATAAATGCATTTGTGGACACGGACTGCACGACTGTAGTGCTTTCCATCAAGGACACCATTGATAGACCCTTCTGAACTATGCCTGATTCTATGCAAATGTCCCTCAGGCCTGCATCTCTAAACCGCTTTCCAATAATTGCTAGGGCATTGCAGATTGTGTGAAACGTTCCCATTCTAAGAATAATGTTGGAAAAGTGGTCTCTGTGTTTCCAGACAATTTCAGCAGCCTTTGTGTAAAGCGCTTGATCTAACACTACCACTACATTTTCCAACTGCAGCTCTTTTCTTATCAATTCTGACTGGTTTAAAATTTCTCATACTGTTGACATCTCTGTAGCGGGTGCATTGATGGTTGGAAGATATCCAACAATATCCGCTGAGACATGAACTTGGTCTCGAGTACTTATGTTAAAACCAGTCCAACCTGGGATGCTTTGAATCTCAGGGTCTGCTTGTCTTGCAAGTACCCAAACAAGATTTTTATTGCGAGCCTCTTTACCAACCAAACCAGCTTCCTGAAAACGGTCATTACTTATGAATAGCCGCTTTGGGCCTTCACACTCACCCGCAACGTAAACCTCCAGCTCTTTTCAATCCCTCCCCATTAACCTTTAGCCTGCTACGGGCAGATGAGTGAATAACTCGGCGTCTCATCAGGATCCAAACTATTTGACACCCTGATTGCATTTTGGTAGACAAATTGATAATAGCTTGAATTTTGAAAATGTAGTAGGTGAAGAAATATGTAAAAATAATTTGCTCAGCAGGCTAAATGTTAATTCAAGTCTATTATTCCAAAACATTACTCGAAATTGGTTTTGTGCATTGTTTTTATTAGAAATACACTAAATGGTACCCACAACAATATTTAAACGATGTGGTTTCATAAGTTTCTTAAGTATGGGAGAAATAAACTGCCCCCTGTCCCATGTATATGTCCAAAAACGCGGTATCTTGGGTGGGTGTGTTAAAGGACAGATAACTCACAGGTGCTTAAACTAATGCAATGCTATCACGCATTTCCTTAATCTACAGACCTATGCCTTTCAAAAAATCATATTGAACCTTATTCACCCAAAATGGTACCAATCGGCCTGAATTATGGCTTTGGCTCACGGTCTATTAGCAATCTTTCTATTTCTTCATTTTTCCATTTTTCTTGGTGTTGCATGATAAAAGAATTACTATGCTAGTAGTTTGGAAGTTCAGCTGTATTTTGGCTCGTCAGAAAAGTAGTTAAATGCTCGCCAAGGCTCGCATTTAACAACTTTTCTAACTCACCAAAATACAGCTGAACTTCCAAACTACTAGCATAGTAATTCTTATATATCATTTGCTTATATTCTGAAGAAGTACTCAGTCAAATCCTATGTTGTGATCACTCTTTAGAACAGTCTCTACAAGACGATTCTTACGAGCGATCATAACAGAGGTTTTGATAGAAAACAGATGGTTTTAGTATTTGAGTACGCACGTTTATCTGTATTTTTGTATTAAAATATTATGCCATTAGTGTAGAAAATGTCCATTTATTTATTTTCAGCGGGGTATACAATAATACGAAGATGGAATAGGGCAGACTACCAGTTACGATATATCGTCATTATCCTGTCTAAACATAACTATATGTTAGTTGCCGTCAAAATTAAAATAATAAATTATTCCATGTGATGATTTGATTAGTTTATTATTGCCCATATTCATATACAGTAAACCCCTCTAAATGGAAAAGTAGTAAAGTCAAGCAGGCAATGCACATACAAGACGCAACCACCACCAAAACACCGATAGACAGCATGACACACACAACCACATACCCAAACGCACACTCACACACGAGATAACACAGAAAACACCAACAGACACACAAGAACTAGACCAATACTCCACACATGAACAAAATCACAAGTACAAAGACGTAAGGCAAACAAAAGGAAGGGTGACAAAGAGAGTAACCTCACACTTCTCTCAAAGTTACCCTAGCTTTACAAATAGTGTAAATAAAGGTATCCCCGCTGGACTTACCCACGACATAGACGACGGTGAACACAGGACATGTAAAACATAGCATAATAATTGTGACAATCCGTCAAATATGTACTCAGTGACTTTGCTGAAGTCAGAGCACCTGCAGGCAAGCCGTTAAGGGCACGACAGGGAAAAAGCAATACATGAGTCTGGTAAACTCATCCCGTATCCGAGTTTAAGAGTATACCATCATAGAGTACTACCCTCGGCCTGTCATCGCGCAAGCAAAGAGGGAAGCGTAACTACCGCCTGTTAAAGGGTCGATAACCAAAGATGCAGTGCGTTGCAATATAATGGGATCATAACCTTTCTTCTTAAATGTTTAATGGGTTTTATAAACAAATCATGAAAATGGATATGACCCCGAATTTTCCTAAGTTTGTAGATAACATCCCCATAAAAGTCTGATTGAGAAATGCCTTGTTGCAGTACAGTCCGTAGATTGCAATTATATTTACTAATGAGTGGTAAATTTCGATAATAAAATTTAGAAAACGTTTTCCGAAGTTTGTGATATCTGTAACCTTGCTTAAGAAGTTTTCAGTTATAACTAAATTACGACTGTTAAAATCTTCAAGCAAAGAACAGGCTCGGACAAACCGAATAAGTTGAGAAATATAAACCCCATAAGATGTAGAACGGGGCACATCTCCATCTAGAAAAGGATAATTAACAATTTTAAAATTAAAATCTTCTCTTTTATCGTATATTTTGGACGAAACTTTATCATTTGTAATTGAAAGATTCAAATCTAAAAATGAAGCTATGATGTCAGATTGATTCGCTTTGTTTAAAGACAGTTCTTTTGGGTAAATTGAAGAAATCATAATTTCAAAATAAGGATTATCTAAATTCAAAATATCGTCTAAATACCTTGAAGTTTTATTAAAAGCATTAACAATATCGGTCTGTGTATCAGGTTTTAAGCTAAGCATAAAATCCCTCTCATAGCAATACAAAAACAAATCTGCAACAAGAGGGGCACGATTTGTACCCATGGGTATAACAACAACTTGACGATATGACGATATGACAGTTTTCTGTAAATAAGTGTAAACAACACGATACAAACACTCAAAGTTTCTTTCCGCTGTAATCGAGTGCAATTAAGTTGTTGCATATTAAGATTACAGTGTTCTTATTTAGTGTATATAATGGCAAATTTGTTAACATATCTGATTTCTGATTCCTCGCCTCATTGATTTCCTTCTGTTTACGGAAAGTTGTTAGCTCATAGGAATCCTTGAACGCTTACATAAGTTAAATAGCACGATCGAAAAAGATTAATTGACTTTTAGATAATAGAATTTGGATTTCCCATACTTCATTCTCAGTGTTCTTATTTTCTGGTCCTTGGATGATTAGTTTTGAGGGCATAAATTTTGAAAATTGAATACTGCTTGGGGGCGTGAGTAGTGTTGCACTTTGAATCACTACTCATGAACAGACTCAATAAAACTGAGTTTGTAATTTTCTCTGATTCATAAAATATTTCCACATGTATTATCATCTCATTATGTTAACCCTCTACTTGGTCTACTCTGTTTGTAGAGGCACAGAAAGACGTATTTATGGAGTTAAAGGTTAATGTCTGTTTAGTGAAAACTCCATAAACGAACCCCATATATGCAGGTACAAAGGAAGATGTATTGTTTCAATATTGCAAAATAAATCCTATACGTAAGCGTTCACATGTAGACATGTAAAAGCATACCTTTTCTTAAATGCTGCCCAATTAACAATATAATCGCCAACTTGTAGGCATGTACACGGATATATTTCCTTAGATATTGTCGAAAAAATAAGTACAAGGATATATTTCCTTATGTAGTGCAAAATAAACCAAGTATATGAACGTCCAGATAGAGGTATGTACTTGGATATATTTCCTTAATCAGTATTAAACAACCCTGTAAATAAACACATACCTGTAGACATGTACAATAATATTTTCTTAAATATTGTTAAATTAAAACACTATACATCAATACCCACATGTATATATGTATATACAACAATTATTCCTGGCATATGCATTTTATAACAACACATTGAAAACAGTCCGAAATCGCAAAATTAAATTGGGACCTAACTTTTTGTAGTTGAAGAAAAGCGTAATAAAACAAAATAGGAACAGCTTCGCATAGAAAAAGTACAATATGAGTCATGCAGGAAATACCACATACTAAACACACAGCCGCCCGAACAGCACCACAACAAGAAAACACAGCAAGTGTATATATCTTTCAAAACACAAAGAGACGCACGAAGACAAAAAAGGAGAAGATGGAAGTACCGCCTTGGAATGGTCAGTGACAATATTCACTCGGGATTTAAACCAGTTTAAGGGCGCACAACTTCACACATATTCCAGTTACCCTGGTTGCAGCTCAATCATTGAGTACACTAACAATAGGTGGATCCAGTTTATTTCTCTGAAATATGTTTTCGTTATACATGCAATTTTACCAGTGTTTGTCATCGCGGTTGTTATATTTTAGTCGGAGAGGGGATATGTTTATCTTCACTGTTTGTCTTTTAGGGTGGAGATGCAAAACACACCGCCTTTCTGAAATCCTTAAAGTATCGGAACCGAGTATAAAAATCCGTTGCATTAGTGTAGATTCATACCAAAGGGATTCCGATTGAGCCCTTCGACCAGGGCCTGTGCTGTTTGTCAAAAATATATTTTCTTTAGCGATACACTTGATGCACTATTTCGTGTAATAATTATTCAGAAAGGGAAGAGCCACATTTAATTAGTCAACAGGTTAATGGTTTAGAAAACTTAGCACCATTTCATAAAACAGGAACATATACATGTACTTTCTTCTAGATGAGTTGTTAAAGTGATAGTCTCTACTTTCGTTTTTAAGATGCCTAACACGTACTTAATCATTTGTTTATATCCTGAAAATAAGTATATCGCAAGAAAACCAGGCGAATGAACACCGAAAGAAGACAAGACTTTCATGTGTTTGATATGTTATTCGGTAATGTTTTAGTATTTATTCGGCTCGTGTTTTAGTGTCGTTAACTGTTCGACAAGGGTCAGGACCGATAATATTTTATTGTAGAACAAAAATATAAGTATCGATGGAAACGGTTTATTTTGAATCACTAGGGATTTGTTTCGATATAAGTTCAAATTGACAATCTTCATAATAATGATTGAGCAAATAACAAATAGCAATGTTATGAATGTGGGAGATCCTTCGAAAGCAAAAAGACAAAACTGCACACTCGATTTTATCGACTATGTTCATAAAAAATAATTAAAAGTGCAACACTACTTACGACCCCTAGCACTGGCATAAGCAGTATTAATTTTTAAAAACTAATAACATCAAAACTAATGATCCCGAAGGACCAGAAAATATAACTACATTGAGAATGCGACTTTTACAGCCGCCACTCAAGAACTTACACCTGCTGTTGTGAAGTACATATATTCTGATAGTGGAAGTTCCTTCGAAAGCAAAAGTAGCAATGCGACAAGAGAAAATTGTAGACTAAAGATTTATGATATTATTGAAAATATGCGTTCATTGTAGGGACTTTCTCTTTAAGAGCTGTAAACCATACAAATTTATGTTGTTATCCAAACAAGTTTCATAACTGGAGTAGGTATATATAGTAGAATCTGTTTTAAGCGGCCATTCATTTATTGAACATAGAATTCCTAAAGTGTAGGTCGTTGCTTAATGCAGGGCAAAGGTAATGCAGAAAGCTCATATAGGAGCTTTCTGCATTACCTTTAACCAGCATTAAGCTCCGACCTGACTTACATACTTATGAAAAGACATCTTTTGATGGCTGCTTAAGACTGATTCTAATGAGATTGTTTGGGTCAACCCGGAACAGTTTCGCCACGTGAATATATACCTTTGCATGTGTTCAATATCTGAACAGGATAATACAGAGCGGTCACAATGTTGGATTTGGGTTCTGTAATATTCACCAACGGTAGAGAACAAATACACTTATAGATCTAGTCATTGAGTGATAGAACTAATAAAAACAAATACAGCATAATCAACACACGGCAACACTATATTATACGTTTGTTATTTGCAAGGCTATACTTATTGATTATGTTGGCTATTTCAGCTCTGTGATATTTATAATATGCTACTATATACATACTGACTGATCAGTAATAATTCATGAACCTTATGAATAACTGAATGACAACAACGAAGTAAATATTCCAAAATAGGGAATTAATATAATACATAAATACTTAAACTGCTCTGATCTAATATTTCGACCACTAAGGGCCTTTGTCAAAGATTATCATGTCAAAATACACGTCACATTTTTGTTACATGCATTCAGCCATAAAATCAAAGAGAATAATGTTGATCCAGCGTCGTCATGGTGACATTGGGTTGTTTTTTAAAATGTCATGACGTCATGGGTGCAACGACGTCATGCATGCATTAGCGCATTATCCTCTTTGATGTTACAGCCAAATGGTCTGTAGGTTCTCAGCCTCCATATCCAATCAGTTTCATGGATCTGTCTTTCAGTTCTACATGCATGGAACATCCGTTTCAAAACTACAAATCTCACATCATCACTGCTATGACCACCGATTCCAAAATGTCTATTTATTGGCTTCTCTCTCTCATGCCTCACATCACTCAAATGTTCTTTCATTCTCTCCCGAATTTCTCTCTCAGTTTCACCGACATACACCATTATATCGCATTTACTGCATTTAATTGCATATACTACATTTCTTTCTCTACAGTTAATATTAGTTGACACATTGTAAACTGATTGCCTATTTGTGTCACTTATACTTGACATTTCAAGAATACTGCAAGTAGCACAACCCTGTGAACAGACTGTATTGCTTGGTCTAACAATCCTGTTAGTTTTTGAATGCACCAGTGTGTCACATAGTAAAGAAACAAACAGTTAGATCTAACAGGAAAATGAATAGGGTCCCTTTAGTTTTGACGTATTCAAATCTGCTACCGAATATACATTACATTGTAAACAAACATTCAAAAGTTTTGCATCAATCAGACCGGCTTAAAGAAGTATTCCAACAACTGCCAATCGTAGCATTCAGGCGTGATAAAAATCTATGTGACACACTGGTGCATTCAAAAACTAACAGGATTGTTAGACCAAGCAATACAGTCTGTTCACAGGGTTGTGCTACTTGCAGTATTCTTGAAATGTCAAGTATAAGTGACACAAATAGGCAATCAGTTTACAATGTGTCAACTAATATTAACTGTAGAGAAAGAAATGTAGTATATGCAATTAAATGCAGTAAATGCGATATAATGGTGTATGTCGGTGAAACTGAGAGAGAAATTCGGGAGAGAATGAAAGAACATTTGAGTGATGTGAGGCATGAGAGAGAGAAGCCAATAAATAGACATTTTGGAATCGGTGGTCATAGCAGTGATGATGTGAGATTTGTAGTTTTGAAACGGATGTTCCATGCATGTAGAACTGAAAGACAGATCCATGAAACTGATTGGATATGGAGGCTGAGAACCTACAGACCATTTGGCTGTAACATCAAAGAGGATAATGCGCTAATGCATGCATGACGTCGTTGCACCCATGACGTCATTTGATGACGTCATTTTAATGACGTCATGACATTTTAAAAAACAACCCAATGTCACCATGACGACGCTGGATCAACATTATTCACTTTGATTTTATGGCTGAATGCATGTAACAAAAATGTGACGTGTATTTTGACATGATAATCTTTGACAAAGGCCCTTAGTGGTCGAAATATTAGATCAGAGCAGTTTAAGTATTTATGAATGACAACAAGCAATAAAATAATACGTTGCAGGTTGGAGTCTCCTATAAATACATACGTGGTGTAGATATTCACACACAGCAAGTGGTAAGTGCGTGTATAGCGGCCGTAAAAAGTCACACAGTACTTCATTCTCAGCGTTGTCATATTCTACGGTTCTTCGGGATCATGAATTCCCATGCTTTAAGTTATACAGTCTGACTGTAAACTACCTAAGCCATGGCTAAGAGACGAGCGTAGTGTTGAACATTGAACAACTACCCCTGGATAGACTCAATAAATGAAAAAGTAGTAAAGTCAAGCAGGAAAAGCCACACACAAAACACTACCATCACCAAAACACCTACAGAAAGCATAGCAATTTATGCTCATACACACGCATACAGTTGAAAGCCACACACAAGAAACAATCACCACCAACACACCAACAGACAGCATGTCACAACCAAACACACAACCAAACACACGCAAACATACGAGAAGAACACAGAAAACACCAACAAATACACAAGCACCAGAGACATACATGAACAAAACACAAGCACAAAGACACAAGACAAACAAACGTAAGGGTGACAAAGAGAGAACCGCCTTGGCACGGTCAGTAGCAAAATCACCACTAGGGGTTTAAACCGGTTTACGGACGTCCTAACCTCACACTTATCTCAAAGTCAACCTAGCTAACAAACATTGTAAATAAAGGTATCCCCGCCGGACTTCCCCACAACATAGAAGACAGTAATCACAGTACAAAATGTAAAACATAGCATAACAAATTTGCTGAAGACAGCGACCCAGCAAATTTATCTTTTAGCATTACTGTTTTTCCTTTCGAATTTGTTTTCCTTTCAGAATTTCGAACTGTTTCTCCTTTCAGAATTGCGATTTTTAGAAGGACCATCCATGTATTTATTATTCTATCATTAGCAATTACGGTGACATATATTTTAAGGTAATATATATATACTAGTGTGGCGTATATGGAATTCGCATTTCTAAACAGATTAATTAAAATTCTTAAATAATCAATAAATTTAAATCCATTGTTTATAAATCCCGAGAAGGGACATTTTTATCTTTATTTGCATTTGGTATTAGCTTGTATTCATTTGATGATGTTTCCAGCAATTTTTATTAAACGTGATGCACATTGTATGTAGTACGTTCCCGGCAGATATGAAGTTGCAGGGACACAGTATAATACCTGTCATGCAGTATACAACAATGCATTAATCATCTATATCATTCACGTTATCTGTTTGATCTCCAGAGATAGACGTTTCAATTTTCATTCTAATCATGAAATGTAGATCTAGAAAGATTTAATCAAGATAACATATGCGGTTTGAAATCCTTTTGTCAAAAGTCTTCATTACTAAGAAAGTGTTCACAGGGAACAGGTACGTGTAAACAGTGAAAGACTAACTAGAGCGGCAATACATCGACGGTATGTACGACAAATTTATAAAATGCATTACTCTTTATGAACAAAATGTATCTTTATGAATTTAGAAACACCTGTTTTGATTAGAGTCTGCACTTTTTGATAACTCACATTTTCCAATGTGATATGAAACCGGTGCAATATGTAGTATAAATATTTATATTCTGAAAGTGCATACATATATCAAAATATGGCAATTAAAGGACTTTGTTGGAAATGAAATACATATGTTTCGGATACAAATATTCCTATTTCAGTTCATGTACAAAATAAGAATATCTTTATTAATAATATCTCATTAAGTATGTATATGACATATACGAGTATTTAGGCAATAAAACAGATAACAGTCTCCAGATTTTTATATGCAAATGAAAATTACATGTGTCAAGAATTCGGATTTCGGCGTCACTAGTTTGGAGTAGGTATAATGATGAGTTTAGTATTAATTGGTTTCAGCTTATTAAAAGACCGTAGAAGAGGATGAAGTTCTTTTCGATAGGCTTAGTTGTGTGTTTATACATTATGTATGATGGAATTGCACTACAGAATCACGACCTCCTTAATGCTGATTCCTACAGAGGGGGTAAGAATCATTTAATTTCTCAGGACAACATGTATTTTTTATAGTATGAATGTTTCATTATACATATACAATTCTAAAATATGGAACATTGCGAATGTTACAGAGACGGTACAAATGGAAATGGTCACTTAGTAGAAAGAATTCAGACTATTTAAACTAGATTTGCACCAAGTTTGTCTAAGAGATAGTAGTTTTTAAATAGAATCTGTTGCGCTTTATGGACAAAAACCAAAACTCATAAAAACGCATAGAAAACGAAACACAAGATGTGACTTAACCAAGTGTAGGATAAGACGTTAAGATAAAACGTCAAACTGAAAAGAGTTTTGATTTGGCTGGCTCTAGCAATATATACATATATTACATACACACATAACCTTTACAAAACTATTCCTTGCCAGCTCACCACCCAAGACATATTGACGCTAAATGACCAAAATGTGTAACAGTGTCGTTAAAGCAAAACCCAATCAAAACCATAGAAAGGTAAAGCCAAGAATTGACGCCATAATTTACTCAAGAGCAGAATCAGACGTTACGTCAAGTCCCTAACTGAAAGTTAGTGTACTGGTTTGTTTGGGTCAAGCAATGGATACATATATATAGCTATAATTGTTTCAGAATATCAACACTGGCAGTGGTCAATGAAGGATAATATTCATTCAATAAACACACAAATGTAATATTTATAACATCTCGTTTCTGACACAAATTCTCAGCTATATTTTCCTCAGATGTGTATAACTTTGGCCAATCCGCTTTTCCAGCACACACTATCATTCAGGCGGACAATCCATATGCAAAGCTGAAGTTGTCTTGTCCGAGATGTCTATTGTGGTTTATTGCCGATCTCTCACCAGGAAGACACTTAATAAAAGTACAAAAATTAGTCATGCAGGAAACACCACATACAGAACAAACAGTCGCCCGAAAAGCAACACAAGGAAACAACAAATGTACATAACTATAAAAACATCAAGAGACACATAAAGACAAAACAAACATATAATAGGGGAAGATGGAAGTACCGCCTTGGAACTGTTAGTGACAAAAGTCACTGGGGGGGGGTTAAACCGGTTTATGGGCGCCCAACCTCACACTTATTCCATAAGAGTTCCAACAGAGTTGCATATTTTGCAGTTATGTAGTATTATAATTTCATCAGAGCTACAGATAATACTAAATTCTTCATTTCTCCACCAAACCTATACTGTGACCAGTCTTCGAGACAATTGTAAAGAGTGATCACAGTATAGGGTTTAGTGGAGAAATAAATGAGCTATATTTGAAAATGTTTAAATTGACGCATCTTATCTGGACCTCTGTTTCATATTGCATGTTTCTAAAAGTGCATTTTAAACACAATCTCGCTGCGCAAAAATAATGTCTACTCAGAGTTTGGTCTAGTTTATTGATTTCTTGAGACTATATCAAGCTTGTGAGAATCTATTGATTGAGTGGAGAACAGCTTGATCCTAATTAGGCACCCAGTTTCTCGATGTCTCAATTCAATATTAGTTGTTTTCAAATGCGAATTGGATGAGGATTAGTTAAAACGAATTTAATAATTTGGTAAAAGTTGTTGAAGTAATAAGTTGTTTTTGTGAAACACTATGCCCGCAATATGGCTTTTGATCTTAATGTATGACATTGGCCTTAATAAGTAACCCCTAAAAATGATTGCCTCCATTAGTGGCACATGCCTGCCCAGTTTGATAGATATATGTTGAATAGCAAGGAAATTGTCACCAATATAAATTTGACCCCTTATTTGACATTTGACCTTGATGTATGACCTTCACATTAATAAGTTTCACCTAAAAATGTACCCCTCCATAAGTTTTATATGCACGCCAAGTTTGTTGTTTGGATGTTTGTTGAACAATGGCAAACTTATCGCCAATCTAAATGTGACACGTAAGTTGAACTTTGATCATGATATATGGCCTTGGATATAAAAAAAACACCCCTAAAATGCCTTCATAAGTTGCATAAGCATGCCAAGTTTTAATCATGTATGTGCAATGGCTACAAAAGTATCACTAACGTTAAAGTTGTCTACTAACCAACTAACCAACAAACCAACGGTGTGACAGACAGACAGGGCAAAACCAATACCCCCTGTATTTCATCATCATAACATATATGCTTTATAGTGTTGTTTTATTGTAAGGTGAACCTGTAGACAAGAGACATATTAAACGTTCGTACGAAGCAGGAAATTACCTCTTTAAAGGTCATCAAGCTTTGAAGAAAACGGTGAGTATACAAATTGTGACACCTGGCTCCGATGTTATAACTTTTTGCTTGAATCCCAGTTCATTCTCAAGCATGTGATTGGTCAGATTCTGAGCTGAGACTCAGACCGATGTTGTTCGCCAGCGTATTGGCATTTATTCGGGTTACATTTTAGCTTTGCAACTGTTTGGCATATGTCAATACTATTTTGTTGTACCAGAAAAACTTATAAATATAAAGGAAAACGGTTTATTGTATCGCAGGGGCATTTTTCGACATAAATTCTGAAAATGGATGATCCTTCGAAAGCAAAAGTAGCAATGCCAAAAGAGAAAGTTGCAGACACGGTTTTATTGAGTCTGTTCATGAATAGTATTTAAAAGTGCAATACTTCTCACACCCCTAGCACCGACTTAAGCGGTATTCAATTTTCATAACTAATAACATCGAAACTAATGATCCCGAAGGACAAGAAAATATAACAACACTGAGAATGAAGTACGGGGTGAATTGACAATCTTTACAAGAACGATTGAACACAAACCATACCATATTTTATAATTATTAACAGTGATACAGATTAAGAAAAATCAAGAATAACTTCTTTGTTTCTTCACCAAATCCTACGTTTTACCACCATTTATAATAATCTCTTCGAGATGATTCTACAGAGTGATGTCAACATAGGGTTTGGTGGAGAAATGGGAGAAATGACGGTTTTAGTATTTGAGTATTGAGTCTGTTCATGAACAGTAATTGAAAGTGCAACACTGCTCACGCCCCTAGCACCGGCATAAGCGGTATTCAATTTTCAGAACAAGAAGTACTTCGATTAGGAAAATTCCGATTCAAGAAGTACTAAGAAAAACAGGCGATTATTGTCGGAACTATCAATTTATCTGTTTTCAGGCGGATAGACAATAATACGAAGATGGCACATGGCAGACAAGCAGTCAGGATGCATTATCCTGTCTTAACATAGCTATATGCTAGTTGCCGTCAAAATGAAAATGATAAATTATTCCATGTGATGATTTTGTTATTTTATTATTGGCCATACTCTTATATTAACTGCTTATTTCCTACAATGTACATTCAAGCCCACATAGGCATATACCTTTGTTTACGCCAAACAGAAGTTCTCTTGTTTCTATTGACAACAGAAGGATGCAATGAACACAATTACAAACGTTGAAACTTGCACATCGAGGAATGCGATGAAATAAACATGGCGACTCAAATCTGCCATTTGAAACTAGAAACTGAATAATTGCATATCACAAAAAATAAAAAGTGATCACCTCATAAAACGATGAATAATAGGTTATATCATTTTTTGCAAACAGTGTAGTTTTTGCAGCTAGATTAATCTACTCATTTCTGCACCTTGCTGTTTTGATCCCAATGAGAAATATCGTATCAATATATAATAGCTGTATCTAAATGATCATGAAAGATTCGCACAATGACAGTTTTAGTTAATGAAAACCTGAAGTATGTATCGCCATGTAAGCAAGTTTGAGTTATCTGTAGTTTTGTACATACATGATTATCTCCCTTTTTGATGGTTAGTTCACCCCATCAGTGCCATGAAGACGAGTTTGTAATACCATATTCAAATAGTTAGAATCCAGATGAGACGCCGAGTAACTCGATGTCCTATCAGGATCCAAACTGTTTGACACCCCGTTTATCTTTTTATAAAGCCATTGAACAAACAACCATTCTGAAGCTTGAAGCAGACGAAAATATGTCTAGTAGACAATGCTTGCACTGAACGGGTTAAATGCTTGTTTAATTTGATTAATTTGTTGTGTATCAAAATTAGTTCACTTTTTTAAACTTCATTTTTTTGTTTTAAACCATCATAAAAATAGTACTGTGTATGTATTCAAAGGTGTGAGGTGGTTGGTCAATCGGGTTAATGATTATAAATAAAACTCTGTTATGCTAATGTTCTGAAATCTACTCATATTAATGGAAGCTGTATATAAATGCCGACACTGGGGCAAACTGATTCAACGATTACTATTTTGTAATCAGGGCACTGAATATTCATTAGAATCTTCAGTGACGGTTTCATATACATATGTATAGAAGTTATATCGTTATGTATTACACTAATTAAGGTTAACAATTAACGAATATATCGGCTGCTTGGGCAACGTAATTGCCTTTGAATGCGCTAAGTAACTGTCCCTGGGGTTTACTCCTTGGGCATGTAAATTGCACGTTTAGACTTCAAACAGCCTAGTAATAAATTCATACTGCTATTTTCATAGCTTCGCTGATTTAATAGATATTTATAAGTAAAGTATATACCTGTTTTTACCCGGCAATTCATACAACTGTGCGATGAAACCATTCAATGGCATCAAATGAAGTGACAACCGATTCACATGATGTATCACAATTTGTCTTACGTAGAAAATTTCTATTTAAGGTCTAACCTATGCATGTACTAAGAAACGCTTGCTCTGACCAGTTTGATAATTCTCCTTGAGATCAATGGTATTCATCTTTTAACATGGAATAATAGTATATCTGAAGGTGATCGCGGCCTGTGTCTTCGTTGTATGCAAAGTACAAGAAGTCATAAGGTAACATTACTCATAGAGACAGTCGTATATATTTGTTTCCTTTCTTTTGTTTTAATTGTTTTCAATTTTGTGCTATGAAGCAGTGCACCTTGCAATAGAACACATTCTTGGAACTGCATTGGTTAGTTTTATCGACTATACATATTCCTATTTCAGCTTATGTACTACATAAGAATATTTTGATAAACAATATATTGTTAAGGTTTTAGGGCATGTATTAGACATTTATTTAGGCGATACAAGTACAAAAATGAGTCATGCAGGAAATGCCACATACAGAACAAACAGCCGCCCGAACAGCAACACAAGGAAACAGCAAATATACACAACTATAAAAACATCAAGAGGCGCACAAAGACAAAACAAACATACAATAGGGGGAAGATGGCAGTACCTAACAACCCTAATAAGAGTGTATATTGTGTGTGTTTTACAACCCAACCGGTCTTCAGGTTTACTACGTCCATGAAAATTGCATGTGTCTACAATGCAGATTTCAGCGCTACTACTATGAAGAAGGTATAATGACGATTTTAGTATTGTTTATTATTTTAGCTCATTCAAAGCCATAGAAGAGGATGAAGTACTTTGTATTAGGCTTAGTTCTGTGTTTGCATATGTTTCTTAATGACTTGATCCCGCTAAATAATCCAGGAGGAGTAAAAGTACATGTAGAGTCATGCAGGAAATGCCGCATACATAAAAATTCTTAAAGTGGGTGATCCTTCGAACGCACAACCGCCCGAACAGCACCACGACGGAAAATGTAAATGTACATGCATATAACAAACACAAAGAGACGCACAATGACAAAACAAACAAACAAATGGGGAAGACGGAATTACCGCCATGGAACGCTTAGTGACAAATGCCACTGGGGGTTTAAACCGTTTTAGGCGCACCAAACCACATCTTTATTCCACCCCATCCTAAATGACGGTGTGAAATAAACGTATCCCCTCTCCGACTAATCTACAACAACCGCGATGGCAAATACAGTGGTAAAGTGCATGTAAAACGAAAACATATTTCAGTGAAACAAACTGTATCCACCTATCGCTAGTGTATTAAATAATTGACCTGCAAACAGAGTAACTGTAGAAAATAATAAAGGGTACGACAAAAACGGGTACAAATATCCGACGTCCTCCTTCCGTTTCGGGATTTAAGAGGTCGCCGTCATAGAGTACTAAACATTTCTTGTCGGCGTACATGCAAAGAGGGCAACGTGATTGCCAACTGTAAAAGGGTTGACATCCAGACATCCAGTATGTTGTAGTACCATATGATCATGTCCATTTTTAATGATTGTTTAACATATTTAGAGAACAAAGTGAGAAAATGGGTATGTCCAATAATTTTACAAGTTTGTAAATCACATCACCATTAAATTCAGGATGTGAAATACATGTACTGTGTCGCAGGAGCGCCTTACAATTACATTTGTACTTGCCAATAAGTGAGAGAGTTCGATAATAAAATTTAGAGAATGTTTTTCTTAGTTTATGATATCTATATCATTGCTTAAGCAGTTTTTAGTTAAAATGAGATTTAGACAGTTTAAACCGTCAACAGAAGAACAAGCTCCAGCGAAATGACTAAATTCAGACATATAAACCTCGTAAGATGCGACACGGGGAACATCTCCATAAAGATGAGGGAAATTTATAATATTAAAATCAAAATCGTCTCTTTTGTCATAAATTGTAGAAGAAATCATTATATTGTCCATTTTAAGGTCTAGACCGAGAAAAGCCGCATAAGTGTCGGAAGGGTTAGCTTTATTCCATTTGAGTTCTTTTGGGTAAATGGGAGGAATCAAAACATCAAAGAAAGAGTTATCTAATGTACATGTATATAAATGACACACAAAGACAAAACAAACATACAATAGGGGAAGATGTAAGTACTTTTATGAATATTGGGCCAAATTACTGCTTTCTACGGCAATCTTTAATAATAGTGTAACTGTTTTGATACTGAATGAGCCACAGCAAGGAAGGGAAATATGCCTTATTGTATTACAAAAAGTATAGACATAGACTGGCTGTCGCGTCTCCGCTGTGGCATCTGGTCCAGTCTACTACGGTTTGCATTATTTGTAGTTTGTATATACTATACAGTTTATTCTGATATAGTGAATAATTACAAAATTGGATTGGATGTTGCATTGGTGACATGGTTGCTGATCATCTGTTTCTGAACTGTTTGAATCACAAGTCCTATTTTATCTTGACACTGATTGAATATGAAAGCTGTATAAAGCATATTCAAGCACTTAATGCAAAACAGTATTCAATGCAATATACAGTGCTCCCTCCCTACAACGGCCCTCTCAATAACGATTCCCTCCTTACAACAACGTATGTCACTGTTTCCGAAACAACAAGGCTCCAGAAACAACATTTTTCCATCGTATTTTCTTTATGCCTCCATCAAACCCTATGCTGTGACCACTCTTTAGAATCGTCACTTTGTGCCGATTCTAAAGAGTGGTCACAACATAGGGTTTGATGGAGGCATAATGGTTTTAGTTCTCGAAATACACTTTATCTGGGGATCTGCAAACAAGCTAATTATGTTTGATTTTCCCTCCCTATAAAACAACTCCCTCTGAACAACACATAGAATATTCGTATCCAAGATGGTGTCGTTGTAGAGAGGGAGCACTGTAGTATCCTTCTGAAACAGAATTGACGAGGTCATGTTTCGGCGGCAGCGAATCAAGAGAAAATGCATGTAAACACACAACCTTGCACCTTTCACCTTTCACCTTGCTATATAAACAGTCACCAGCCTTTAACACAAAATACATGATGTAATTTAGTGGCCGTTATAGAGAGGTTTTACTGTAGCATTGAAACCAAAACAGACGATTATCTTAGCAGATTATATTTATATGGCATCGAAATGGTTAAACTATTGTTAGAATATTGGTAGAATGACTCAAGCTAATACCACGTGTAACTGAAGCATCAGGGTCCATGCTTATAAAGCTTTTGGTTGAGTCTGAGTTCGTTCTCAAGTTTTTGATTGGTCAGATTTGAGCCTTTGGCTCAAATCTGACCAATCAAAAGCTTGAAAACTCAAATCTGACCAATCAAAAGCTTGAGAACGATGAATCAAGCTCATATCACATGCAACTGAAGAAAACGTGTCCTGACTCGATGAAAGGGGGATAATTCATCCAATTGAGGTAAAATCTTACAGGAATAACATAAAAAACATCAGGCATGTAACTGTATGAATCTGTTCAGAAATATTAATTTCATAGATGTTAGAATATGATATTGTTGCGGTTATTTCTTTTGATAGACTAATCCAAACTATAACTACAGATCTAAAATTATGTGTGCATTTCAACATTCCATTTTGGAACCTTTTGAAACAATTCATGATTGTAATAAATAGAGCATTAATTCTTCGAGACTATTCTAAAGAGTGGTAAAAAACATAGGATTTGATTTGGAAATAAAGAATTAGTTCTTGGAGATGTTTTAGTTTACCCATCTTATCTGGACATCTCCTCTAGCCTACCTATAAAGTAAACAAAGGCCTACCTACCTATAAAGTAAACAGAGGCCTACCTACCTATAAAGTAAACAAAGGCAAATTTCTAATTGTCGTCTGCAATCCAATTTTGTTAAATCATATGGTAAAAATAAGGAAATAAGATAACCAAATTCAAAAATCAAATGAATATAAAGCACAGATATAAATGTAGAAATAGAATTGAGACAAAAAGTGAAGTCCCTGATCAGACGCCGCCTTGAAAAGGCAGCGTGTGATCTGGGAGTGCACTTTTTGTCGTGGTGCATTTTTGCGACATTGGCGGTGAAAGGGTTAAGAATATCTGTATTATTATTGTAGCGGAAAGTAAACACTCATTATATAGGTAGATCTATGTGCTACATTTGATCAGATGCTACATTGTTTATCAGGTAAGTGAGCAAAGCAGGGTGGGTGCTGATGAGTTGCACACACTGCAGACCCCAAGCAGTTGGTGCTTTTTCATTGTGTGAAATGTTCTATGGCAGAACGATTAATAGCGAGGTTATTGAGATAAAACAAATGAACAACTAAACACAGCAGTGTGTAAAGACCCTATTTTATTTGCATCTTTCAATTGTGATAAATAGAGCATTTTCTCCCAAAGTGACTTTTCGGTAGATCTGTTCAAAGCGGTTGGGTTTAAAAATAGCATATTAGGTCGCTTTAAAGGAGTTCTGTTCTATTTCGTAAGTTTTAAAACTATATTCGACATACCCTCTCTCCATAACCATGTATTGCTTTATTTATTACCTATTTACTCCATAAATACACCTTTTAACGCTTTTGTAAACAGAGTAAATCCAGGTTCCATGCTTATAAAACGTTTTAGTTGAGTCTGAGTTCGTTCTCAAGTTTTTGATTGGTCAGATTCTGGCTCAAATCTGACCAATCAAAAGCTTGAGAACTCAAATCTGACCAATCAAAAGCTTGAGAACAAACTCAGACTTAACTAAAAAGCTTTATAAGCATGGACCCAGATTAGATTGCTTTTGTAGGAGCCGTCTGATTAGAGTCTGCTCTGGCTCAAATCTCACCAATCAAAAGCTTGAGAACAAACTCAGACTTAACTAAAAAGCTTTATAAGCATGGACCCTGTATAAACCGGTAAAATACATGGGTTCAGCAAAGAGTGATATTTATTTCATGTAAGTGTCACAGTAGAAATTGCGATTCAGGAGAATCGTCGATTCTCCTAGGACAGATTGCGATCGCAATCTCTCCTAGGACAAACTCCGATCCTCTTTTTAAATAATTCACAATAGTGTGTTGTTTGTCATGTTTTGAATATAGACTTGTGATCTTGAAATAATATATTCTTCCAGTAGAATTGTAGATTTTCTTTGTAGAGTTAATGTGTCATATATAACACTAATAATAAATTCTTCTAGTAGAATTGTATATTTTCCTAGAAGAATTAAAGTATCATATCTAAAGCTAATAATTTAAATTCTTACAGTGGAATTGTTAATTTTCATGATAGAATTACAGTTTGTCCTTAGACAGACTGTGATTGGAATCTGTTCTAGTAGAATTTTCGATTGTCCTTGCGATGTATTACGATCAGAGTCTGTCCTAGGAGAGAATGCGATCGCAATCTGTCCTAGGATAATCGACGATTGTCCTGAATCGCAATTTCTACTGTGACATAAGAAAACCTTCCAGTTGGCTTGCAAACCCTTTAGTCATAGCGACAATTCAAACTACACAAAGTCATGTAATAAATGGTTAACACTTTACTCCATAATACTCATTTCTACGCCTTTGCAAACATAGTAGACCCATATCAGACGGCTCATGTGGGAGCCGTCTGATCAGGGTCTGCTTTGTTTGCATATGATATAACATAGAAAAGGTTCTGCACTCTCTGTCGCAGCCAAAACATTCTTTTGCTCAAGTGTTATCATAACAATTAATCTAAATAATATTGATGATGTCATTATTTCTTACATGAATATTCATGAAGTAAAGGGTTAACCCTTTCCTTCGTATAAATGTTTTTTCGTGCATCTGCAAACAGGGAAAATCCCTTATCAGACAGCCCAGGACTATATGAGCCGTCTGATCAGGGTCTGCTCTGTTTGCTAATGAAATTTGATATATCTGTTTATTTCGTTTCTAAAATGCCAACAATGTTCCATCTTCCATAGTTAACTATAACTATTTTGTACATGAATATTCAGTAGGTATTGAAATTTGGACTAAATATAGAACAGGTAAATGGTTAAAAGGGTACTGCGATAACTGTAGCTAAAACAATGGCTTATATTAAAAGTGAGAGAAACCAACTTACGACGGAAGTTGAGTTATTTATGGGAACAATGAAGTGTCAAATAGTATGGTTAGGCTTATTTGCCTGATACTCCTTCGCCAGTTTTGCATGCTGCGTGTATAATTATATTGGTGGGTTGTTTGTAATGTTTGTATTGCATTGTGTAGTTTATATGCATTAGCTACAAAATTGTCCTATCCTATTAACCCATTGTCCTACATAAGTAAGACAATATCTTATGTACAGTAAAACCCCTCTAATGCGACCACCAAAAAGGGGCATAATTCTGGGTGCCATGGGCAGGTGGTTGGTTAATGCAGGGCTAAACTTATGCAGAAAGCTCCTCTAGGTGCTTTCTGCATAACTTTCGTCCTGCATTAAGCAACCACCTGCTTATAACGACAGCTGTGTTTATTCATTAAGCGGTCGCATTAGAGGGGTTTTACTGTATAGTGTTATATGCCAATTCAGGTGGTTCTGGCGTACCGGCACTGACCATATATATAATGTGTCATTACAGTTTCAGTGATATGAGTGGACTTACACAATATAGTCACAGCATGCGTCTATTTCCTATGATATACGGACATATAAGCGTACAGAAAAGGATGATTTTGATTTTATTTTTGGTCTATGATTATTAAATTAATTCCATTTTTAATATTTTTATCGATATCTCTATCTTAAATTTCATTTGTTTTAAATATTCTGTAAGCATTATATATACTCAGTTTTGTACATGCAAATTATTTATGTGAAGCGCTTTTGAACGCACATATCCTGTGTGAAAAGAGCTCTATATAAATGTGGTATAATAATAATAACAATAATATTTGTTGGGTTAACCCATTCCTTCACACGCCTTTTGACTCCTCGGTAAAAATGATTTTTGACACCATTGCGATACATAGAGCTTTTTCAAAACTACGCATTTTTCTTTTTTCAAGCAAATGCTCCTTTTCAGTAGATTTATTCAAAGAGATTGGGTTTAAAAATAGCAAATAAGGGAATGGGTTAAACGTTTTAAAGCCGGTCAAATATAACTCTTTCAGTGTAGGACACGAGTCACTTATGTCATTTGCAAACAGTGCAGACCCAGATGACAGGGCTCATAAATGTTATAATTTTCCTTAGACAAATCCCTAAATATTCACAATAAGCTTGACATGTTTGAATTTTGGAATAGTCTATTTGTAACGTTGTAAGGGTTTAAAGGTCGACCTTCAACAGAAAGGAAGTACAGTAAACTCTCTCTTTAACGGCCACTAAATTATATCAAGTAGTTTGTGTTAACGGCCACTAAATTACATCAAGTAGTTTGTGTTAAAGGCATGTGGTTGCTTAAAGCATTGTGAAATTGATATAGGAGCGCTCTGTTTTACTTTCACCTTGCTTTAAGCAGACACTTGCCCTAAAAACAAGCTAATTGACTTAATTTAGTGGCCGTTATAGAGAGGTATTACTGTACTTTAAGATAGCCATTGAAAAATAGGTTTTGAGAGAGAAAAACAAGCAACTAGACATAGAATCCTAAGTTAAGGCGACATTTTCTTTTTTTTCTCCAAAACTGAAAAGGTTCTGTGCGCAGGTTAACTTCCAGAGGTTCGTTGAGCTCGGCAGTTTTTCAGAACATGAACAGTATACCTGTTTCAGCCCATCTGAAGAAACGCACCATGTCCCCATTGCTCGCTTTAATGGCATATGTATATTAATCTAACTTTGTGTGTATTTATGTGTATGTTTGTGTGGTGTGTATGTGTGTCTGTGCGCGCGTGTGTGTATGTGTGTATATTTATTTTACGACATTGCAAAACTAAATAGGTCACACTGCACTGACATAGGGAGATGAAATGAAAACAGTACATCAGAGTATGGATGCAAATATTTAATAACTAAATGAAACGAATAATTTATTTCATACATCTACATCTATAAAACTGACCCACTGACATTATATACATAAGTTCCTTTTCTTGGGACGTTCCCTATGTCGAAACCTATGGTCATACACTTAACATGATGATGAAATTCACACTTGGGACTTTTTTAATACTTCTTCCTTCGGTTTACAGGCACTGAAAGAATAAAATGCGTCAAATAGTGTCATATATAACGGCCAAATGATAAAACCATCGTTTCTGCACCAAGCCTATAAGATGATGCCACATGACTTTCAGAGTGATACATAAATGAACGTTTAACCCATTTCCTCATAAGCTATTTAGACCCAGCCTTTATTATTATAAATCTCCCGAAAATGAATAGTTACTAATGAGACGGAAAACTGTTTTGAAACCATCGTGAAATATAGAGCATTTTCTCCTATGGAGCAAATGCTCTATATATCTTAATGTTTACAAAAGGTGACTATTATAGAGGCGTCAAATGCATCGATTTGAAGGAATGTGTTAAATACTAAAATAGTACAGTATAACCTCTCTTAACCGGAATTCTAGTAGATAATAATTTAGATACTTTTAGGCAGGTTGCTGCTTAATGAAGGGGCTTTCTGCATGACTTTCACCCTGCATTAAGCTGCCACCTGTCTCAAAGACCAATATTCATACTAAATTTAACTGCTGGTTAAGAGAGGTTTTACTGTATTACTGGTATGTCTGCACTAAATCTTATGTTGTGACAACTCAGTAAAACGGTCTTTTCGAAGTACATGTATTTGGTGAAATAAATAAAGTAACCCAAGAAAGTAAGAAAAAGGCTTAATTTTAAGCATTTTATCTAAATATTTGATAAAAGGTAAGCATCATTGAAACTGTAAGTAAAATAACTGTCTGTTACGACGTTTTTGGTTTTTAAATCTTTCGCCGCCAAATAAATTATCTGTCTGCTCAAGGTTTCAACTGGGAGCTTTCTTCAATTTCTTTCATTGACTGGCATAAAGAACACAGCGAGAATATCAAATAGTTTGGATGTCGATGAGACGCAATTGCAAAAGAGGGCGAAAACATTAACCCATTAAAGGAAATTAGTGTATGTTGTTTACATGAAGTAAGCTAATTAGCCTCCAAATTTGCGAGGATACTAGATGCCATTGTCAACCCGAAAACCGAAGATGTTACTGCGTTCAATGGATTAACACTGTTCCAAAGCATATTAAATTATGTTCCCATAGAAACGTCATACAAATGTGTAACGTATGTAATACCATCTGTTATGTATTACCTTATCCCGCGAAACTATTGACTTAATTTCAAACAGTTTGGATCCAGATGAGACGCCGAGTAACAACTATCTTACATAAAATAAATAAACAAAATTAATATTGTGTCATACTCATTGCACCACCAAGACCTCCCATTCCAAGACCACCCATTCCTTTGCCTAGACCTCTCATTCCATTTCCAAGACCGCCCATTCCGCCTCCAAGACCGCCCATTCCGCCTCCAAGACCGCCCATTCCGTTTCCAAGACCGCCCATTCCTCCTGCCATGACCTTAGCCATTCCTAGCAGAAAACCAACTTGATTAATAAATAGAACATGTAAATTAATACGTTACACAAGCCTGCAAAACAAATTGATTTCCGATGTGTTTTGTTTCTCTTAAATACACATAGTAAAACCTCTCTTTAACAGCCACTAAATTGTGTTAATAAGTTGGTATTTAGGACAGGTGGCTGTTTACAGCAAGGTGAAAGTAAAAAAAGTTTTTAAGCCGCCAGCTGCCTTTAACACAAAATACACGATGTAATTTAGTGGCCGTTATAGAGAGGTTTTACTGCACTTTTTTTTGTAATTCAGATCGTAAGGAATATTAACCCTTATTCCGCTAAGCGCGGCTTGGCTCGCATTTGTAAACGGCTTGGATCCAGATAAGACGCCAAGTTACTTGACGCGTCCCCAGGATCAAAGCGGTGTGATACTCGGTCAGTAGGTTCTCAAAACATTGCATAAATCGAAAGAAGGCAAAACCATTGCAAAATACAGTAAACATCTCGATTATTCGAACACTCAAATACGTATTATCATCGATCTTTAAGACGGATGGCAGCTTAATGCATCGTGAAAGTCGTGCAGAAAGCTCCTCTAGGCTCTAGCCACCGGCCTAAAAGGGTTTACATTCTTCTATTAAGAAAAATCGAATAAATGGGATTTTTACTGTATTAGAATTGAGCAAACATTTATATTTACTCCGGGCACTCGTGCACTGCCATTTGCAAACAGTGACGCCCCAGATCAGAAGGCTCCTAGAGAAGCCTTGATCAGGGTCTGCACTGTTTGTCATTCAAAATCCTCTAGTAAGTTTAATCCATCCATGCTGAGTGGACACTATAGCTAAATACTCATGGGCTTATTCAAGGTTGAAAGTTTTTTTTTTATTGTTTTATTGGCAACAACATATACATGATAAAGACAAAGTATATTTATGCACTAAGATATGATATGACAATAAACTTCTTCATTGCATCGGTGTGTTTTAAAACTCATTACAATAACAGTTGAAAACTGTTAACATGGCGAAAAGCAAAAAGGGTATACAGTAGGACCCCTCTAATGCGACCACTTCTTGAATAAACGTTTGCCTTTATAAGCAGGTGGTTGCTTAATTCTGGACGAAAGTTATACAGAAAGCTCCTCTTTCTGCACAACTTTCGTCCTGCATTAAGATACCACCTGCCTTTACCACCCAGAATTATGCCCGATTTTGGTGGTCGCATTAGAGGGTTTTTACTGTACAGTAGAGCTTGTCCTAAGCGGTCATTCATTATTGAACACATGAGTCTTCAAAAGCAGGTGTTTGCTTAATGCAGGACAAAAGTAAGTAAGGCAGAAAGCTTCTATAGGAACTTTCTGTATTACTTTTAACCCGCATTAAGCTACTACCTGCCTTACTAATCCATAGTTCGACATCTACTCTTTTTGGATGGCCGCTTAAGACAACTGCTACTGTAAATACGAACCTCCGCCACCATTTAAACCATTCAGCAGTCCGTTATTTCCCCCTAATGCACCATTGCTGTCCCCAAGTCCTCCAAGTCCTCCCAATCCATTACCTCCCAATCCGTTACCGCCCAATCCGTTACTGCCCAATCCGTTATTGTTATTCAATCCGTTGAAACCATTCCCTCCGTTCAAACCGTTAAGACCGTTACCCCCGAAATTGCCATCTGTTTATATTGTAAGCATATACCCAATAGTAAGAGTGCCATGGAAAAAAATCCGTTACCAGTCGACGTAAAACAGTGTTTGTCCAGACCAGCCACTGCGTCAGATCCGTGATGTAACAAGAGATCTGATGTTTTAAAGCATTAATCACCACTATCCCCGAGCTGACTCACATTTGCAAACATCTTGGATCCAGATGAGACGCCGAGTTACTCGGCGCCTCATCAGGATCCAAGTTGTTTGACACTCAGTCGATAGTTTCGAAATCGGAAGTTGTCAAAAATGCAATAAATTCAAATTTGAGCAGATATTGTTTTTAACAGAGGACAAGGATTAATAGAATATATGATATGCTAGTGAGTGTCAAACACTGCTGGCACACGCCCTGCTTTCACAGGGGTTCTGTACTAAACCCTTGGCCCGCCACATAGTTTTTATCATGTTGACCTCTTTGAATATTAATTAGGCAAATCTTAACAAAAGTATACAGGATATGTTGAAATGATTTTCCTAGGAAAAAGCATAGAGCATGCAGACATGGATTTGCCATGGTAAACAGTGCAGACTAAGATAAGAGATCTCCTATAGGAGCTCTCTCAGCTGGGTATGCACTGTTTGCGATTGCAATTATAGTTGTGATTGTCGGACTATGGGTTAAGAATTAACGATAAGTGCACAAAGCTGTGATGCGAGCGATGGTGCATGGCATGGCTAGAGGAAGTGAAGGAGATAGGTCTACAGGCACTGTGAGGAAAAGGGTCATAGCACCGACCCTACCGTAGCATACCGGGCAATTTCGATGCATTTCTTCTTTTTTTGACAATAATAGAGACTTGACGCCGTGGTTATAAACCTTCTAAGTCAGAGACTATGTTCGTTCTTAAGCATCTAATTATTCAGTTTTTGAGCTTGGTCGACATCTGACCAATCAGAAACTTGAGAACGAACTTATACTAAGATGCAGAAGCTTTCTCACCTTGGGACCAGGTTGTCAAAACTTTTGGATC
The DNA here is from genome assembly GCA_963576725.1 of Azorinus chamasolen. NCBI lineage: Eukaryota > Metazoa > Mollusca > Bivalvia > Cardiida > Solecurtidae > Azorinus > Azorinus chamasolen. The sequence goes on along the minus strand of OY755240.1, from coordinate 62,372,026 downwards.
AAGACGAGACCCAAATAAGTGTCAATGTGGGCATGAATTCGCTAATACGTGTATACTAAACGTAGAGTGGTTTTGCACTAAGTTTTTCATGTACATTAGAACCCATAATAAGTGACAACTTAATGCATAGAAAGTGTCGTCCTTAAAAGCAGGTGGTTGCATAGTGCAGGACGAAAGTAAGGCAGCAAGTCACAGTATGAGCTTTCCGTGTAACTTTCGCCCTGCAGTAAGTTCCACCTGACCGCAAGAAACAGAATTAGGCCATTTAGGTCATCGTTTAACCCTTTCACCGCCGCAGTCGCATAAATGCACCACGGCAAATAGTGCAGTCCCAGATCAGACGCCGCCTCTTCAAGGCGGCGTCTGATCAGGGATTGCACTATTTGTCTCAATCTCTATTTCTATATATGTGCTTTATTCCTTTGAAATTTGCATTTATTTATCGCATTGCCTTATTTTACTGAATTATTTAACAAACTTGGGTCGGTCGCAGACGACAATTAGAAATTTGGCGCCGAAAGGGTTAACGTTTTACTCCATAATACGCCTTTCGGTGCCTTTGCAAACAGAGCAGACCTAATTCAGACGACTCTTATAGGAGCCGTCTAATAACTGACTGTTCTGTTTGCTTCTAAACTAATACAAATATGATTCTACAGTTTTACTATGATCCAAAATTCCCGTGTCAATGTGCCATCATAAAAATGAGTTTAATTAATATTCATGATGTCATTATTTCCTACATAAATATTCATGGAGTAAGTGGTTAAGATGGGTTTTACTGCACATCTAACATGACATAATATAGTTTATATAATTCGTGTACATGGGATTGAAGCTGAAATACAAAGGGGATGTGAGGGTAATGCAGAGGTGTCATACAAAATGGATGTTTAGCATGGGTATGATAGATACAGCTTGCATATAATATAGCGTGTCTATTTATTAAAGCTGAGGGTTGCGGGTTTTATTTGCAAAGATGGACCCATCCAATAAGCTTAAAAAAAGAATTTTAAACTAGTATGAATGCAAAACAAATCTTATATGCCATGATAAGATTTTTGTTATGTAAACACATAGAAAGGGCGAATTTGGTTCCTTGTAGCTCCTATTTGGTGGAAAGGTCCCATAGAAACAAATTCATAAAGAAGGGTTAACCCTTTCCTCCATAAATACGCCTTTCTACGTCTCTGTACAAATAACCTATTGAAACCATTGTGATAAATAGAGCATTTGCTCCTATAGCGGCAAATGGTTTATTTATCACAATAGTTTCAAATTACAAAACTCTAAAATTTTCCTTTTTCTCTGGTCAATTCTCCTTTTCGGTTAATTTATTCAAAGTGGTTGGATCTAAAAGTATCCTATGAGGGAATAGGTTAAGGAAGGCGGTTACAATGGTGTTGCGCAATACCCACAAAATATGGTTAAACATCCGGACTTACTCATACCACCGTTGTTTCGTCCATTGCCGCCATTACCGCCCAACATACCATTCCCTTGACACAGACAAAGCAATGATACATTGAATTTCAAGATATAATAGATCGAGTATTAAGTGTTACATTCTAGATCAATGAATAAAAAGGCTTACTTTGAATAAAGACTTTCAAAATAAAAATGTAGTGTCAGAGAGAAAAGAAAAAATATTACTGCTACATTTCCCCCTATGTTAATTTGTAAATCTGAAGCATATGTATTTAGTTGCATAACAGTGTTTCGTGAAGTATTCGAACAAATTAACATACCTCCAAACATGTTTCTTCCTCCGAGCATGTTTCCTCCTCCTAGCATATTTCCTCCTCCTAGCATATTTCCTCCTCCGAGCATGTTTCCTCCTCCGAGCATGTTTCCTCCTCCAAGCATGCCACCGCCCTTAAGCATCATCATGCCGTTTCCGAAACCACCATTCCCACGTCCTAAGCCTCCGTTTCCTCCTCCCAAACCACCCAATCCGCCGTTTCCGCCACCAAGACCACCGTTGCCACCACCGAGACCGCCCATACCACCACCTTTGATCATCATCATTCCGCCTCCGAGTCCGCCATTGCCACCTCCAAGACCACCGTTGCCGCCTCCAAGACCGCCCATTCCACCTCCGAGACCGCCCATTCCACCTCCAAGACCGCCCATACCGCCTCCCTTTGCAAGCATCATTCCACCTCCTAGACCACCATTTCCACCACCAAGACCGCCCATGCCGCCTCCAAGACCACCGTTACCACCTCCAATACCATTTCCTCCCATCATTATCATATTGCCTCCTACAGAAAAATATAAAATATGACATTTATTTATTGAACCCTTTTAATCTGGATCTAGTGAAAACTTCCAATTCCAACAAGCTTATGAAAAAGAAACCATTGTCAAATAATCCTGACGAGATGACGAGTGTCATTTTGACCGAAGCTGTTGGCAGATTCGTGTCAGGTAGGAAATAGCGGGATCAGGCTTAACCCTTTCAGCGCCAAATTTCTAATTGTCGTCTGCAATCCAAGTTTGTTAAATCGTTAAGTAAAATAAGAGAATTAGATAAATAAATACAAATTTCAAAGGAATAAAGCACATATATAGAAATAAAGAGTGAAACAAAAAGTGAAGTCTCTGATCAGACGACGCCTTGAAAAGGCGGCGTCTGATCTGGGACTGCACTATTTGTCATGGTGCATTTATGTGACATTGGCCGTGAAAGTGTTAATGATGTTCAAATTACAATTCAATATCATGATAGACACACTTACCAAAAATTAACGTGTCATGCTTCTTTCCTTTTTTAAATAAGAAATGTATATAATAGGGAGTACTTGTAGGTTCTGTCTGTTCAGGGTATACCGTGTTTGTTTATATGTTACATGGAAAAAACATAACACAACTAATATATTCATCAGGTAAAGGATTAACAGATACAAAAGAAGAAGCATTTCGTGTAGAACACCTCTCGCGCATGAAAGAACTTCATGCACAAATATACTTGTTGATAATTTGATAGTGCATTATAAACGGTTCATCTTACTATTCAGACTTATTCAGGTATATGCGAAAAAACAACAATATTTTCAATTCAAACTGAAAACTGCCTAATTTTCAGAAGCCGTGCCGTTGTAAGCTATAAAATAAGATATAGCTGGAAGAACTAACTAACATGTAACATTTTAAGAGTTGCCATTTAGAAAGAACGCTACAGTTAACCCTCTCTATAACGGCCAGTAAATTATGTTAATTAGTTGGTTTACTTTCACATTGCTTTAAGCAGACACATGCCTTTTACACAAACTACTTGATGTAATTTAGTGGCCGTTATAGAGAGGTTTTACATATAGTTATAGTCATGTGATTTAGCATTCTCGTATTCTCATTGGTTTAACTGTTTACCTCATAAAAGACGACTTTTGATGCATTTACAAACTGACTTGATCAAGATCAAACGACTCCTAAATGAACCGTTTGATCATAGTCTTCTCTGTTTGCTTATATACAGATCTGATCATACATAACAACATAACCAAAACATCAATCAGTATAAATTCATCTAATTAAATGTTCACGATATTATTTGTCGATTGGCACTTGACTGGTCTAGATTACAGCAGGTCCTCTCTCATAAGCGACCATTCAATTATTGAACACATGAGTCCTAAAATGTAGGTGGTGGCTTAACGCAGTGCAAACGTAATGCAGAAAGCTCCTATAGGAGCTTTTTGTACTTCTTTTGTCCTGCATTAAGCTACCACATGCCTTACAAACCCATAATTTGACCTCCTTTTGATGGCCGCTTAAGACATGTTCTACTGTACAGAAATGTTCAGTAAGCAACTTGCAAACATGTACTACCTTTCATTAGGCCATTTCCCCCGCCGCCTAGTCCGCCTCCTCCCAACATCATTCTTGGGCGTGGCATACCGCCTCCTGTAATTAGAGGAGACAATGTGTCAAAATAAGGGAGATAATTTTGACATTAAACAAACAAAAAGCATATTTAGGTTAAACATGTTTCATTTCATATATCATTTAATGGAATAGCATTAGACCTCAAGTTCAACCAACATTAGTTACGGCTCTCTCCCATACACTATTCTACAGTAAGCATGTCACATGAATTAGAAATAGTGAACCAATTATTTTTTAAGTAAAAACAATATTTCTCAATATGAAAGCAAGAACTTTATTCATAATCTGACTCAATTTAAGTTTATTTAACCCTTTCGGCTCCAAATTTCTAATTATCGTCTGCAAACCAAGTTTGTTAAATCATTCAGTAAAATAAGGAAATGAGATAAATAAATGTAAGTTACAAAGGAATAAAGCACAGATATAGACATAGAGATTGAGACAAAAAGTGAAGTCCCTGATCAGACGCCGCCTTGAAAAGGCGGCGTCTAATCTGGGACTGTACTATTTGTCGTGGTGCATTCACGCGACATTGGCGGTGAAAGGGTTAAAGTAAAATGAATATGATTATTGTGCATTTTGTTGAATAAAAATGCCTAACCTATTACTTATTGGATGTCCATGTAAGAAGTAGTGATATCATGAATATTTATCAGCTGAATTTGATAATGGAATATAATTGGTAGAATTTGTAGGGTCAGAACTATCATTTTTTTCATAAGCAAACAGAGCAGACCCTTGCGTCTGATCTAGGTCTACTCGATTTGCAACAGCGTGAAAAACAGCATTTATATGAAGTGAAAGGTTAATAGCGATAAGTAGTAAACAGATACCGGTACAGAGATGAAATGCTTCAATATTTGAAACTCTCGATATAGTTTTTCGAGTATCCCTTTACCTTATATAAACGCGTTTTCACGCATTTGCAAACCGAGAAGATCCAGATCAGACGGACCATGTAACAGACAAGACTGCACGTGATGTTCGTGATAAAGGCCAATACTTACCGCCATATCGTTTAAAGCTGGCGATGGAACTGCTGACTAAGGCAAAAAAGCACACTGCACCAATGGAGGCCTTCATTTTAATCTACATCAAACATAAAAATTACCAGTTATGATAATAATCCACGAAGCAGGAAAAAAACATTCAAACATCGAAAACAAGTGTACAGATATTAGCAACTGCATCAAAACTGTAATACATGTATCTTGATTAATACTGTTCGGAGCTGTTTAGGATTAAATATTGTCGAGTTTACTGTCAACTGGGGAATCTGTGATTATTCCTATATGAGCCGTCTGATCTGGGTCTACTCAGTTTGATTTCGACATGATATAGAACTGATCCTATCATTTTGTCAAATCAAAACTTTCCCATGAAAAAGTGAATAATAAATATTCATGAATGATGTTATTCTTTCAAGAATATTGAACAGGTAAAGGGGTAAAGGGTTAACCCACTAAGGTCCTTTTAGGTACCAATTATAGTGGCGTGTCTGTGTCCAAATCAACCGTATTTAACCCATTTGCTCCCACGATCCCATATATGGGACTTAGGCAAACCATGTAGACTCTGATCAGAGTCTACACAGTTTGCTGATAGGAATATCAATATACAATGTAGAACAAAACGAAATTGAAAATTTTGACCAGGCACCCCTTAGATAAAAAATGGACTAATCCAATATATAAGCATGGAATAATCCACTGGGAGCAAATGGGTCAATATCTACATGTAAGGAATAATGACATCATGAATATTTATTAGCTGATTTTTTAGACTGGTGTTAAAGGTATTTACAGTAGAACCTGTCTTGAGCAGTCGTTCATTTATTAGACACAGGGTTCTTAAAAGCAGGTGGTTGATAAATGCATTGCAAAAGTAATTGAAATAGCTCCTATTGGAGCTTTCTGCATTACTTTTGACCTGCATTAAGGTTCCACCTACCATAATTCGAGCTCTATTTGATAGTTATGCAACATGTTTTAACATAGCATTCCTTGTTTTGTGAGAAACAAAACGATATTGTTTTTTATTATGAAATAACATCTGATTATTTTTTTTATATTGAAAATGAAACGTTCTCGTTTTCCTTAACCCAGTACATGTACCTAATGGATATTTATAAGGGAAATAGTGACGTCATGAATATCAATTAGCTGAAACATTAAAATGCATTTTAACAAATGAATATACAGAAAAACCTCTCTATAACGGCCACTAAATTATGTTAATTAGTTTGTAATTAGGGCAGGTGGCTGTTTAAAATATTATGAAAGTAAAACAGAACACTCCTACAGTAGCGTTCTGTTTTACTTTCACCTTGGCTTAAGCAGTCAACTTCATTTACAACAGAATACTTAATGTAATATAGTGACCTTTATAGAGAGGTTTTACTGTACGACAAAAATGAAGGAATATATCTATACTATTGCATAAGCAAACAGTATAGATCCTGATCCGACAGTTCCTACATGAATTGTCTGACAGGGTCAGCTGTGTGCATGCAGTTTGCAAATGGTTCTGTGTATGCCTTTATGAAGAAAATGCCTGCAAGTGTTAAAATTGTCGGATACTGATGAGAAGTCGCGTTATATCTAATACTTGGACACACTGCTGACAAATGTATTTTAAGATTCGTCCGTAAGTTTAATTATTTATCTGTTGATTAACCCATAGCCTGCAAGTCACAACTATTGTTGCATTTGCAAACAGTGTAGACCCAGATGAGAGAGCTCCTATAGGAGCTCTCTCATCTAGGTCTGCACTGTTTGCCATGCAAAATCCATGCATGCATATGCTCTATCATTTTGCCTGGGAAATCATTTCAATATATATATAACCCTGGATATTTTTGTAAAGATTTACCTAATTAATATTCATAGAGGGTAGATTGATAAAAAATATGTGGCAGGCTAAGGGTTAATCCCCAGTTTAATATTCCTTCCGGTAAGAACATTTTAGAAAAGTTTGAAACTTTGCCTGATAGATACACCATTTGATGTCTTGTGACACCTGGGCAAATAGAGCGAAACCAGATCAAACGGCTACTGTAGAAACCATCTTATCATAGTCTGTTCTGTTTGCTGATAGAATTATAATGATTGACTGCATTGCCTGCTATGGCCCAATAATCATGAGTTCATGTACCGGTATAAAAAAATTCAGATGAAAAAATATTTATGATTGTCTTTATTTCTTACATAAATAATCAGCAGGTAAAGTGTTAAATATATATGATACAGCTAATGGAGAGTTTTAGAAAACGTATTAATTTGTGATATAATAAACTTACCACTGCAAATTTGGGAGCTGGTATAAATCACTAACTCTCGGCGGGGCTGTAACTGGTTCACTGCGTCCTGTACAGGTTGGTCCTAGTATTTATACATAGCCCAGTCTCCACGGACACTTCCGGTCTGCAGTAAAGTTTCTGTATCATAGTGACGTTTTATTTCTATGAATACTGGTCAAAGTAGCCGTCACAACAGTTTTAATGATTTTTTGTCGCGTGACGATGTTTGTTTGAATAAAACTGCTGATTACAGGAAACTTAACATAACTATCCTTTCACCGACCAAAAGTGTCCGTCTCGGGGGCAAAGACCATAATGCTGAAGGTGACACAAATATATATACTTTCTTAATTTTCAACTAAAAGGGCTCAAATTAGTATTAACGCTTTAACTACCTGTAATTTAATTCTGAAAGATGCTTTCAGTGATTGATCGGTATTCAGATATCGTATGAAATGTTTTAACCCTTTACCTGGTGAATATTCATGTAATAAATAATAACATAATGTTGATAAGCTGGTTTTAATAATCGCATATATTGGACAAGGCAAATTGCCATGGAACAGATTGTATTAAAACTGAAGCAATCCCTGGTCAGATAGCTCTAACAGGAGCTGTCTGATCTGGATCTACTCTGTTCGCAAATCTGCCTCTATCAGGTAAAGGTTATATGTACAGCAAGTGTTACAAACAAAGCGAGTGTCCTTGTCAAATCATGTACTTAGTAACTAGTGAGTTACAACTGGGGCGAACGGACGTGGGGCGGAAATACACGGTTTTTAATTGTGCGAAGTAACTCACTGACAATTAAATAGATGTTCCGACCCGTAACAAATTAACTATGTGTTTTGCTTTGTGAAATGTTTACTTGTTTACACGTAATTTTGGAGATATGGCGTCGCTTTTGTTTGTTTTATGTGGACTGAGCGACTGTCGTTCATTTTAAATAGCGCACTAATGGTCAGCCTCCATAACTTTGGGTTGTTCTTCTTAACCTTTAGCCTGCTGCGGGCGGATGAGTGATTACCTTTGCAAACAGTGTGGATCCAGATGAGACGCCGAGTAACTCGGTGTCTCATCAGGATCCAAAATGTTTGATATCCTGACCGTGTTGTTGAAAAGAAATGCAAGATAAATGAACAGAGACAACTGAAACAGATGATTTTTTCTACAAACAAAATTTTGCTCAGTAGGCTAAAGGTTAATCCTGCCTATCATCACTTTATTCTATAAAATACAAAATGGACCCAGATCAAGCGGCTTTAAGAACCGTCTGATCACAGTCAGTTCTGTTTGCGTATGAAATAATGTAGATCTGATGCTATCATTCTTCAGTTTCTATCATGGCTAAAATTGATCGTGTTTATGTACCGTTATAAAACATCTAATTAATAGTCATGGTATCAATGTTCATGGGGTAAAGGGTTGTTTGTATTTATAGAGAACTTGTCAAATTCTGTATTTTGAACAACTGAAATGGTTCGAATGTGTCTCAGTGTCAGACTGGTCGAAGAGATATTTTGTGTGCATTTTGGCCTTGGCCAACGCTCTTTGTACAAATCTTTCTTCCACGAATAAACATGTATTAAATAATGACATCGTGACTATTTATATAAGGTAGATGAAAACATGACAGATCGATTGGTGATTGTTGAAAGTGTACAATCAGATACATGCAAACAGAGCAAAGTCTGATCAAACGGCTCCTGCATGAGCTGTCTGGCCTGGGTCTGATCTGGGTCTGCTCTGAAAAGGTGCCAAAGGTGTCTGTAACGTAAAATGTTAAAAGTTCTGAACAACTTAACCCATTCCCTCTTACTGACACCTTTTGACACCTCTGTAAAGTCATTTTTGAAACCATTGTGATAAATAGAGCATTTCCCCCATAGGATTATCCGATTAAATGCTTTGATATCATAATGGTTTCAAAACTACATAATTCTATTTTTTCAAGTAAATGCTCCTTTTCGTTAGATATTCAAAGAGGTTTTTATCTAAAAATAGTCTAGGAGAGAATGGGTTAAACAACATTATTAGTTTGTGTCTATCGCCAACCAGAGTCTTTGATACATGTCGAAAGGATCTTTGGTATATTTATTTCATCCAAATTCATTTTGTTTTGTTTTTTATCGTGGGCAGTTTTCTATGTCCTGAAGCAATTTCGATTCTATATTTAGTCATTGTACAGTAAAAATCCGCTTATGCGACCACCTAAAAGAGGTATAATTATGGGTGCTAAATGCAGGTGGTAGCTTAATGCAAGACAAAAGTAATGCAGAAAGCTCCTAGAGGAGCTTTCTGTATTACTTTTGTCCTGCATTAAGCAACCACCTGCTTATAAAGGCTCTCATGTTTATTCATTAAGTGGTCGCATTAGCGGGGTTTTACTGTATACAGAAGTCCAGATAAGATGCGTAAATAAAAACATTTTCAAAAATAACTTCTTTATTTCTCCACCAAACCCCATCGGAGACGATTCTAAAATTTGCAGTATTCTTCGGCACCGGTATTTGCTTTTATCTCTTCATATGATTTGTCTACATATGGTGCACTGTTGCAGTGCCAAAAACACGTTTTAATGTAAATTAGGTACAATGTTTTACGCGAAAATAAAACAATTGTTTTGAACTGAAGCGCCTATACAGCTGCAAGGTTTTGTCCCTTCATAATATCACTATACAGTAAAACCCCTCTAAAGCGACCACCAAAAAGTGGCATAATTCACAGTGGCAAAGGCATGTGGTAGCTTAATTCAGTACGAAAGCTTTCTGCATAACTTTCGTCCCGCATTAAACAACCACATGCTTATGAAGACAGTCATGTTTGTTTATTAAGTGGTCGCATTAGAGGGGTTTTACTGCATAGTTGTTTTGCGTCGAGATGTTTCCTAACATGTACTTTTGTTTTCTTTTTCACCACACGGTTTCATATCAGGACAGGCTTGTAGCAGTTTAGAGGCTGCAAAGCCACTAAACCACAACAAAGTTAAAATAACAACCACAACATAAGGCATGCTGAATATAAAGCAAACGAAACCCAGAATAAAAGTTGGAGATAACGAGTAGTCGAACATAGAGAACGTTGTTATATTAATCATATAACTAACTTATATTCTATTTTTGTATGTGTAATATGTCTGAGGAAATGTATTACACATATTTTATATACATATTCATTGAGTTATATGCCACAGAGTCACGCTGAAACGACCAGATACTTTATTAACCATTCGCTTGCTATTCACGTCCATATACCTACCTGTAAATAGTGAAGACCCAGATGAGACAGCTCCTGCAGGAGCTGTCTCATCAGGGTCTGCACTATTTACAAGTTGATTGCGCAACCAGTGCACTCCACAGCAGTGATTGCACAGCGAAATACTTGTTCACAGTGAAAATATATGTAATTATTAACCCTTCGCTTGCTATTCACGTCAATATACCTACCTGTAAATAGTGAAGACCCAGATGAGACAGCTCCTGCAAGAGCTGTCTCATCAGGGTCTGCACTATTTACAAGTTGATTGCGCAACCAGTGCACTCCACAGCAGTGATTGCACAGCGAAATACTTGTTCACAGTGAAAATATATGTAATTATACAACAGGGCATGGGTAAAAATTGAGAAATGTATTTTAAAATTCAGCAAAATTCAGCAAGCGGGTTAACTGTAACAAGAGGGCCATGAGGCCCTGAAGCGCTCACCTGAGATACCCCAGGGACGGGGCCATCATTTGTACAACCTTGGTAGAGAACCACAAGGCAAAGCAGTATGCCATTAATTAAAGGTCTAAGCCTTATGGTTTCAGAGAAAAAGGATATAGTTTTCCCATGAAAACTGATAAGCCAGGGCCAAGTTTCGCCCAGAGGTCATGGTCGTAAGTTGAACAATCTTGGCAGAGGACCACAAGCCAAAGCTACATGCCAAATATCAAAGGTCTAGGCCTTACAGTTTCAGAGAAGAAGATTTTTAAAGATTTTCCTATGAAAAACTGACAAGCCTTTGGGCGGGGCCATTTTTGGCCCGTGGTCATAATATGAACAATCTTTGTAGAGGACCATTAGATCATGCTACATACCAACTATCAAAGGTCTAGGCCTTACAGTTTCAGAGAAGAAGAATGTTAAAGAGTTTCCTGTGAAAAACTGATAAGCCCTTGGGCGGGGCCATTTTTGGCCTGGGGGTCATAATTTGAACAATATTTGTAGAGGACAATTAGATAATGCTACATGCCAAATATCAAAGGTCTAGCCCTTACAGTTTCAGAAGAAGATTTTTAAAGATGTTCCTATGAAAAATTGATAAGCCCTTGGGCGGGGCCATTTTTGGCCCGAGGGTCATAATTTGAACATTCTTTGTAGAGGACCACCAGATCATGCTACATGCCACATATCAAAGGTCTAGGCCTTACAGTTTCAGAGAAGAAGATTTTTAAAGATTTTCCTATGAAAAACTGATAAGCCCTTGGGCGGGGCCATTTTTGGCCCGGGGGTCATAATTTGAACAATCTTTGTAGAGGACCATTAGATCATGCTACATGCCAAATATCAAAGGTCTAGGCCTTACAGTTTCAGAGAAGAAGATTTTTAAAGAGTTTCCAATGAAAAACCGATAAGCCATTGGGCGGGGCCATTTTTGGCCCGGGGTCATAATTTGAACAATCTTTGTAGAGAATCATAAGATCATGCTACATGCCAAATATCAAAGATCTAGGCCTTACAGTTTCAGAGAAGAAGATTTTTAAAGATTTTCCTATGAAAAACTGATAAGCCCTTGGGCGGGGCCATTTTTGGCCCGGGTTCATAATTTGAACAATCTTTGTACAGGACCATTAGATCATGCTACATGCCAAATATCAAAGGTCTAGGCCTTACAGTTTCAGAGAAGAAGATTTTTAAAGATTTTCCTATGAAAAACTGATAAGCCCTTGGGCAGTGCCATTTTTGGCCTGGGGGTCATAATGTGAACAACGTTTCGTTCCCCCTAGCCACTGATGCTTCTGACAAAATTTGGTTAAAATCGGGTCAGCAGTTTCAGAGGAGATGTCGTTTGAAAATGTGGACGGACACCGGACGACGGACGCCGGACGGACGCCGGACGGACGCCGGACGCCGGACACCGGACGCCGGACAAATAGCGGTCACAATAGCTCATCCTGAGCCTTCGGCTCAGGTGAGCTAAAAACAGGGGATTGCTTAATGCACGACAAGCGTGATAAAGGAAGCTCCTATAGGAGTTTTCAATGGTATATATTCATGTAAGAAATAATGACAACAAGAATAGTGATTAACTCAATTTTTATAATGTAAACCTTTCAGGTGATTCTTTTGCTTTGGCAAAAACTAGAATCAGTTCTATATCATGTCGAAAGCAAACAGACCAGACTCTGACCAGACGGATCCCATAGGAGCCGTCTGATCTGGGTCACCTCTGTTTGCAAATGCGTGAACAGGCGTTTATATGACTGAAAGGGTTAAAATAATCCAGAAATAACTTCAGAAGTTGTCATTATTGCACCATTCGGCAGTGATTTATGAATATCTCGAACGAAACGAAAGATTAACCTTTTCCCTGTATTTTTATTCCAAATGTCGATACATGTACCTACTGAATATTATATGACCAAAATAGTTATAATGAAATAATGAAAATGAACGTAGAACAGTGTAGCCGTTTAAGAAAGTAAAGAAACAGATCTTTCAAATTCCATTAGTAAACAGAGCGGACCCTGATCAGATGGCCGTCTGATCTGGATCTACTCTGTTTGCAAATGTGTGAAAACACGTCTATATGAAGGAAAGAGTTAAGTAATATTTATGTACTTCACAACAACAGGGCTGGTGTTAAGTGCTTGTGTGGCGGCCGTAAAAAGTCGCACCGTACTTCATTCTCAGGGTTATTATATTTCCTGGTCCTTCGGGATCATTAGTTTCGATGTTATTGTCCGTCCCCTGTATCCTGATCCTATGGAATGCATTTTCCATCTGTGCTATCGTCGAGGGGTAGTGGAAAGTTTCTTCCATTACTGATGATCAGTGTAGTAGCGAATAGTTTTATGAGGTTCACGCTATTTGGATTTTGATAAAACGTGTTTGCTACGAACATTTATTCTCTGTTTTAAGAAAGTGAATAGGTTAATTACCATAATTAAGCATGAGGTTAAGACAGTTGGATTCTGATCAAACGAGTTACGTAATGTTTGCACGATCAGGATCCAATCTGTTAATAGTAACTTTTACATTCGGGATCAAGTAAATTTTACATTCGGGATCAAGTCAGTGAAGGTGTTAATTATCCCAATTTAAGCACAGTGTAAATGTAAATTGCAGGGGATCATACTAACTTAGTTAGACAAAATGCCTGAGAAACTCCTTAAAATGCCTGAGATTTGAACTTTTTATATAGAATATCTTGTAGCTTTGCAAGTGGACGTCAGCGTTCCTATATGCCTGAATTTATCTTAAAATAATGGTAACAATATTAGTTAACGCTCTACTCCATAAATACGCCATTCAACGCCTAAATGCAAAACATTATAGACCCAGACCAGACGGCTCCCGGAGGCCGTCTGACCAAGGCCTGTTCTACTTGCTTATGATTCTACATGCTCTGCCATTGCCAAAATGCCCGTGTCCCTGCGTTATTATAACAATTAATCTAATTAATATTCATGAGTTTATTACTTCTTACATGAATATTCATGGTATAAAAGGTTAATGACCTTAATCAGACCGCTGACCTTTGATCGGGTAAAAATATGTTGAGTTTTACGATGCTAACTGTAAAGATGGCATGCCAAATAAGTGTCCTCTGCAAAACACTATGACAAAGTCGAATATGACAACAGTCGTATACGTCTTATTAGATATCAAACATTGGATGTGATAACTCTGGTTTATAAGAAATATGGGTATGAAATGCTTTGGTATAAAAACGTTGAATATGACAATAGTTCGTATACGTCTTTTTAGGTATCAAACATTGGATGTGATAACTCTAGTATGAAATGCCTGGGTGTAAAAAACTGCTTATGATAACTATGTTTATAAGAACTCTAAAGTTTTTGTCAAAGGAAAAACTTCCCTTGAAAAAAAAATACATTATAAAAATTGAGCTAATAAATATTCATGTTGTCATTATTTTTTACATGAGTAATGAACTGGTAAAGGGCTAAGCCATCCTTGCAAAACTAATGACATTATGAATTTTACCTGAGCCTATGACCATGAGGATATTTGGCCACGATATTTGTATAATCAGATTTATATTACATGTATTTCATTAGTAAATAGAGCAGGCCCTGATCTGACAGGTCCAACATAAGCTGTCTGGCCTGGGCAACTATGATTGCAAATGAGTATAAATACGTTTCTACCACGTAAACGGTTGATAATTAAAGCTTAATAAATAAACAAACAAATACCGAAGTCAAATTGACTTGTGACGCCGCTTATCTGTTAATAAAAAAGTCTCGTTACAAATGGTTTTATTCATTTTGACACGCGCGTTACTTCAATAAACATCAGTTTATTTGTACCTTGGGCAATGGCACAATTCAAAGGCGAAGGTACACGATGATCAAAAAGACAAGCCGTGTTTTATTGTATCATGATCGCTGTCCTGAAAGGTTGTTGTCAGGTCAAACGGTAACGGACATTGGCATTTAGCATGCTCACATATGCCCTTCGCATGCTATGTCTATAATAAGTTATATAGAGCAGGTGTTGTTCGCGAAAAAAAATGTTTTCATTTTTTGTTGGATCAGAAAACTATCTTTTGGTATGTTTTAGATACTTATGACATGTGATTGAAAAGTTATGTATTTGTGATGGAGTTATTGTTGTTGAGACATAGCAGGCGAAGGGTACCTGTGAGCATGCTGAGAAAAGTTCGACGACAGAAAATCTTCTCTAAATCAATATTTCGAAGCAAGCTTTCTCCCAATTCTTTTCTTAGACGCAACCAGGGTATCAAACAGTTTGGATCCTAATGAGATGCCGAATTACTCGGCGTCTCATCTGGATCCGAACGGTTTGCAAAGGTTACTAGGGGTTTGTTAGCAGCTTGCTAAAGGATTAAGAAGTGTTCATCTCCGCGAGCAATGTGACTTGACCGAACATGTATATGACGACTAAAACACGGTTTAGAGGACGGACAGTGCCATTTTCCCGTTCAATATTCATGTAAAAAATAATGACATCATTAATATTTTATTAGCTGAATTTTCATAATAGCATATGTACACACACGATTTTCATATTGGTCCAAGCTATAGAGTCAGGTCTATTTATATATTCATAAGCAAACAGAGTAGACCCTGATCAGACGGCTCCTATAGGAGCCGTCTGATCTGAGTCTACTCTGTTTGCAAAAGCGTGAACGGGCATTTGGTTAAGCAATTATCGTGATCACTGTTTTTTGTTTTTGCTTGTTAAAAACAAATGCGAGAAAACTGTTTAAAGCAATGTTGTATTAACCCATTCCTTCATAGCAACACCTTTCCATGCATTAGCCAAAAAAGACTATTCCCAAATCAGACGACTCCTATAGGAGGCGTCTGATCAGGGTATGATCTGTTTGTCTTTTGTTTAATACATATCTGATTCTACAGTTTCTGTCTGAGTCAATACGACCCGTGCTCATATGCAGTTAGAAATAATCTAATTAATATTCATGATGTCATTATTTCTTACATGAACATTCAGTAAGTAAAGGAGTAAATACTACATGTGAAGGTGTCGGCATTTGTTTTTAAACCAGACGACAATTATTTCGAGGCAGACGACAATGATGCAGGCGAAAACTATACTTGAATGAACATAAAGTAATAATTATTTCATTACTTTTGTTAACATTATTTACCCAAATTTATAATACCGTCACTAAGTACTCGTGCAAATTACCTACAAGTAGTTCACTTTAGACCAATAGAAGTCAAAATGAACACATGTACCTGCATTCGCATCATTCCTCTCCATGATAGTGTTTTTCCAATAAGTCGCAAGGGAATGTTCAAGTATTTGATTGGTCAAAAGTGAGTTTCACTCTCAATCTAACCAATCAGATGACATCACACTAAGCAAACAGTTTTATACAGTGAAACCTCATTATACCGGCATTCGTTACAATGGCACCCTCGTAATACCGACAATATGCATTGAAACAAAATTACCTTGAAGTCTTTGAAACAACCACTGAATAGATAGGTACAGTGCCAATAAAACAGGTGATCGCTTAATGCAGAACACAAGAAGTGCAAAAAGCTCCCAAAGGGTTCACTGTATCTCGAACCTAGGTTTCATAGAGCAAAGGAACTACTGGTTCAAATGAGTCTGTTAATTCAAAATCACTTCAATACATTAACTCTATTCATTTAAAACATTAGTCATATTGATATGTTGCATTAACACTATCCCGCATAGATAAGAGTTTTAGCAGCTTTGCAAACAGAATAGACCCAGATCGAAACAACTGTTGTAGAAGCTATCTGATCAGTGTCTGCCTTGTTTCCTTATAGATATGATTATAATTTCTGCCGCGGTAAAGTGTTCAGTCTGTAATAATGAAAAAAAGGATCGATTACATTTTTGTTTTAGAATTCTATTTGTAACAAGCCAATTCGCTGAATTGATATTCCCCACCGAACAAGTGCTGGCCTCAGTATTTAACCGAGTCATTAACCAGAGGGACAAAAAGTGGGTTTTTTTTCACAAAGTGCCATAACTCTGGCGTTCCAGTGTAAATGTGAGTGATACTTGCAGGGTCGCATATATTTGTGGTACTAAACATGTACATTGAGTTTCATTGAACTCAGTTTATGAGGTATGACTCAGACGGACAAAAAAAGGTCAAGTATTTCACAAAGGAACATAACTCTGGTGTGCCAAGTTTAATATGAGTGACACTTGCAGGGCAGTATTTCGTTATAGTTCTAAACATATTCACCAAGTTTCAATGAAAAATTCAAAACAGTTTCTGAGATTTGACATCAGACAGACAAAAAGGCTAAGTTTTCGGTAAACAAAGGACCGTGACTCTAATGTTCAAAGATCAATATAAGTGATACTAGCAGGGCGGCATTTTCTCATAGAACTAAATATTTACACAAAGTTTCACAGTATATCTCCAAAAACAAAAATGTTACATTTTCCTCAAACATGGGACCATAATTCTGGTGTTCCTGGGTCATTATAAATGATACTTGCAGAGCCGCATATTAGTATGCTACTAAACAGTTTCACAAAAAGTTTCATTGAAAAATTCCAATCAGATTCTGAGAAGTGGCCCTGGAAAGACAAACATGTTACATTTTCCGTAAACAAAGGAACATAATTTTGGTATTCCAGGGTCAATATAAATGACACTTGCATGTCCATATGCTACTTAATATTTACATAGTTTCATACAATTTCAGAGAAATTGCTCCGGACACACAAAAACGTTACATTTTGGGTAAACAAAGGGCCATAACTCTGGTGTTCCAAGATCAATATAACTAATGCTGACAGGCCCACATAGTGTTATGCTACTTAATATCTACACAAAGTTTCAATGAAAAACTTCAAACCGATTCTGAGATATCTCTCCAGGACGCACGGACAACGCCAAAACTAAATCCCCGCGCCTTTGGCGGGGACTAATAAGTGTATGTGTATATAAGAAATGAGGGGATATAGATCAAGTACACTGTGTATATTAAAGGGTGTTGGAACGTCACCAGTTTTCGCATGGCAAATTAAACTTAGTACATTACTGGGTCATAATTTAAGAGTGTTTGTGAATAAGGTCACATCCGTACGAATTTGCCAATCAGTGAACTGTCAAGACACACACACTCATCTCTATGTGCTATGCAGGAACAAAATCATCCCTCCGCACTATCCAGACCCCATATATCTATCTGTACTATGTGGACTACTCACCCCCTATGCAATATTTGGACAAATACCCTCTTTGCATTATATAGACACCTACACCCCCTGT
Source organism: Azorinus chamasolen (assembly GCA_963576725.1). Classification (NCBI taxonomy): domain Eukaryota; kingdom Metazoa; phylum Mollusca; class Bivalvia; order Cardiida; family Solecurtidae; genus Azorinus; species Azorinus chamasolen. The sequence goes on along the minus strand of OY755240.1, from coordinate 62,353,858 downwards.
GCATTATCTGGACTGCTACTCACCCCACCTGCACTATACGAACACCTACCCATCCCTATGCACAACACGGATTACTATTTTTAAAATGAGACAAACTGGGACAGTAAGATTTTGGGTCATGGACATGTTTAATATGATTTATTTGAATATGATAAAACATTAGCTACTGAAAATATCTAACCCTCCACTCCATGAATGTAAGAAATAATGATAGCATGAGCATTAATTAGATTAATTTGTATACTGTAATGGCAATAATGGCACATGAATTTTTAGCCATGACAGAAACTGTAGAAACATAATTATGTTCCCCAAACGAAGTGGGGGAAGCGGGGACATATTGTGTTTAGTCCGTTTCTTCTTCTGATTGTTTCTTACGATTCTCGGGCTTTTTCTTCTTCCGCCGTGAACTTGTCCGACACAATTCTCTGTAAGTAATAGTCCGATCCTAATGAAACCTAACATGGACATTGCTGGCTATGTGCAGGTGAGCATTCAATTTCTGGTTTTTAAAATGCTGCCATGGTAACCAAATGGTGGGTTCTGATTGGTCGAAATTTTGATATTGCCCGACTTTGCTGAAATTTGGCACTGTGTGGTATTTGGGTACCCCGAACTCAATTGTAGGTGTTTCGAAAGAGTTGGTTACCATCGTAACGAAGTGGTGGCATCTGATTGGACGAATTTAGATATTATTAGATTTTGCTGAAAATTGGTAAGTAGGAGTATATGGTACCCCGAACTTAAATGACAAGTGTTTCAAAAGTGTTAGCAGTCATGGTAACCCGGTGATGGCCTGTGATTGGTGAATATTTAGTTAATTTGCTCATCAATACATATTGTCCGTTTCGTTTGGGGACATTCTGTAACTGATTCCGTTACAATTAGATCTTGTATATATTATTTCATAAGCAAATGAACCCTGATCAGACAGTTCCTACAGAAGCCATCGGATCTGGGTCTACTCTGTTTGCAATGGTGTAGAAAGGTGTATATGTGGAATAAAAGGTCAAATAACGTATTGGCCTATTAGCTTTAAGATTAAGTGATGGGTTTTATGTATTTTATTAATCATATTCACAACTCATTTCTGAAACGCATGTCTGTTAAGAATCATTAACACGCGTTAAAAAAAGATGTGAAAGAAAAGCAATAAAACAATTCCTTTATACATATTTATTTATATAACTGATATGTTTTATCTTCACCCTTTCCCTCATACAGATAATATATATCTGACAATTATATACAGTAGACAAGTTTTGGCATCTATGCAAACAGAGTAGTCCCAGATCAGACAGCTGCTGTATGAGATGCCTGATGGGGGGCTACTCTGTTTGCTTATGATATAACATATTTGATCAATCATAAAAAACCATGAGGTCATTATAAAGATCCATAAAATGAATATTCACAAAGTCTTCTATACATATATATGATGGAAAGGGTTAACCCATTACCTCATAGGCTATTTTAGATACAACCTCTTTGAATAAATCTACCAAAAAGGAGCATTAACTAGAGAAAATGACTTTTTTTTTTTTTTAGAATTTTGTAGTTTGAAACCATTGTGATAAATAGAGCATTTGCTCCTATAGGAGCAAATGCTCTATTTATCACAATGGTTTTACAAAGTGACTTTTACAGAGTCGTCAAAAGTCGTCAATTACAGAGTCGTCAAAAGTCGTCAATATGAGGGAAAGGGTTATAGGAACATTTAATGCTTCTTTATTTAAAACAAACATGTAAACATGGCAAACAAGCTTCAACAATGGCAGTCAATAACACTTTATCTAACAGTGACATGTTTTAATGCCTTTGCAAACACAGTATACCCAACTCAGAATAAAGCAAGGTGAAAGTAAAACAGAACGCTCCTATGGGGGCGTTCTGTTTTACTTTCACCTTGCTTTAAGCTCCTGTTTGCTTATGGAATTGTAAAGAATTGATTCTCTAGTTGCTACCACAATAACAAATCCTGAGTTCGTACACCATTATAAACAAGATGTGTTCGTGAAACACTATGCCCCCAGCATGACCTTTGACCTTGATGTATGACCTTGATCTTAAGAAGTCACCCTAAAAATGTTTGCTTACATCAGTTGCACATGCATGCCAAGTTTGAAGTACGTATGTTGAATGGTGACAAAGTTATCGCCAATCTAGATTTGACCTGTAATTTGGCCTTGACCTTGATGTATGATCTTGACCTTAATAAGTCACCCATAACAATGTTTACCTCCATAAGTTGCACATGCATGCTTAGTTTGAAGTATGTATGTGCAATGGCTAAAAAGTTATTGCCAACGTTAAAGTTTGGGACAAACCAACCAACCAACAAACCAACAGACAGACAGACTGGGCAAAAACATTGGGGGCATAAAAATTAGCTAATCAATATACTTGAGATAATTATTTCTTACATGAATGTTTATAAGGAACTATTAATTGGCACATAAGCGAGCATACAGTACAAAGCAATTGCATTTCACACCCAAAGGAAGTAAACAGGTCACAGAACTACTATTGGGCACAAAATAAAAACTGTCATATACAGTAAAACCTGTACTAAGCAGTCATTCATTTATTGAACATAGAAAGATTAAAAACAGGTGGTCCCTTAATGAAGGGCAAATGTAATGCAGAAAGCTCCCTTGAAACTTGCTGCATTACTTTTGACCTGCATTAAGCTACCACCTGCCCTATAGGCCCATAATTAGACCTGTTCCTGATGGCCGCTTAAGACACGTTCTACTGTACAGTCATCTGCTACTGTTTTAAAAGTCAATAACTTCTCTATTTCTCTTTAAATATACAGTCAAATAGTAAAACATTTTAGATCCTTGTAAGCTGCCAAGTCACTCCATGTCTCTCTAATTAACCCATTACCTCATAGGCTATTTTTAGATATAACCTCTTTGAACAAATCTACTGAAAAGGAGCATTAACTAGAGAAAAGGGAAATTTTTAGAACTTTGTAGTTTGAAACTCCTACAGGAGCAAATGCTCTATTTATCACAATGGTTGAACAAAGTGACTTCTACAGAGTCGTCAATATGAGGGAATGGGTTAATAGTCCTTTAACCCATTACCTCATAGGCAATTTTAGACTAATCCCTCATAGGCTTTTTTAGATCCAACATATTTGAATAAATCTACTGAAAAGGAGCATTTACTAGAAAAAAAAGAAAAATTGAGAATCTTGGAGTTTTGAAACCAACGTGATAAATAGAGCATTTGCTCCTGTGCATCAACTTTATTTATTTATCACAATCGTTTCAAAAAGTGACTTTTACAGAGGTGCCAAATGGCTTCAATATGAGGGAATTGGTTAAGAAATAATGACATAATGAATCTGAATCAAATGTAGGTTTCTTTTAGATTAGATTTTATTAGCATATGAACACATGTAAGGTTGGTCATGGCATAAACTGTAGAATCAGATTTAGTTTCCATAAGCAAACAGAGCAGAACCTGATCAGACAGCTCCTACAGGAGCCTTCAGATCAGTCTACTGTTTGCAACGACCTCTCCCTTAGGTGGGCTTTACAGACAAACAGTACAGATTAGTATTAGATATACCATCACATGGACTAATATTTTTACGATCCTTGCAAACAATTTGGTTTGGTTTGGTTTTCATTGGGTTTTACATCGTTTTAACAGTATTTCAATCATATCACAACATCCAGCTAATTACAGGTGGAGAAAGACCCCAGAGATTCTTCTGCACACAGAACGAAATGCATTATTTTGTGCGCAGAAGAAGATCCAGGTAGAACCACCGACCTACCACAAGCCAGCTGGAAGGCTTCCTCTCATGAAAAAGTTAAGTGCCCAGACCGGGATTCGAACCCACAGCGGTGAGGGGCTAAGCGATTGTCGAAGACCGTAACCACTCGACTACAGAGGCCCTAAACAATCTGCATCCAGATAATCATAATACTAGTATGCCAATTAACTTGGAATCTCATCATGGTCCAAACTATTGGATACTCAGGCACTTTTTTGCTATTAGAAATAAAAGACAAATACACATTGAGAATTGTAGCAGACAAATTTTGCAGGTGAATGTCAGAGGTCCAGATAAGATGCATAAATTAAAACATTTTCAAGAATTTCTTCTTTATTTCTCCACCAAACCCTATGTTGTGACCACTCTTTAGAATTGTCTCGATGAGACGATTTTAAAGAATGGTCACAGCATAGAGTTTGGTAGACCAAAGTTTATCTATTGCTCTGTAATGTTATAAATTTAAAATGTTGACATAAAAAAATTTGCAGCTCATCCAAACAGTTTGAGCATCAAAAGCATATTTTGGTAAAAAAATACATAAAAATAAATATGAAATCATGATGTAACAGGCACAAAAGAAATGGTTTAGTCACAGTGACCCGAGCAGGAAAATTGTCGGACATTAACTGTCTGATGCAGATCTTTATACAATAATAACTAAAATTTTCGTCAATATTTCATAAAGCAAGAGGTTTATGATGGTCCTATATTGCTTGTCTGAGTCAACAGGCCAAGTGACAAGAAAACGTGTTTACAGTAAAACCCCTCTAAACTGAAATTCTAGTAGAGAAAAATTTAGACACTTTTAGGCAGATGGCTGCTTTATGCAGGGTGAAAGTCATGCAGAGAGCTCTTTTTTGAGCTTTCTGCATGACTTTCACCCAGCATTAAGCTGCCACCTGTCTCCAAGACCGATATTGATACTAAATTGAATGTTTGGGTTAGTGGGATTTCACTGTATTTACATATAGCTAGAGGACCATTTCTGTGATATATGGATCAAATTGATTCCTAAATTAAAAGATGATGACCCTTTATTAAATCATCAGTCAGGAGATGCGAGTGTGACCCAATACTCTTACCCCTTTCTCTAGTTCTTTTAGATGCCCAGTGTAAAGCACTGATACATCAGACCTCCGTTTATAAAGTTTCATCCAGCAGGGTATCGAACCCACTTAACCCTTTCCTCCATAAATAAGCCTTTCTATGCCACTGTAAAAGTCACTTTTTGAAACCATTGTGATAAATAGAGCATTTGCTCCATCGGAGCAAATGCTCTATTTATCACAACGATTTCAAAACTTCACAATTCTAAAATTGTCCTTTTCTCTTAATCTCTAGTAAAAGCTCCTTTTTGGTAGATTTATTCAAAGAGGTTGGGTCTAAAAATAGCCTATGGGGGAATGGGTTAAGACAGGTTCTATTTAGGGGTGAAACGATTCAAAAAAATTCGATTCGATTCGATTTCGATTTTTTACAACACGATTCGATTATTTTCGATTCGATTCGATTTAAGATTGTAATAAAAAGAATGCACTATGTAGAATAAATACTGTGTATTAACAGCTCTGAAAACAGAATGCTTGGACATATACAGGTGGAAAAATCATAATAGCCTAGTCAGATATATCTGACTTTAACAGTCAAACCTTTCTGCAGTTTGTTTTTGGAAGTTCTTTTTTATAACTGGTCACTAAAACCAAGTAAAATGCTAACACTAACATAATCAGTCTTGGCTAATTGTCTAATTGACTAAACAGCCTAACACTGTAGAACATGTAGGTTTTTCTGAAAAAAGAATTTGAGCACTTGGAGGAGATGTCATGTCTCTCTTTACAAGATACAACTGATACAGATTGCTATCAGTTGAAGAGAGATATGACATCCCCTGTCCCTGAGCAAAAAGCACTAGACATTGCTGCGAGTACAGTTTTAATTTAGCCAGTTATCAATGCATAGCTTCATAAATTTTAAGCATACACAAATTTGCAACCAAGTTTACTGGAAGATAACGAAACGTAAATGCAATACTGTGTTTCCGTTCATACGATATGACAGATTCTTGGTATTTCCTGTGCTGCAGAGAATATTTGTAAAATAATCTTACATGTTGGTTTATTTGTGTTGTTGCTCTCGCGAAATCTGAAATCTCCATATTTGGAGCGATAGTTTTTCGGGGTTGCACGTAGATTGACAGCTTCAGCATCCGACATTTTAAGAGAACACGAAGACGCTTGAATAAAGCGCCCAGACGATCAGATTAAGTGCAACGATTGCAACGTGTTATTTGATTGGCTAAAATAGTTGGCCTTCAGCCAATCGATTTGAGTCTTATCAGAATTCGATGAGTATTTTTGTTTTGACAGCTCTAATGCGGGACAACAAGTATTTCGACTTTTCACGGTGAATTTTCATAGGTTAGTTTCATTTCGCTACCAATTCTTAAGAAGCAAGCCTTTTATAATAAAAATCGAATCGAAAATGAGATCTGCTGAACCGAATTGAACCGAACCGAATCGAGGGCTAAAGATCGCGGTTCAATTCACATCGCGATTAATCGTTTCACCCTTAGTTCTATTGTACATCCATTAGGATTATTAACCATTTTGATCTGTAACATACAACCAAACAGAGCAGGCCCTGTTAACATGGTCAGATGGATCTAGTTTGATCTGGTTTAACTCTTTGCAGGCTACATAATTTTTCGTGTGCAACAATTGTTGTCTGCTTCAATTCTTAAAATAACTTTCTCTAATTTATTTGCAAAAATATGATCAAGATGACAAACAGTTTGGATCCTGATGAGACGCCCCATTATGCGGCGTCTCATCTGGATCCAAATTTTTTGCATAGGTAATCACAGTGTCCCCGCTAGCGTGCAAAGAGTTAACTCTGTTTAAAACTACAACCCTATGAAAAGTTTAGTAAAGGGCCACAACAGATACATTTCTGCAAAATTGGTCCCATCAGACTTAATAAAAATATTTTGATCATCATTTTGCCTCATCTGATGTATGTTCATGCATACAACCAGTAGTGTGTGTTTAGGCAGGAAACCAGTCACACTACAGCCAGATTTTAGCACAATAAATTTGCCATATATGTTTATGCAGAGAACCAGCCATTCCTTTGCAAGTCATCTGCACAATACATGTGCCATGTGTAGAAAAGGTTTAGTGCAACAATCTGGAGAAGTCTGCAAAATACCAAATATGCAGAGAACCAGTAAATTGTGTTTATGCAGAGAACCAATCACTCCACTGCCAGTCATCAGCACAATACAGGCGCCATATGTAGAAAAGGTTCAGCACCACAATTTGAAGAAGTCTGCCAAATAATAAATCTTGCGGCCAAAACAGATCAAGCACTCTACCCCACCAGCTGGGGAACATTCTCAACCCACTACTCTGGTAGAACAACCTGGCTGAGGACTGTGTGATCATGAAAATAATGGAGAACTTCATAATTAGTGGAGATCTCCACGGTGATGGTTGAGATTGCAACTCCTCCATGTACGAGTCTTCATCCTGAAATAGACAAATAGTTCATACAAAGACAAGTGAAAATTATAACCATTAGCTCCAAAGATATGCCTTTAACCCTTTTATTGTTCTATGTTTATGCCTACTGAATATTCATGGACAAAATAGTTATAAGGAAATATGGAAGGTGGAACACTGTAGCTTTTTTAGAAAGTAAAGAAACAGATCTACCAATTCCATTAGCAAGCAGAGCAGCCCCTGATGGGTCTACTCTGTTTGCAAATGCTTGGAATAGCATTTATAGGAAGGAAAGGGTTAAACGGAGTTGATCCAGATTAACAGCTCCTGCAGGAGCCATTTGACCATAGGTCTGCTCTGTTTGCATATTAAACAAGGGCATGTTGTATTGCTATGCAAGACATGAGTCCCCCACCGGACTGAAAAAAAACCACCTCCACTCTCCCCACCCCACCCACCCATGGTTGGGTTGACCATGGTATATACATGACCACCTGAATGGTATTAGTACCTACTTTCATACATTGGATCAGTAAATAAAAAGTTATTGTCCCGACAAGAAAATATGAAAAAGGGGAGTAACTCCAAAAATATTGATGCTAGAGTTATTGCCCTTGTGCATGACACTACACCTCATCATGCTTGTTCCATATGAGAAGTTTCAAATCAATTGAACCAGTACATAAAGAGTTATTAACTGGACAAGAAAATATGAAAAGGGGAATAACTCCAAAAATATAGATGCTAGAGTTATGGCCCTTGTGCATGACATTACCCCTCATCATGCTTGTTCCATATGTGAAGTTTCAAATCAATTGAACCAGTAGATAAAGAGTTATTGTCCGGACAAAAAATATGAAAAAGGGGAATAACTCCAAAAATATTGATGCTAGAGTTATGGCCCTTGTGCATGACACTACTCCTGATCATGCTTCTTCAATGTGTGAAGTTATAATGAATTTGGTCTAATTTTGTAGGAGATATTGCCCGGACACAAAGCGTGACAGACGGACTGTCAAGAAAATATGAAAAAGGGGAAGAACTCCAAAAATATCGATGCTAGAGTTATAACCCTTGTGTATGACACTACCCCTCATCATGATTGTTCCATATGTGAAGTTTCACATCAATTGAACCAGTAGATAAAGAGTTATTATCCGGACAAAAAATATGTAAAAGGGGAATAACTCCAAAAATATTGATGCTAGAGTTATGGCCCTTGTGCATGACACTAGCCCTCATCATGCTTCTTCAATGTTTGAAGTTATAATGAATTTGGCATAACTTTGTAGGAGATATGGCCCGGACACGAAGCGTGACAGACGGACTGACAAGAAAATATGAAAAAGGGGAATAACTCCAAAAATATTGATGCTAGAGTTATGGCCCTTGTGTATGACACTGCCCCTCATCATGATTGTTCCATATGTGAAGTTTCAAATCAATTGAACCAGTAAATAAAGAGTTATTGTCCGGACAAAAAAATATGTAAAAGGGGCATAACTCCAAAAATATTGATGCTAGAATTATGGCCCTTGTGCATGACACTAGCCCTCATCATGCTTCTTCAATGTGTGAAGTTATAATGAATTTGGCTTAACTTTGTAGGAGATATGGCCCGGACAAGAAGCGTGACAGACGGACGGACGGACAGACGGACAGACGGACGGACGGACGGAATCGAGCAAACCTATAGTCCCCCAACCGGTAACCGGTGGGGGACTAATAATTCATATCTGGTTCTACAATATCTGCAATGAATACAAATTATATATTATATGCCATGAATATTCATTGAGTATTAAAGAATCAGTCAATCTGCAAGAAATATTGCTAACAGTGTACATTCAAATCAGCTGCTTTCACACATCTATCCCTTTCCATAATACAAATTCTTTTTCACGCATTTGAAACAGAGTAGACCCAGATCAGATGACTACTATAGGAGTTGTCTGATCTAGGTCTGTTCTGTTTTGACATGATATAATCATCTAATGCTATAATTTTTTTGTCAAAGCAAAACGTTCCCTAGGAAAATTAACAGCTAATTAATATTCATGATGTCATTATTTCTTACATGAATACTAAACAGGGAAAGGGCTATCTTTAGAGCTGTGAATAAGAGGCATACTGACATATCTAAATCTCTTATTGCTAAGACAAACGTGATCTTGCTGGTACCCAAACGTGATCTTGCTGGTACCCAATAGAATTGCCTCAAAGTGGTCATTCTATTGAGTGCCAGCAAGAAAAGGCTTGGTGTAGAAATATAACAAACATTTCACTTAGATTTCCTATACAGTAAAACTTCGATTATTCGAACACTAAAATACGTATTATTATCGATCTTTAAGACAGGTGGCAACTTAATGCATGGTGAAAGTCATGCAGAAAGCTCCTCTAGGAGCTTTCTGCATGACTTTCACCATGCATTAAGCAGCCACCTCCCTAAAAGGGTCTAAATTCTTCTATAACGAAAATTCGAATAATCGAAGTTTTACTGTATATTCATTTTATCTAAAGCTCTGTAATTTAATGAGTATTACCACTGATCAGGGTCTACATTGTTTTTAATGTCTGAGTATAGTTCACATTGTCATGAAGGTCAAGTATAAATTTCCAATAATATAAATTTCCAATAATGACCGAAAAATGTATTTGGATACAGGACGTGGGAAATGACATTTTCTCAAAATGGCTCTTGCCTAAAGTGTGGCTTCTGGTATTGGCTTAACCCTTCACTCCATAATTTTTTATATGTCTTTCTCTGCATTTCCAGACAGAGTAAACCCAGACAAGAAAGCTCTTATAAGAGCTATATTATAGATCTATATTATTTCATAAGCAATGTGAGAAGGAGCTGTCTAATCTGTGTTTACTCTGTTTGCAAATGCTAAAATATACACTTTTATTAACCCATTCCTTCATAGGTCATTTTTAGTTTCAACCTCTTTTGAATAAATCTCTGGAAAATGAGCATTTACTAGAGAATCCTGTATGTTTTAAACCATTGTGATAAAAACAGCATTTGCTCCCGTGGAGCAAAATTAATGTTCTATTCATTACAATAGTTACAAAAAGTGTAGAAAGAGGGAACGGGTTAATAAGTAAAGTGTGAAGAGCTTTCTGCATTGAATCTGTCCTGCAGTGTTTCTGTCCAAAATTAGTCCAAAAGGTATATTTTCTGACAATTTTGGGAAAATATATATTTTAATAATTCGGATTTTTTTTGGCACTTATAACTCAACGATTTTGGAAGTATTTTTTGGTCCCATTTTAAACTTATTTTTCATTATTTTAGCATTTAATCAAAATTTGGTCTCTGTCCCAATTTCCCAAATTGGGAAAAATGTTACCTATTTTGCATTGGGAATGGACCTTTTAACAGACTCGTGTAGATGCCAGAAAAAGCTCTGGGAGAAAAGGATTAATGGTCATTTTTGAAAGGTTTTAGTAGCTGGTCTGGTCTTCACAGTAAATCTCCCAACAGAACCTTTTCTCAAGGAATTGCTGATGTCACCTACTCACCTGTAGACCAAAGTTTTTGATGACTTTTTCTATCAGGAATAAAATACTATACATCCTTACACACAATAAACCCAGGAAGAGGGGAGTGAGTATTCGCTTGAGGAAATTCATGGCTAAGTGAGCATTATCTGAAACAGAAACAAAAATTAAGACCTAAATAAGAACTCATAGAACTCATCATAATAAAAAATGTTTGACATATGAATAGCAATCCTGTGGAGAAATGCTGAGGTCCCGATAAGATGCATAAATTGAAACATTTTCAAGAATAACTTTTAACCCATGTAAAGGGTTAAATTATATACAGCATATGCCAAGGTAAAACAATCCTGTATTTATGTTACATCAGGGCTCCAGATAAGATGCGTAAATGAAAATATTTTCGAGTATAACTTCTTGAGACAATTCTAAAGAGTGGTCACAACATAGGGTTAAGATGAGAAATGACGATTTTAGTAGTTATCTGTAGCTCTGTTCCATTATAAAAAAAACAGCTAATACATATTCATAATGTCATTGGAACTGCAAACTTCAAATTCATAAGGTAAGTTAATGATCTTACCAACAGTTGTATATATTATATTGTAACACACTTCCAGCAAAGATCCTGCACCCGGCAAACTGAAAATACAACCAAAAAGATCTAACTTTAACACTTTATCTCATACAGACACCTTCTAATGCCTTTGCAAACAGAGTAGACCCAGAGCAGATGTTTAATGTAGGAGCGGTCTGATCAGGGTCTGCTCTGTTTGCTTATGGGATAGTGCTATCTAATTCTAATGTATTCAAATATGCTATATACCACTATACACATAAAACATTCAGTAAATAAATGTCCATGATGTCATTATATCTTACATTAAAATTTATTAGGTAAAGGATTGACTCTTCAACCCATTCCCTCATATTGACACCTTTTGATACCTCTGTAAATATCACTTTTTGAAACCATTGTAATGTTATAAATAGAGCATTTGCTACATTGGAGCAAATGCTCTGTTCGTCACAATGGTTTCAAAACTACACACTTCTAAAATTCTCCTTTTTTCAAGTAAATGCTTCTTTTCAATAGATTAATTCAAAGAGGTTGAATCTAAAAAATAGCTTTATATGAAGGAATGAGTTAACAATTGCCTATTCATGTAAGACATAATGACATCACTAATAGTAATTAGATTATTTTTTTATAATGGCATATGTGAATACGGGACAACTTCACTCAGACAGAAACTGTAGAATCTGGGTCCATGCTTATAAAACTTTTTAGTCGAGTCTGAGTTCGTTCTAAAGCTTTTGATTGGTCAGATTTGAATTCTCAAGCTTTTGATTGGTCAGATTTGAGCCAAAGGCTCAAATCTGACCAATCAAAAACTTGAGAACGAACTCAGACTCAACTAAAAGTTTTATAAGCATGGATACAGATCTCTGTTATACCATAAGCAAACAGAGCAGATCTTATAGGAGCCATCTGATCTGGGTCTACTCTGTTTACAATGGCATGAAAAGACATTTATATGAAGGAAAGGGTTAACACAGAGACTGAAATTCTGAAGTGTGGAATCGGGCAGTATTCATTTATATTTCCCTCCATAAATACGCTTTTCTATGCTTTTGCAAAAAGAGCAGACCCAGATCAGACGGCTCGTATAGGAGCTGTCTGATCAGGGTCTGCTCTGTTTGCTTATGGCATAATATAGATCTATTTCTACACTTTCTGACTGATGACTGATAGCTATTCCAGGAAAATCACCCTGGCGGGGGTGGGGGGGGGGGGGGGGGGGGGTTGCAAAGAAATTTTAATTCTGTTGGTGGGGGTGGAAATTTCTATTGGTTGGGAGTATTTCAACATCAGAAATTAAATTGATGGGGTGGTTTGTCAAGTTAAACGCTTCATGCAAGCGGTTTTCTTTGACAATAATGAAAATTAACAGAAAACCTTTTTCTGACACGAACTCCTGCGAAATTCCGTTGTGTGAACATTGTGGACGCATGCAATTACTAGTCCTGATCATCTAGATGCTTATCTGATCACACTTTCATAATGAGCAGCTGATTGATTCAGACTAGACCGTGAAAAAGTACTAAGACACCGGTAGTCTCAACCAATCACTGCTCTTGCTTCTCGATGTGAAAGCCCGGATGAACAAAACAAAATAATTAAACCAAATAGACCTAAATAACAACCAAAAGACATTGACAGGATTTTTTTTAAATAAAACACAAAGTCCTAGCAGTAGCACAGGTACATGTAGTGAATCCGAGGACGGCGAAGAGAAAACTACTTGCAATAACAGAACCACGGAAGCATGTATGATGTCAACAGGATGAAATGAAAGACTCAAGACTAATGCACAAATGTGGAAATACACTGGGCTGTCATTTTGGTTTGCAAGTCGGCTTGACAAAAAGTAATTGCATAAATGTAAAAATCTAGTTATTTATTTTTTGGAAAGGGGGGGGGGTGGGGGGGGGGGTAATTTTAATTCTCTAGGTGGGGGGTATTATGGTATATTATGAATTTTTATTCTCTTGGTGGTGGGGTAAAAATAATTAAAATTCTATTGGTGATAGCCCTAATTTAGACTTTCGTTCCTAACCCCCCCCCCTCCCCCCCACCCCCCAGGGAGATTTTCCTGGAACAGCCCTGAGCAAAAAGGTCATGTGTACATATGCCATTATAAGAATTAATCTAATTAATATTCATGATGTCATTATTTCTCACATGCGTACTGAACAGAGAAAGGGTCACACAAAGCTTTAGATATATGAGGTATATTGAGTAATCCAAATCCCTTACAGTTCAGCCTAACCCTGTCATTTTGGTACACATCAAGGCAATGACCTATGTACATATAGAGGGCTTGGTGCAAAACTATTCTAACTCCTTCACTTTGTGAAGGAGTTAGAATAGTTTTGCACCAAGCCATTATTATGCCACTATAAAAAAATCAGGTAATAAATATTCATGATGTCATTATTTCTTACATTAGTTTTGAACAAGGAAAGGGTTAACCCTTTCCCTGTTCTATGTTTATTACAAATTCCAGTACCTACTGAATATTCACGGAAAACATAGTTATAATGAATTATGGATGGTAGTACATTGAAGACATTTTAGAAAGTGAGGAAACAGATCTATCAAATTCTATTAGCAAACAGAGTAGACCCTGATCAGACGGCTCCTCTAGGAGCCGTCTGATCTGGGTCTACTCTGTTTGCATATGCGTGAAAACACGTTTATATGAGGGAATGGGTTAAACGATTGTTGAATTGATTCTTGATCTGAATCGTTTATGGACACACACACACATAAAGAAACATAGACATGAAGGGACACACTCATTACATCCCAAATTTGAGACCATAGAAACAATGCATCTGCATGTTTAGGACAGCCATATCTGAGAAATGTGTTTACCTGTACCAGGTGATTGGTTTGGCTAGGGGCGTGTGCATAGAGAGTACCTCCTCCTTCATAGTGTACAAAACAAAAACGGAACACATGGTAACAAAGGCCACATCGCTAACAATACCTGCAAAGAGTGCATATCTCATTACATTATCCTACAATTAGATGACACTTGGAAAATATCAGAATCCAAACTATCTAACCCTTCACCTAATTGATATTCATGTTAGAATATTAAACCTTTCCTTCATATAAATGCCTTTTCACACATCTGCAAACAGAGTAGACCAGAGCAGACCCTGATCTCCTATAGGAGCCATCTGATCTGGTTCTACTCTGTTTGCAAGGGCATGAAAAGGTGTTTATATGAAGGAAAGGGTTTACCCATTCCCTCATATTGACGCCTTTCGAAGCCTCTTTTAACCCTTTCCCTCATACAAACCTGTTTTCACGCATCTGCAAACAGAGTAGACCAAGATCAGACGGCTCCTAGAGGAGCCGTCTGATCAGGGTCTGCTCTGTTTGCTAATAGAATTTGATAGATCTGTTTCTTTGCTATCTAAACAGTCGACAATGTTCCACCTTCCATATTTCTTTATAACTAGTTTCTCCATGAATATTCATTAGGTATTGAAATTTGGCCTAAATACAGAACAGGGAAAGGGTTAAAGTCACTTCTTGAAACCATTGCGATAAATAGAACATTTGCTCCATAGTAGCAAATGTTCTATTTGTTACAATGGTTTCAAAAGTACACAATCTAAAATTTACCTTTTTGGTAATAAAAGCTCCCTTTCCATCGTTTTATTCAACAAGGTTGGGTCTAAAAATAGCCTATTAGGTAAGAGTTAAGACTGATATTGTACTGTTACCTTCATGAGACATCCACATCATATTATGGGCGGCCAGCATCATACTACAACACAGGACAAGCAGGACCATCCTGAAATACAGCAACAGCATAACCCTTTACTCCATGAATACTCATGTAAGAAACAATGACATCATGAATATTAATTAGATTAATTGTTATAAAAAGCACATGGAAACAAGGAAGTTTTGGTCATGGCAAAAACTGTAGAATCATACCTATTTTATATCATAAGCAAACAGAGCAAACCCTGGTCAGACGGCTCCTATAGGAGCCGTCTGATCTGGGTCTAATCTGTTTGCAAAGGCATAGAAAAGCATATTAATGGAGGGGAAAGGGTTGACCTTATGAATGCAGATAGTAGAATGGTCTATCAATGTTTAACCCTTTACTTCATGAATATTCATGTAAGAAATTATGATATCATGAATATTAATTAGCTGATTTTTTATAATGTCATATGGCAACAGAAACTTTTTGGTGATGGCAGAAATGGTAGAGTCAAAAGTATATAATTCCATAAGTAAACACAGCAGGTGCTGACCTGGCCTTGATCAGACGGCTCCAACAGCAGTCATTTGAAGTGGGTCTATTCTGTTTGCAAAGGCATTTAAAGGTGTATTTATGTGGAAAAGGGCAAAGTCCAGCCAGTATAAAAGGAGTAATTTTGAATGACAAGAAGTGCAGACCCTGAGCAGAGAGCTTAATGCAGGGTAGACCATGGCCAGTCATCACATTCTCTTTACATGCTAGATAATTGTCATCTGTAAAATCAAACTCCTACTTCTAATTCTTTATGTAATTGTGGGTTTTTTTCATTTTTTCTTTCATACACCATGGTCAAAGTGTCAAATACCTGGATCCAGATGAGATGTCATTTTTTTCAGCATCTTATCTGGATCCAGACTGTTTACTGTACATAATAATCATGAAAAGAGTTAAATCAACATAAGGCAGCTGACCAGGTTCTTGATGGTTTGAAATTCCTAGAACCAGCTTGATGCCCTACTTACCTGAACTGCACATTTGATCCCTCTCTGTACACAACTAGCACCAAAGTAGCAACAATGCCATAGCATGCAGCAGAAAGCACTGACAGCAACATGCTGCCATACTTACCAGAACTGCACATTTGATCCCTCTCTGTACACAACTAGCACCAAAGTAGCAACAATGCCATAGCAAGCAGCAGAAAACACTGACAGCAACATGCTGCCATACTTACCAGAACTGCACATTTGATCCCTCTCTGTACACAACTAGCACCATAGTAGCAACAATGCCGTAGCATGCAGCAGAAAACACTGACAGCAGCAACTGAAACACAGTCAACATCATCAAGTTCCTACAGCTGATAAACTGCTCCCTATGCCACAGGTTAACCCTTTCCCTGTTCAGTATTCATGTAAGAATTAATGAATATTTATTAGCTGAATTTTTATAATTTAAACTGTTCAAGGAGTATTTTTTTTATTTACAGAAACTGAAGAATCATATTTATATTATACTATAAGCAAATAGAGCAGACTCTGATCAGATGGCTCCTATAGGAGCCATCTGATCTGGGTCTACTCTGTTTACCAATGCATGAAAAGGCGTTTATATGAGGGAAAGGGTTAACCCGGGGGAATTGATAAGACGTGTAAAATTAAAACATTTTAAGAATACATAAACACTGTTACACATACATAAACACATACACTGAACTGGACTTCTAGTAGAAGAATTTAGATACTTTTATGCAGGTGGCTGCTTAATGCAGGGTGAAAGTCATGCAGAAAGCTCCTCTATGAGCTTTCTGCATGATTTTTATTTTTCACCCTGTATTAAGATGCCACCTGTTTCCAAGACCAATATTTATACTAAATTTAATGTCCGGTTTAGAGGGTTACTGTACCTCATTTATTTCTCCAGTATACCCCATAGTGTGACCACTCTTGTAGTATCATCACTTAATTCTACAAGTGTGGACACAACACAGGGTTAGGTTGAGAAATGATGACTTTAGTATTTTAACCCTTTACTCCATAAATACATGTACACCCTTCCTTCTACGCCTTTGCAAACAGAGTAGGAGCTATTTGATCAGGATCTTCTCTGTTTGCTTATGATATAAAGTAGATATAATTCTGCAGTTTCTGCCTTAGCCGAAAATTCCTGTGTCCAAGAGCTGTTATAACAAATTAATCTAATTAATATTCATGGTGTCATTTTTTTAATTTCTCACATGAATATTCATGGAGGAATTGGTTAATAAGCATTTTTACCTATACTAGCTCTCAGCTAAAAAGAGAAACTAAATAGAATAACATGTCGAATAGAATTTTAACCCATTTGCTCCCATGATCCCATATATGGGACGTAGGCAAACAGTGTAGCATTATGTGGCGTCTGATTAGAGTCTACACTGTTTGCTGATAGGAATGTCAATATATAACAAAAGGAAATTGAAAATTAAGGCCAGGCACCCCTTAGATAAAAAAAATGGACTAATCCAATATATAAACATGGAAGAATCCACTGGGAGTAAATGGGTTAATCTTGAGCAGACAAGAGTTTCTAAAGGGTTAGCATTTGAACTGAGTCTAAACTAGTACCAGATACTTTATTAACCCTTTTCCTGTTCAATATTCATTTAAGAAATAATGGCATTTATTGGCTGAAGTTTTATAATGTTAACTCTTCAAGGATTTGTTTTTGCTTTGACAAAAATGTAGAATCAGATCTATATCATGTCATAATTTAGCAAACAGAGCAGGCCCCAATCAGACGCCTCTTATAGGAGCCATCTGATGTGAGTCTACTCTGCTTGTGAATGCGTGAAAAGGTGTTTATATGAGGGAAAGGGTTAATGTGTTATAGAATTACCTTCCACCTCCAAGCAGTCTCCTCATCCTCTTCTATCTTCTCCACACACTGTCGACTGCAGTGCATGACGAAGTTTAATGCTAGCACCACCTCTATGACCAGGAACACCGGATCGGATACCCACAGAAGCTTGTCGTACAGCCATATTACTGGATATGGTATCAAGCCAACGGGCACATACAAGATTATGAGCACAAGAAGACCGATGTTTAAATATGGAATGATGTAAAACTGAAATAAAAATAAAATTATCCCTTTATTCCATGATAATGCCATGAGAACAGAGAAAGTTTTGGCCTGGTTAAAATCTGAAGAATCAGATAGATCTACCTGTATATAATTCTATAACAACACAAAGCAGATCCTGATCATACTGGAGGTCTGACCTGGGTCTACTCTGTTTGCAAAGGTATATAAAGGCGTTATGAGTTAGAATTACAGAAGTGTCATCAATTTTGTCAAACTTAACATATATATAGGCTTATAGCTAACCAGATTCGGTTCAGTTAACCCTTCCCTTTTTCAGTATTCATGTAAGAAATTACGACAACAATAATCATGAATAATTATTAGCTGATGTTATATAATGTAAATCTTTCAAGGAATTTATTTGTTGTGACAAAATCTGTAGAATCAGATCTATATCATGTCAAAAGCAAACAGAGCAGACCCTGATAGGAGCTGTCTGATCTGGGTCTACTCTGTTTGCAAATGCATGAAAATGCATATATATGAAGGAAAGGGTTAATCTGGATACGTTAACCCTTTCTCTCATATAAACGTGCTTTCACACATTTGCAAACAGAGTAGACCCAGATCAGATGGCTCTGTTTGCTAACAGAATTTGATAAATATGTTTCTTTACTTTCTAAAATGTCTACAATGCCCCACCTTCCAGAGTTCTTAATAACTATTTTGTTAATAAATATTCAGGTACTAATTTCAGAAGGTATTCAAATTTGGCCTAAATACAGAACAGGGAAAGGGTTAAGTCACTGACTGGGCTTATGATTTGGTCTAAAAGGGTGAAAAATGCTATCTTAATCAGCGCCTAATCAGGATCCAAACTGTTAGCAAATACCAGTTAGGTTGCACTTAGCAGGCAAAGGTATTAAAGAATTATTAATTCTTTATTTAAGTTGTACAAAAAATTTCTTAGTATGTACTTTCTAATGGGGATTATGCCCTTTCTTTAGGTTTACATGTCCAAATATTTGGAGTCAATACAATACATACAAGAGTTCCAATTGGTCTACACAGCTTTCTACTAATTCATTTTCATCATATATTTTATAAAATTTTACTTATATATTATTTTTTTTACAAAATAATAATATATTTTTTTTATTGAGGGGTAGTCACCCTATGGGGCAATAATCCTAAAGGGTTATTATCCTAAGGGGCAATTGCCCATAGGGCAATCATCCTATGGGGGAATCACCCTATGGGGGAATCACCCTACACTCATATATCCCCTTCTCTTGTATTACCGTTCCCCTTAGCAAAATAATTATCATGAAAACAATTACTTTAAATAAAACAAGGAGCTTCCTTGAAGGAATAATGAGAAAAATATTTTTCTAACGGAAAATAACACTTTAAGTAAACAAATAACCCATCAATTGAACCAAATGTCGGTTCTTTTAACTCACTCAGTGCTGCAAATGTAGCCTCCATGTTTCCTATATTGCCGTTCCTATGACGTCATAATCTCCCACTCAAAGGTGTTTGAGCACAATTGGGTCAAATATATACTGCACAAGAAAGGTTAAGTCCCAGACACTCACTATACCTAATAAACATTTTGAGTCATGTTGAACTATGTATTAATCGAAATCATTTTCAAAAGCACCATGAACAAAATAAGACAGAATTATCAGCCTTATAAATTCAAATGTTATTTTACAAAAAGTGTTTACTGAGATTTGATTTTAAAAAATACTTTGAAATATACAGATTACAATCAGTTAAACAGATAACACTTAAAATTAAAGAAATACCAACATATTTACAATTTAGATGTGTACTGGGGCATTTTATTCAGTACAGAAATGTATTTATGCCGTCTGATAACAGACTCCATTGTACAAAATTTGACATGGGTCATGTTCATAACATGAACCGTAAGTTTTGCTGAACAGTATACTTGTGACGTGTTATTTGCTTGGTCACGTAATAAGGACCTGCCTGAACGTTTCCGCGGCATCTGTCAACTTTTTAAGCTTTGAAAAACGGAATATTTTGGGGAAATATTGTTAGAAAAATGGTGTCACGTGATGAGAATGTTTATATTTTTGTTGAAAATATTCTTTTTCTTTAAAGTTTCATTCAATCTACCTGGTACCTGTTTTTTTCCCTAATTTTTCGGCTCTGTATCTAAAAGTGTTTTATTTACAATCAAAAAACACTTTGAGCGATGACGTAGAGAGGTTGCACGCGCCATATCAAGCGCTTTTGTGATGCGGACGGAATAATAGGAAAGAACGGAAATATAGGAATCGAGGATATATATCTTACATGAATATTCATGAATTAAAGGACAGGGTGCATAATTGTTCTTCAGATGAAATACAGTGGGGAAAGCGGGTACTAATTATGTCTTCATTTCTCACTTATATGTTTACTTAAAATTGGAAAGTCTGAGCTTGAGGAAACAAATATATATGCAGGATATGTGACATCTGTACTGTTGCAAGTCTCTAAGCTGGGGGATAGGGGTATGACTAAAATACGAAATGGAATCAAAGTACGAAATGGAACGAAATGGAATCTAAACATACGAAATGGAAACACAGATTTTTAACTAGATGTTTTTGGGGAAAAGTGAGTTGATGTACGTATACCTAATATAAATACTGACTCTTGTACAAAATTTCAGCAAGAAAAGGTGAAAAATAGAGATTTTACAGCGATTTATATACTCCGCGCATTAACAGCCTGAACTGAAATGGAATCTGAACATACGAAATGGAACCATATCTTCAAAGAGAGGCATTTAATCAACGATATATATTTATAAATGCATGCTTAACATTATTTTGGTCACCTGCATAACTTTTGGGATATATAAATTAAAAAATATTGATTTTATAGCAATTTACATATCCCTATATGGGTATCAGGCTAAAGGATCCCCCTGAAATATAATCCAAACATACGAAATGGAAACACAGATTTTTAACTAGATGTTTTTGGGGAAAAAAGAATTGATGTACGTATACCTAATATAAATACAGACTCTTGTACAAAATTTCAGCAAGAAAAGGTGAAAAATAGAGATTTTACAGCGATTTATATACTCCACGCATTAACAGCCTGAACTGAAATGGAATCTGAACATACGAAATGGAACCATATCTTCAAAGAGAGGCATTTAATCAACGATATATATTTATAAATGCATGCTTAACATTATTTTGGTCACCTGCATAACTTTTGGGATATATAAATTAAAAAATATTGATTTTATAGCAAGTTACATATCCCTATATGGGTATCAGGCTAAAGGATCCCCCTGAAATATAATCCAAACATACGAAATGGAAACACAGATTTTTAACTAGATGTTTTTGGGGAAAAGTGAATTGATGTACGTATACCTAATATAAATACAGACTCTTGTACAAAATTTCAGCAAGAAAAGGTGAAAAATAGAGAGTTTACAGCGGTTTATATACTCCACGCATTAACAGCCTGAACTGAAATGGAATCTGAACATACGAAATGGAACCATATCTTCAAAGAGAGGCATTTAATCAACAATATATATTTATATATGCATGCTTAACATTATTTTGGTCACCTGCAAAACTTTTTGGATATATAGATTAAAAAATAATGATTTTATAGCAATTTACATATCCCTATATGGGCATCAGGCTAAAGGATCCTCCTGAAATATAATCTAAACATACGAAATGGAAACACAGATTTTTAACTGGATGTTTTTTGGCGAAAGTGAATTGATGTACGTATACCTAATATAAATACAGACTCTTGTACAAAATTTCAGCGAGAAAATGTGAAAAATAAAGATTTTACAGCGATTTATATATTCCACGCATTATAACAGCCTGAACTGAAATTGAATCTGAACATACGAAATGAAACCATATCTTCAAAGAGAGGCATTTAATCAACAATATTAATTTATATATGCATGCTTAACATTATTTTGGTCACCTGCATAACTTTTGGGATATATAAATTAAAAAGTAATGATTTTATAGCGATTTACATATCCCTATATGGGTGTGACGAAAATATAGATTTTTAGAAAGTTACCTCCCTTGTATGAATCTACTTCATTTGCTACAGATAGTGCAATTCAAATCTCAAGCAGAGAAATACTTTGAGGGTACTTATTTACTGTTTATTTTCATTCTGATTTGTTTCTATGATCATTAGACTTGTTAAACATAGACCCCATTATCCAGTTATTATGATTATTCAGTTATTTCTACCGATTTCATTGATTTGTCACTAGACGCTCATTAAAAGATTAGCTACTGCTCAATCATTGGAAGGTTTCCCTAGATGCTTGGAAATCACTTCATAATGTCGCTAGGGGGCGCACATTGAACAGACCGGTATAAAAGCAGCTCGCATCGACGAGAATGTTTAATCTGTTCTCTGTCTTCGGGCAGAGAGGTAGCCAGCTTGGTACATACTGGCGAACACGGGGACTTTAGACAAGTGCCTAGTTAACTCCAGCATTATTGAAATGCAGGGGCTCTGCTAGAACTAGTTCTGGGTCGCCGCTCGTTAATATCTACGCAAGGTCTTTAAAAGCTGACTTGTTTCATCCATTCCGGGATAGGTTTGGAGGTGTTTACAGACCAGGTTTATATGGTCTGGGAAGCAGGCTTCTGGCAAGCTGCATAGAAGCAGGTTTTTGGTAAAGTCAGACTTTTAAGGTTCGAAGCAAGTGTGTTTTGGGTCTGAGAAAGCAAGCTTCGAAGTCTGTGACAGTTTTTATTGTTTTGTACATATTAAAGTGATTCTTTTTCTCAAATTAATGTTTGATTGTTTTAAAGGCAAGAAGCCGCATTTAATCATTGTGAATCATTTAAATAATTATAGTTTTGTATACATACATAAAGTTAGTTTAACAATCATATAGGCTAAGCAGCCCTAAGGAAAATTGTTTATTTGCGTCTCGGAGCTCAGATAAGCTCGGTACACGTTACATGGGCATCAGGCTAAAGGATCCTCCTGAAATATTATCTAAACATACGAAATGGAAACACAGATTTTTAGTAAACGTATATTTGCAAAACTGGATTCATTACGTATACATAATATAAATACATAATTGTATACAAAATATGGACATCTACATAACTTTTGAGATTATAGATTGAAGAAATAATGATTTAATAGCGATTTAAATATCCCTGTATAGACAGCATGCTAAAGGCCCCCCACTGTTAAAATAGTAACATTCGAAATGGAACCCAGGTGTGATATGCTAAGTAGCTGTGTATCTGTTAAATCCTTTGATTACCACATGCGGTGCGCATACGAATAGAATTAGAACTAATTGTTTATAAGGTTATAATCATTAACAACACAGTTTGAAAAGAATATATAAATATCATATAAAGGTACATTCGTATAACTTGTGAAGCACAGTAAACCAACGTAGATCCAGATCATTGGATGTTGAAGGGATATGTAATCGAAATATGTAATTGTAATATAATTATTTTTTCTAAGATCAACTTTTAACCGAATATCACATCGGCTAAACTAAATAAACTTGAATGGTTTGAGAGTAGACCCAGTTCAAAACGTCTAATCAGGGCAACTATATCACGGCATGTGACAGTATTAATCATGTGACAAACTTCTCTAAGTGATATTCTTAGCATGCCGAATTGTAATTGATGAAATAAGAGAATTGTATTTTTTTAACATGGGAAAAACAATTCAGTGTTTGCATACTGGAACTAGATATAGGGCGGGATACCGAGTACATATAAATATACATTTATTAGACCCATTCCAATTAATATTTATTATGAAATAGCATAACAAAGATGCATGGGGTCTGTCCAGGTGTAATTGTCCACAATAAACACACACCGCCATACTAATAATCCTTTAACTGCCCCCCGCCGTCAAACACCTGCTGTTATATACGGGAGCTGATTAGTGTCATTCGGAATTTCATTTCACAATTGACCCTTAGCCTAAGGGATAAACCGTTTGTTGCAAAACCTTTATTATTCACCCTTTCCGAATATAGATTTGTACACAAGTCTATATTCAAGTGTTAGATGTAGGTATAGTAAATAATTATTTTCCAAAAATACATTTGCTTTTAAAACTATAGTTCCGTTTTCTTTCGTATGTTCATATTCAATTTCAGGAGGATCCTTTAGCCTTTAGCCTGATGCACTATGGAGATATGTAATTCGCTACAAAATCATTATTTATTAATCAATATATGCCACATTTGATAAATATGTCTAAAAACACGTTTAGCATCCATACATACATGAAGATTGTCGACATAATGCCTTTATTTGAAAATATGGTTCCATTTCGTATGTTCAGATTCCATTTTAGGCCTGGTACTTAATTCGTGGTATATATAAAATCGCTGTCAAATCTTTAATTCTCCTATTTCCGATCTCATTTTTATACATGTCTGTATTTATATTAGGTATACTTACATGAATCCAGTTTTGCAGATACACGTTCACTTAATTGAACGACCGTATTTCCATTCCGTATGCTTGGATTCCATTTCATGAGATTGATCCTTTAGCCTGATCCCCATATAGGAGTATGTAAATCGCTATAAAAACAATTTATTTTTCATTCAAACTATCCCAAACGTAATGCAAATGTCTAAAATAAAGTTAAGCATGCATTTATGAATGAATAGTGTTGATACATCGCCCCTCTTTGAAAATATGGTTCCATTTCGTATGTTCAGGTTCAATTTCAATTCTGACTGTTCATGCATGAACTATATTAATAGTTGTAAAATCTTTATTTTTGACAATTTCTGGCTGAAATTTTGTACACAAGTCTGTATTTATATTAGGTACACATACATGATTTCATTTTTGCAAAAAAAAAGTCTAGTAAAAAAAACTGTGTTTCCATTTCGTATGCATGAGGTTCCCTTAGCCTGATCCACATATGGGGATATGTAAATCGCTATAAAATGTTTATTTTATGATCAATTCATCCCTAATTTAATGCATATGTTTATAATAATGTTTAGCATGCATATATGGGTATTGTTGATTAAATGCATCTCTTTGAAGATGTGGTTCCATTTCGTATGTTCATATTCCATTTCAGGACAGGCTGTTAATGCGTGGAATATATAAATCGTTGTAAAATCCTTATTTTTCATATTTTCTTTACGAAATTTCGTACAAGAGTCTGTATTTATATTAGGTATACGTACATTAATTCATTTTCTCCATAGAACATCTAGTTAAAAAATTGTGTTTCCATTTCGTATGTTCAGATTCCATTTCAGTCCAGGCTGTTAATGCGTGAATATATAAACCGTTGTAAAATCTTTATTTTTCACATTTTCTTGCTGAAATTTTGTACAAGAGTCTGTATTTATATTAGGTATAGGTATATCAATTCACTTCCCCCAAAACACATCTAGTTAAAAATCTGTGTTTCCATTTCGTATGTTCAGATTCCATTTCAGTTCAGGCTGTTAATGCGTGAATATATAAATCGTTGTAAAATCTTTATTTTTCACATTTTCTTGCTGAAATTTTGTACAAGAGTCTGTATTTATATTAGGTATACGTACATCAATTCACTTTCCCCCAAAAACATCTAGTTAAAAATCTGTGTTTCCATTTCGTATGTTCAGATTCCATTTCGTTCCATTTCGTACTTTGATTCCATTTCGTATATTAGTCATACCGGGGGGATAGGGCTAAATAATTCTTACCAAAAATGTTGGGATGAATTCGCTGACAGTTGTGTATACAAGTAGCAACAGTGACAGTCGAAGAATGATGTCTATTCCACCGAAACATCCGAAAATTGGAATAGTGACAAGGCATAAATATGGTAAAACTTCAACGAAACACGCAAACAGTGGCAAGCACATTTTGTTTACATTCACCGCCACAGCCACTTCCGGGTTGAAGGGTTTTCTTCATCTTTACGCATGCGTCTTAGCAACACGGAGTACAACCAGTCTTTCAAAATGTCCGCGCCCTTGGCGGCCATTTTTGGAAAGCAATCAATATTCAATATGATGAAATGACTTGAAATTTTAGTCAGAAGTAAAAATCTGAGATGGCCATGGACCATATACCACACTTGATAAATCAGCTAAAGATAGAAGAAACATTATTTGATGAGAAAAGTACAGGAAACGAAACTGGATTTGTAAACTCTGTCACCGTATGGATCAACAAACCCCACGTTGTTAATCGGAGATTATGTGGATCCAGAATTAAATCCTTTCAGGTTTTCAAAGACTTCATACATCGGAAACTTGACATTCAAGCGCACCTATCTTCCCTAGGTTTCGCCCTGTATGACGAACACGAACAGTATGGATGCTTTCAAACCTTGCATATGAACAATGACCTTGGTAGAAATCTGTCTGAACTTGAAGATGGATGCTTGAATGGTGATGAAGTCGGTGGTCTTCATGAGCTAAACCAGGGAGAAGTCGCATTTATTGTACGAGAAATGCTTCCAAAACAACCAGAGCGACACAGAAACATTCCTGAATTGATAATTTTCGGTACAAGTTATTTCTTTAATTTCAAGTACACAGGAGCAAATTTGTACATGT
The DNA here is from genome assembly GCA_963576725.1 of Azorinus chamasolen. NCBI lineage: Eukaryota > Metazoa > Mollusca > Bivalvia > Cardiida > Solecurtidae > Azorinus > Azorinus chamasolen. The sequence goes on along the minus strand of OY755240.1, from coordinate 62,327,083 downwards.
GTTTGATTTGATTTATATAAATGACTTTTTTTTACCTAAACGTCGGCACAAGTTACTACCATATTCCCCCGTTTAAATGCCCTCCCTCTAATAAAGCAACCCCCCCCCCTTTTTTTATCAGCAAAAACAAATTTCAAACAGTGAATTACCTTTCTCTGAGCTGGACATTGAAACTCAAAATTGATATCTGATCAATCCAGTAAAGACTATTAAAGAGTATCCTAGTTGTTATATAGAGAATAATAGGTTAGTGCCGTAGATGGGACGCTTTATCCGACGAGGGGAGAAAACGTTGAGGCGAGGCTTGCCGAGCCCCAACTGTTTTCTCTCCGAGTCGGATAAAGGCGTCCCATCTACGGCACTAACCTATTATTCTATTTATCCAGTCAATTTAGTTATATCTGTTTTCATAGACTCATAAAACATACGAATATTGAAATAATTTGCATTGAAAATGCGGTTTTTCGATCAACGGACCTCCCTTTTCATTTCCATTCTAGAGACGTAAATAATGAGCTACCGCAGAGGAAAATAGTTTCGATACTTACATTACAAGAGGGGAAAACGTGGTTCAATTTGAAAAATAAGATCATTTGAAACGAGAGTCGATATGTTAATTCAAACAGACATGATAATATTCTCCCGGAGGCTCTCTGGTCAAATTCGAGTTCCGTCGACTCGGTTTCTATTTTTAGATAGGGCTAACGTCACTCATAAATCGATGGAACTGAACAGCCTATATTTAGGTCTATGACAATCACCGCCCCTGTAAGAGCGTATCAATCAAATTATTATGAGAGTGAAAAGAAAACATTTACTATTTATCTGTAAATCTTTGCTCCCTGACTCGAAATTTCAAAAACGCGTTTCGCCAGCGATGAATTAAATTAATAAAACTGACAAATCAACGTCACTTTGTATGTGGCCTCAGTGGCGTAATCGGTAAGCACGACGTCTCTAGAGAGATCAGATTTGGTTTTTGTAGAATCAGGCGCGGGTTCGAATCCAGCTATAGCCATTTATTTTTTTATTTATTTTTTTTCTTCTATTTTCTTATTTGAATAATTATATTGGTGATTTTTCTGTTAGATCTATTCCGTCAACATGTTCATGCATATTTACAGAAAATCAAAATAGTTCCATGGTTATAGAATCATTCAGCCTATCTACTAACCTAATAAACCTTCTACTACCGGAAGTAACCTAATAAACCTAAGTTTATTTGCACCCCCTTTATTATGTCACTACAGAAGCCTGGTGACTGGATAAATATGTGCCTTTGAACATTAGCAAACTATATTTTGTATTTCATTTCAGTAAAATCGGAAAATTCATTTTCATTTCACCCATTGAGAGAGTTGAGATTTGCTGGGGAAGATGACCTTGAATACCTGGAAGTAGCATACAAATTTGCATTTTCTAAAAATGGCAAACAAAGGTTAGTCTTAACCCTTTCCTCCATAGGTTGTCTTTAGATCCACCCACTTTGAATAAATCTATCGAAAAGGAGCATTAAGTAAAGAAAAGGATTTTTTTAGAATTTTGTAGTTTGAAACCATTGTGATAAATAGAGCATTTTCTCCTATAGAGCAAATGCTCTATTTATCACAATGGTTTCAATAGGTTATTTTTACAGAGGCGTAGAAAGGCGTACTTATGGAGGAAAGGGTTAAAGAATTCTGAATGACTTATGCATGATAAGTACTCGCACTTCAATAATTAGGGATTCACACCTTGTGTGGGTGCCCTGTACCTATAGTATTCACCCTGTCTGTTTGCTCCTTAACGCAAACAGTTTATTTTTTCAGATCTTCACCAAACTTATTGAAACTGTATGTAGATAAGATATAAAATTTAAGTCAAATTCGCTTAAATAAGGGGCATATTTCTAATACAGGTACATTTATCCATTTTTCATGCTAATTATAAAATAATTTGCTCTTGTGCTGGGCTATTTTCTTCAACAAATTAGTTTGACAGTTTTTCAAATAGTTCTACAATAACTAAAACTTCTTCTATTCACACCAATACTTAGTTCAGACTTAACAGGCATATTTACCCATTTGCAAATCTGTAGAACTGGTCAGATTAGGATCTGCTCTGTTTGCCTATGGAATTTGATAGATTTGATTCTAAAGTACCAAAAATTCCTGTATATGCCATTATAAAAAAATAGCTAATTAACATTCATAATTTCATAGTCATTATTTCATTATATTAATTTAAGTTTAGAATGATCCATTAACTCATTCCCTCCTAGACTATTTAGACCCAACCTCTTAGTCTTTGAATCAATCTACCAAAAAGGAGCATTTACTAGAGAAAAGGAAAACTTTAGAATTGTGTAGTTTGAAACCATTGTGATAAATAGAGCATTTGCTCCTATGGAGCAAATGCTCTATTTATTACAATGGTTTCTAAATGTGACTTTTACAGAGACGTCAAAATGCGTCACTAGGAGGGAATGTGTTAAGTTTTAGCATTCAAAGAATTAAATTTTTCTTCCAGCATACAGCTGTCTACGAACTGCACTGATCTTAGCTGTGATTCACAAAGGAGGCTCTCTCAGACATGGATTCAGTCTCAGCTTCTGAAGAAACTGGCCCGTTGGAGTGAGGAAACCAACCTTAAGACCTCTCTCACATCTCTCAAGTTGGTCTCACTGGAAGACTACAGTAGGCTGTACAGTGAACTGAAAAATAAGTACGGTCTTCATTTTGCCAAGGTGAGGATAAAATTTACATGCAAGGAGTTGACCCTTTCACTGTTCTATCGTTATTTTTCAAATTTCAGTACCTGTAACCTACTGAATATTCATGAACAAAACCTACTGAATATTCATGAAAAAACTAATTATAATGAAATATGAAAATTGGAACATTGTAGCCATTTTAGAAAGTATAGAAACAGTTCTATCAAATTCCATTAGCAAACAGAGCAGACACTGATCAGATGGCTCCTGTAGGAGCCATCTGATCTGTTTCTACTCTGTTGGCAAGTGTGTGAAAAAGCGTTTATATGAAGGATGGGGTTAAATTTATAGGCTTATCTGTTTTACATGGACTCATTTACTTATCACTATTTGAATTTCAGGTAGCAAATTTAGCACTTTACCTTACAATGTACAGTATACATTTACATGTATATTCATTTCATATTGAATAATGATTGTACAAATATTAATTACATTGTAGTTGAATTTATATAATGGCATAATCATTATGAACAAGATTATTAGCTTGTGTGTTTCGAAGAAACGTTGAGCTATTGTGATCGCTGGGTCATAGGCCTTAGGAGCAAATCCTACATATTTATCACAATGGTTTCAAAACTATAAAATTCTAAAAAAAAATCCATTTCTCTATTTAATGCTCCTTTTCAGTAGACTTATTCAAAGAGGTTGGATCTAAAAACAGCCTATGAAGGAAAGGGTTAATAGAATTAAATTCAGTAATATTTATAATGGGCAGAGTCTCACACAAGTATTCATCAGGTAAATGCTTAACCTCCATTGTAAAACTTCTATTTATAGACAGGCTATACATGTAAAGGTTATTGTACCATACTGTCAAAAATGAAAATGAAGTTGATGAATAGTGTGGTAACAATGTCACAATGAATCGTCCAGATTCAGATTTTTTCAATGCTCTTATTTTTCAGATATGGCCAGAAAAGACAGATCCACAGAAGTTTGTTTTTGAAGATGTTGCCATAGCAACTTATCTATTGGTGAATATCATAGAAATCAGATATGAGATATCATCATGTAAATTTGTCAGCCAGAATGGGCTCAAACAATACAGTCCTACATACAATCCTTTCAGTAGTTTAACCCTTTCAACTCCGAATTGTCAAATAGGCTATTCCTAAATTCAAACAAGTCAAACTTACTGTGAATGTTCAGGGATTTTTTACAGAAAAGTGTAACATGACAAACAGTGCAGACCCTGATTAGAGGGCTCATCTAGGAGCCCTCTCATCTGTGTCTACCCTGTTATTTTTTTTGCAAGGACATTAGTGACTCGTTTCCTGTCCTAAAAGGGTTTACATATCCATGTTTAACCAGTTACGATTGTGATGAACATTTTCTACATGGGGACAACTATTTACCAAGCAGTTTACATTTTGTAAAATTCTGGCATATGTAAGTTCGGACCATAGCAGAAACTGTAAATCAGATGTATATTATTTCATAAGCAAATCTATAGCAGACCCTGATCAATCAACTCCTAATCATGACAATATTTAACCAAGGCAGAGATTGCAGAATCAGACATAAAGTATTATGTCATAAACAAACAGCAGACCCTGATCAGAAGGTGCCTACAGGAGCTGTCTGATCTTGGTCTACACTGCTGGCAAAGGCGTAGAAAAGTGTATTTAAATTTTATGTAGTAAAGGGTTAAATGATCTAATGTACCTTTTCCCTCAGTAGTGTCACAATATTTATTGTATCATCATGTTTTTATATCATCGCAGTTGCTGTGGAAACAGGACAGAGAGAGAAAAGGACTAGTGCAGAAACAGTCTTTTGTGGACCTTGGTTGTGGAAATGGGCTCCTTGTTCATATTCTTGCATCAGAAGGGGTAGGATAGATTTAATTGTTTTTGAAGGCTTTTTTCAATGCAGTTTATCATATTCATATTGGTAAAATTTTCATGTGACCATTCATCTGTCCTGAAGCAAAATCTCAGTTGGAATGAAATTTTTAAGAATATTAGTAGTATCACATGAAAAAATATAAAAGGAGACAAATAACAGAGAAGAGAAGAGTTAAGTATTTGAATATGCGCCTTTATCTATTGCCCTGGTATCGTATACAGTAGAACACTAGAACTGGTATGACTCATGTATTTAACCCTTTCATTCATACAAACAAATTGTAGTTAACTTTATCCAAATGCAACTTTATTATTAATGTGAATTCTGTATCCTTGCAGCATCCAGGATATGGCATTGACCTGAGGAGAAGAAATATATGGGGAATTTACGGACCTGAAACTGTTCTCAAGGTAGAAAATATTTAAAACATAGAGCCAGAATTTCTATAGAGGTTTGACCCTTTCCTTTGTGCAGAAGCCTGTAACCTTTTTGCAAACAGAGTAGACCTAGAGGAGCCGTCTTATCAGGGTCTGCTCTGTTTACTAATAGAATTTGATAGACCTGGTTCTTTGCTTTCTTAAATGTCTACAATGTTCCACCTTCGATATTTCTTTATTACTCTTTTGTGAATGAATATTCAGTAGGTATTGAAATTTGGAGTAAACATAGAACAGGGAACCAGGGTTAATTTTATTAAAGCTGGCTCCTCCCTTTCCGAATATTAATTAAACAAAAATTGTATCAAAATTGATCAAAGACGAAAATGCAAGCAATACAAGGCAAGCTCTGATCCAAAAGCTCACCTGGGTCCGTGCTTATAAAACTTTTAGTTGAGTCTGAGATCGTTCTCAAGTTTTTGATTGGTCAGATTTGAGCCTCTGGCTCAAATCTGACCAATCAAAAGCTTGAGAACTCAAATCTGACCAATCAAAAGCTTGAGAACAAAATTCAGACTCAACTAAAAGCTTTATAAGCATGGACCCAGGATCCCTTTGATCTGAGCCTACACTGATTGCAAAGGTGTTATACTTGGTTCCAGCACTTTAACCCTTTCCTTCATATAAACATATGTTTGTTTTCACGCATTTGCAAACAGATCAGACGGTTCTGTTTACTTTTGATATGATATACATCTCATTCTACAGTTTTTTTCAAAGCAAAAAAAATCTTTGAAAAGTTTACATTATAAAAGTTCAGGGTGTAAATATTCATGATGTCATTATTCCTTACATGAATATTGAACAGGGAAAGGGTTAAGATACGACATCATGTCACAAAAGCAGTTATATGTTAACAAGTAAATTATATACATTTTATCATTAAATTTTATTTTGCAATTTATTGCAGGAAGCGACCATTACACCGTCTAGTGAAAGCATATACCCTGATGTTGATTGGTTGATAGGTAACCACAGTGATGAGCTGACACCATGGATACCAGTCATGGCTGCTAGGTAATTTGTGGGCTCATATGACATAATTTCAAAAAGCATTTCAGATGTTTATTAATCCATTTTTAGCTTGTCTGTTTCGAAGAAATCACGAGCTATTGTCGCAACTCCAGCGTCATCGTCGTCGTCTAAAATCTTAACATTGACCATAACTTCTTCAATTTTTCATTTACAACCTTCATTTTTTGTATGCATGTTCATCTTGACAATGATGACAGACGAGCGTTGGCACCCGCTTACGGTGCTCTTGTCCATTGTATGAACACCTTTTCACTCCTTATAGTTTGTCAAATGCAAGTCAAGCCATGCTAATAAGACAAATAGTTAACCATTTCCTATTGGAACCGTTTGATCAGGGTGTGCCCTGTTTGCTTATGATATGATATAGGTATGATTCTACAGTTTCTTTCAGTGCCAAATTTGCCTGTGTTCATATGCTATTTTTACTAATTTATCTAATTAATATTCATGATGTCATTATTTCTTACATAGATATTCATGGAGTAAAGCGTTAATAATAAGACAATTTTAATTAGTATTATCAAGATGGGGGTTTTAGGCTAGAGATTTAGATATACAGTAAAACCCCGCTAATGCGACCACCAAAAAGGGGCATAATTCTGGGTTACAGAGGCAGGTGGTAGCTTAATGCAAGACGAAAGTTATGCAGAAACTTTCTGCATAACTTTCGTTCCTGCATTAAGCAACCACCTGCTTTAAATGGCACCAGTGGCTGTTTATTAAGTGGTCGCATTAGCGGGGTTTCACTGTATCTGTAGACCTTTTATCTAAAGGTCTACTTTGCCAGTAAATGTCTCAACCCGTTTGCCTGATGAATATTCATGTCAGAAATAATGACATCATAAATAATGATGATTAGAAGAATTTTAGTATGCTATATAAACACAAAATTCTTTTGGGTCATGACAAAATGTAGAATCAGAACTATTTAATTCCACAGATGATACAGATAGGCAAACAGAGCAGATCCTGATCAGCAGACAGATCGTACCGGATCTGTTTGATGAGGATCTACCCTGTTGCAAAGGGGTAAATATGCTCTTTAATCAGCTGTTGGGTTAAAAGTGTAGGAGTCATCTGCAAAGGCATCAAAAGGTGCCCTAATGAAGTAAATGGTAATGTCAGCACACCTACCACAAATTGGAATCTGTATGAACTGTTTCATGACTCGTGAACCGTGGAATAAATCCCTCAGACATGAGAAACATAGGCATTGTCACTGGAAATGGGAAGTTTGATAGGCTTTTTACTATTAGCAACACCTATCAAACAACAAAACAATACTATAGGACAGAATCAGAGCTACAGTCAACCCTCGTTACAACCGAGGTGTTTGTTTCCAGACGTATTGCTGGTATAATGAGGTTTCCGTTATAAAGAGTTTGCTTTTGGGAGCTTTTTGCACTACTTGTGTTCGGCATTAAGCGATCACCTGTCTTATTGGCTGTGTACCTATTTATTCAGTTGTTGTTTAAAAGACTTAACGGTAATTTTGTTTCAATGCATACTGCCGGTATTACGAGGGTGCCATTGTAACGAATGCCGATATAATGAGGGTTCACTGTACAAATAAAGATGCGTACTAAAATTGTCAGTTCTCCACCAAACCCTTTACTGTTAAAACAACATGAAACCGATAAAACCAAACCAAACTACCAAAACCTACACTGTGACCACGAGATGTTTCTAAAGAGAGGTCACAGTATAGGGTTTGGTGGAGAAATAGAGGAGCTATTGTTGAAAATATTTAAATTTATGCACCTTTCCTGGACCTCTTAGAATGTACAAACCATGAGGACCCCAATCAGATTTTGGTTTTCCCTTGGCAACTGATTGGTCTGTACTGCAATGTTGAAGATATCTTTATTCTTGCGGTGTCTTACTTCATATTTTTTTATGCCCCTATTGCCATTTATCTCTCCTTTTTTCACCGTGTCATTCTCAGATCTTCATACAGCTGTTGCTACTTTGTGCTGCCTTGTTGCCACTATGACTTCAACTGTAAGTTCAGGCATGATAACAGATGCAAAGGAGGTCCAGCAGAGGATGGTCAGTATCGAACCTACCTCAACTTTGTCCAGAGTGTTGGCCAAACGTGTGGCTTTACTGTGGAGGAGGATATGCTCAGGATTCCTTCTACAAAGAGGGTAAACACTGCCTGCTTTATCATGGAATTAAGTATCATAAAGCTTCTCTTCCAACAACCATTGAAAAGAAGTTGTCTTGTTTTTAAAGACTGGTGGTAACCTAACCCTATCCCCATTCAATGTTAATGTCAATATCTATGACTGCATGACTTTTTATGTACATAATTTATGTAATTACAAATGAATGAAGAAATTTTTGGATGTGAAAGAAACTTCAAAACCAGGTCTATATTATTCAATAAGCAAACAGAGACCATGATCAGCAGTTTTACAATGCGAATGTTTAAAGGGATTTGTTTGCTTTTACAAAAACTGTAGAATGAGATATATATCATGTCAAAAGCAAACAGAGCAGAGCCTGATCAGACGGCTCCTAAGAGGAGCCGTCTCATCTGGGTCTACTTTGTTTGCTTATAAATGCATTAAAAGGCCTTTATTAGAAAGAAAGGGTTAACCTTTACACCGCTTGATTACATGTTCTTTCGATTTGATCAAGCTTTTGAACAAATGTAATTATTCAAGTTTTTTAGAAACTATTGACCAAATGTCAGACTGCTTTAACCCATTACCTCATAGGCTATTTTTAGATACAACCTCTTTGAATAAATCTACCCAAAAGAAGCATTAACTAGAGAAAAGGAAACTTTAAGGTTTTTGTAGTTTGAAACCATTGTGATAAATAGAGCATTTGATCCTATAGGAGCAAATGCTCTATTTATCACTACGGTTTCACTAAGTAACTTCTACAGTCGTCAAAAGTCTTCAATATGAAGAAATGGGTTAAGTCTGATGAAGTAATGAATTACACTGCGTCGCTTCTTGATCCAAATTGTTTGCAAATGCGACTCGAGTTGTGATTAGCGAGATAAGGGTTACGTGGTCACCATGTAGAGACTTTACTGTGTAAAGTTGTACTTAAGAGTTATGATAGCAGTGGTCATTTTGGGGGGTCTCTAAATGTCTACGTTACTTTTGTAATTCGGTGTCGCATCAGGGTCTAAACTCATTTTTACTTCATCTGTGTTTTAACCCTTTTCTTCATAAATACACCTTTGCAAATACAGAACACAAACACAGAGTCTGCTCTGTTTGCTTAATAAATGATATGATATAGATATGATTATACAGTTTCTGCCATGGCCTATTTTAACTATTTAATTAATATTGATGATGCTTACATGAATATTCATGGAGTAAAGGGTTAAAAGAAATGGAGGAACAAATAAATTCAAGAAATATAGCAGACAACAATCTTTGCAGGTGAAAATCATTTCATGTACACAGAGTTAACCCTTTCCTCCATAGGCTAATTTTAGACCCAACCTCTTTGAATGAATCTACCCAAAACGAGCATTTACTAGAGAAAAGTAAAATTTTAGAATTTTGTAGTTTGAAACCATTGTGATAAATAGAGCATTTGCTCCTACAGGAGCAAATGCCGCATTTATCACAATGGTTTCAAGAAATGGTTATTACAGAGGCGTAAAAAGCTTATTTATGGAGGAAAGTGTTAACGTCAAAATACTTGTATTAGAGTACTTATCTCTTACAGCTATGTTGATATCATTTTTAGATATGCTTTGTTGGAAGAAACAGAACATATGACCAAAACGATGAAAGTAAAATTGACAATCTAAGGCAGGAGTTCATTCGCTCAAGGTGTGACCAGACTAACAATGTACATGGAACACAAGGTGACGTGACCAGCCATTATGGTGCAAACGATAAACACAGCAGTGTAGAACAATCAATTTGGGTATCAGATTTCACACCCAGAGATAAAGTAGAAGTGACTCGTAACTGTGTCTCAATACGTCTCGAAACCAAAGAGACTGTGATACATGCTGTGTTTAAGACAATCTTAGATGTAGATCAAGGTGGTATTCACACTGGGCATGATGGGAAGGTGTGGCGTAGAGGGGGAAGCATTCCAATCTGTGATGTAGTTAAATTGTTTGATAAAGACTTGTTGCTAGAATTGAAATCAGAGTGTGGTGGTCTTCAAACTCTGTTGAGGAATAGCAGTCATGTATTTCAAGGTAAGATCTATTGTGGTAGAGCAGGAGAAAGTCAGACTGTAACTAAATTAACCCTTTACTCCATAGATAGTCATAGAAGAAATCATGACATCATGAATATTATTGAGTTGAATTTTTATAATTACAGAATAAACACATGCCGCTTTGCGCTTTTGGCCATGGCAGAAACTTTGGAATCAGATTTATATTATATCACAGGCAAACAGCAGACCCTGATTAGACAGCTGCTACAGGAGCTGTCTGATCTGGGTCTACTCTGTTTGCAAAGTCATAGAAATGTGTGCTTATTGAGTAAAGGGTTAAAAGAAGAATTTATCAAGCTGTCCAGTTACCATGATTATAATTTCCTTTTAACCCTTTCCCAGTTCTATGTTTATTCCAAGTTTCAATACCTACTGAATATTCATGGATAAAATAGTTATAAATGAAATATGGAAAGTGGAACATTGTAACCATTTTAGAAACAAAGGAAACAGATCTATCAAATTCTATTTATTAGCAAACAGAGCAGACCCTGATCAGAAAGATCCTATAGGAGCCATCTGCTCTGGATCTACTCTGTTTACAGATCTATGCGTGAAAACACGTTTATATGAGGGAAAGGGTTAAATGCAGGAAACAGGTCATTGGGGTGTACTGGCCTTTGCTAACAGTGTAGATCTAGGTCAGAGAGCTCCTATAGGAGCCCTTTTGACAGACAGACAGACAGATTGATTGATTTCGGTAAAAAGTGTACAAAACATGGCATAACAAAATTTAACTTTAAAAATTCAACATTCTAAAAGAATATAGTGTAGCTCGCCACTAATGTCGTTTGCAAACAGTGTATACCCAGATGAGAGGGCTCCTAGGGTCTGCACTGTTTGTCATATTACACATTTATTTAAACATTTCTGAATGGTCGCAGTAAGCTTGACCAGCTTGAATGTTGGAGTAGTCCATTGGAAGTGTTGAAAAGGTTAACCCTTTACTTCATAAATACGTCTTTCTACACCTTCGCAAACAGAGCAGACCCAGATCAGATGGGTCCTATAGGAACCGTCCAATCAGGGTTTGCTCTGTTTGCTTATGGATGTGATATAGATCTGATTGTCGAGTGTCTGCCTTTAATAGCAAAAAATTCATGTGTAATTATACCATTTTAAAAATTTATCTAATTAATATTCATGATGTTATTATTATTTACATAAATATTCCTTGAGTAAAAGGTTCAACCCTTACTCCATTAACATTCGTGTCAGAATAATGACTGTATGAATATGTATATACAGTGAACCCTCATTAAAACGGAAGTGTCTGTTTCCAGATATTTTGCTGCTATAACGAGGTTGCCGTTATAAAGAGTTTAAATATGTTTAAATATGAAAGGAACCATGTAACAGGTGAACGCTTAATGCAGAACACAATAAGTGCAAAAAGCTCCTTTTGGTATTTTGCATTAAACGATCACCTGTCTTATTGGCTTTGTACCTATTTATTTAGTGGTTGTTTCAAAGACTTAATGGCAATTGGGTTTCAGTGCATACTGCTTGTATAACGAGGGTGCCATTGTAACGAATGCCAGTACAATGAGGGTTCACTGTAACTGAATTTGATTATGACATCATGAACTATGGGATTTTTACCTAGGCAGAATTTGTAGAAATATTTACATGTAGATAGATCTGTGTAATTTCAGAAGCAAACCAAGCAGACCCTGATCAGACAGCTCTTACAGGAACCATCTGATCTTAGTCTACTCTGTTTGCATTGATTCCAAAATAGGGAGTATTGAGGTGCTGGTATTCATTGTCTGGAACCCTCAAGATTAGGGTACATGTTTCATAATATCAGATGTGAATGTGTGAACCCTTTACCTAATGCATAAAAATATTTTCCCTCCTTGACTATTTTAAGACCCAACCTCTTTGAATAAATCTATCTTATAGATTTAGCAGAATTTTAGAATTGTGTAGTTTTGAAACCATTCCATCACACCATGACACATCTGGCGTATGATAAACGTGTATCTAACGCATGACTGACGTGTGTCTTACGTGCAAGTAGCGTGTAACAGCGACCAAGTAAGACACCCCTGAAAACCATTAGCGTGTGCTAACTTGCCACTGGCGCACAACAAACTATTTGTGACCGTTAGATGAGCGTATTGAGAGTGTGACTAATGTGTGAATAACGACAGAATAGCTTTTTGACATTCGTTAGACTTTAGTCACACGCTGCATGCGCTAGGGGACCATTCAGCGGTCTTGACAGGTCGCCTGCGAGTCGTTCAGTGCAAAGCAAACGATTAGTAACAACCAAGTAACGCTAGAGTGATGACTGACTAATGATATCCGAATGCATGCAACGCTCATTGAATGTTAGTTAAACGTACCATTAATGTTCTTAAACGTTCTTCAGCGTTTAAAATTAAATGTTGAAGAACGCTGGTCTCAGTGAGAACTTTTGTGCATGTTCAAAACTTTTTTCCGGACCAGTGTTCTCTGCCGATCACCGATGTTCACTAGCGTTCACAAGATTTCACACATCGCTCTTCTGGCGCAATCCCACCGACTATGGTCCACTACAAATGTTTCTTCAAATGCCAGAGATTGCTGACCAGAACGTCAAGGTGTGACTGGCCCATTATGAACCTTATTTGTACCTTCACAAGGGCTACTATCTAGCATTGAGCGTTGGCAACCGCAGGCAGTACTCTGGTTTAATATTCTGTTTGCAAAAGGTTAAACATTTATTCATTGCACATATAAATTAGATGCATTACTATAACAGCATATGATCACAGGAAATCTTTGCTGTGGCAGAAGCTGTAGGGTCAGGTCCGTATTATTCCGTAAGCGCACAGCAAACCCTGATCTGACAGATATTACATGATCTGGGTCTACTCTGTTTGCAAATGCATTAACCCCTTCCCTCATGTAACAGCATTTTCATGCATCTGGAAACAGAGAAGACCCAGATCAGATGTCTCCTATAGGATCGGGGTCTGCTCTGTTTGCTAATGGAATTTGATAGATCTGTTTCTTTAGTTTCTAAAATGACTACAATATATTCCAATTTCAATATTTCATTATAACTGTTTTTTCCATGAATATTCAGTAGGTATTGTAATTTGAAATATACATAGAACAGGTAAAGGGTTAAAGAGGTGTATCTATGACATAAAAAGGTTAAGGCTCCTGTATTGTAACAGTTTTGACTGTTCATGAAGCAAACTCATATGTTGATACAAAATTCTGTGTTATTTTCAGTATCATCCGGACTTGTTCAGCTGAGGGACTTCACTCTTGATGACCCCTTTAAGGGTAGGAGAACTAAAGGGAAAGTAGGGGACCGAAGTGACTATTTTAAGACGGCCATGTGCTGGTTCCATGAGCATCATCCTGACGGGTGTCCAAGGGCAGCAGAAACCTGTATGTACGCTCACGGGACAAATGAGTTGCGCGAGAGACCACCAAAAGTGAAAAGCAGATGATGTAGTGTACAGAGCTGTGCAGATTTATGCATCTATCTTGTTCTCTTCTTTCATGGGATTGCCACTGTAAATGTTTGATGGAGAAATATAGACATTGTTATGTCCCTCAAATGAAGGGGGGGGGGGGGGGTTTGGACATATAGTGTTTACTCCATTTCTCATTATGTCTTCCCAACAAAGTGGGGGGGTGCATATTGTGCTTACTGTTTCTTCTTCTTCTTATTATTATTATTCTTTCTTCCAATTCTTGCTCTTTGTCTTCTTTATCTTCTTCTACCGTGAACTTGTCTGACACATTTCGTGGGAAGTAATAGTCAGATCTTAATTTTTGGTATGCATTTTCACCTTGACAATGACGACAGACAAGCGATAGCACTCGCTTGCGGTGCTCTTGTTTGACATGTTATTGTCTAGTATGTCACCCTCCAAGTCCAAACACGTCAGAGAGTCACTACTTTTATTAGAATTTCATTTGGAATATATGACCAGTCACTGCATTTGTCTATTACTCTAGTGAGAATTTCACTTGTTCACCTTGACAATGACGACAGACAAACGTTAGCACCCACTTGCGGTGCTCTTGTTTGACATGTTATAATCTAGTTAAGTATGTCACCCTCCAAGTCCAAACACGTCAGAGAGTCAGTACTTTTATTAGAATTTCATTTGGAATATATGACCAGTCACTGCATTTGTCTATTACTCTTGTGAGAATTTCACTTGTTCACCTTGACAATCACGACAGACAAATGTTAGCACCCACTTGCGGTGCTCTTGTTTGACATGTTATAATCTAGTTAAGTATGTCACCCTCCAAGTCCAAACACGTCAGAGAGTCAGTACTTTTATTAGAATTTCATTTGGAATATATGACCAGTCACTGCATTTGTCTATTACTCTTGTGAGAATTTCACTTGTTCACCTTGACAATCACGACAGACAAGCGTTAGCACCCACTTGCGGTGCTCTTGTTTGACATGTTATAATCTAGTTAAGTATGTCACCCTCCAAGTCCAAACACGTCAGAGAGTCAGTACTTTTATTAGAATTTCATTTGGAATATATGACCAGTCACTGCATTTGTCTATTACTCTTGTGAGAATTTCACTTGTTCACCTTGACAATCACGACAGACAAGCGTTAGCACCCACTTGCGGTGCTCTTGTTTGACAAGTTATAATCTAGTTAAGTATGAATATATGACCAGTCACTGCATTTGTCTATTACTTTTGTGAGAGTTTCACTTGAAATAAGGTAGAGTTTCATTTTGAAAATGTGACCTGTCAACCATGCTCAGTTTCCATAATGTCTTTGTCTCGTAACTTTCCAGTTATACGTCTTAACTGGTCATCTATCATGTCATATATTTACATGATTATATAGGTGACCACATGTTGCCTAGAAACAAGCGCGATCTGTCAACCATGCTCAGTTTCCATAATGTCTTTGTCTCGTAACTTTCCAGTTATACGTCTTAACTGGTCATCTATCATGTCGTATATTTACATGATTTTATAGCTGACCACATGTTGCCTAGAAACAAGCGTGACCTGTCAACCATGCTCAGTTTCCATAATGTCTTTGTCTCGTAATTTTCCAGTTATACGTCTTAACTGGTCATCTATCATGTCGTATGTTTACATGATTTTATAGCTGACCACATGTTGCCTAGAAACAAGCGTGACCTGTCAACCATGCTCAGTTTCCATAATGTCTTTGTCTCGTAACTTTCCAGTTATACGTCTTAACTGGTCATCTATCATGTCGTATGTTTACATGATTTTATAGCTGACCATATGTTGCCTAGAAACAAGCGTGACCTGTCAACCATGCTCAGTTTCCGTAATGTCTTTGTCTCGTAACCTTCCAGTTATACGTGTTAACTGGTCATCTATCATGTCGTATGTTTACATGATTTTATTCCTGACCACACGTTGCCTAGACACAAGCGTCTATATTACTATATGTCCATTTTCTCTAGTGACTTTGTTTGTCGTAACTGTCCAGTTAAACGTGTTAACTGGTCATCTATCATGTCGTATGTTTACATGATTTTATTCCTGACCACACGTTGCCTAGACACAAGCGTCTATATTACTATATGTCCATTTTCTCTAGTGACTTTGTTTGTCGTAACTGTCCAGTTAAACGTGTTAACTGGTCATCCGTCATGTCATAAGTTTTATATATTTTTTTCTTACCATTCATTGCCTAGCAACAAGCGTTCTATATGACTTAGTGTATTCTTGTGAAGTTGTCAATATAAAAGCCGTTTGAGCTTATTTTCTTGTATTTGTGGCCATTCTCATGATATATAGCAACATGCGTTCTGTATGACTAATTTTGTACCTTAATATCAATATATAAAAGTCAGTTAAACAGATTTTCTCATATTTGTGGCGATACTAGGACAGGAATTTTATAAGGAGCTGCACAATTTTAGTAGCAAAGGCAGCTCGGGACAGACATCCGAAGTTTGCCAGCCACTAACTGCTGGATCGTCCGTGTCAAAGAAACGGACAAGCCGCTGGAAGAAAAAACAGTTTTAGTCTTAAAAGTTTTCTTCCCCGGCTTACGTGATTTCTCAGTGTCAGACTTAGCTGAGGTTGCCGAACGCCGAGAAGCATGTGTGCGACGGCAAGTGGCAAACCCCCAGGTATCAGGAGACCAGGGACTGCGTGGCTCAGTGGTAGAGCATCCGCCTGCGATACGGAAGGTCGTGGGTTAGATCCCTGGCCGTGACAGACCAAAAGTCGTTTAAAGTTGATTTGTAACATGCTGGGAGCATTATTGTATTGAGGTATGGCTAACAAGCGAGCCATTCGGTGTATGCGTTACTTTTTTATTCTGGTCCCCGCTCGGCATGGCCAACTCAACCAGTTCTGCAACCATTGTAATAGTGGTACTAGTGTGTAAAACTGCAGACTGTTATTACCAAGCAGCACTGTTGAGACAGTGCTGCCAACTTATAAAACAGAGAAAGTATAGAAATATAAGATAGTGTACACAGGATGGTTAACCATTCCCTGTTGAATCCTCATACATGTAAGAAATAATGACATTATACATAACTATTTTGAGGAATATTTAAAATTGAATGCGTACATGGTTATGGTCAAACTGTAGAGTCAGATCATGTTTTTATGAGCTATGGTACAGGTTTTTCATCAGCATGCTATGTGACAGTCAACATAATTCTACTTGTGCATCATCAGAGTATTCTCATTATTACAGTGTTTGCATTTTTACACAACCAAAAATAACTACTGAAACTGATAACAAAATAGTTATTACGTTTGACGTCATTGTTGCCAACTTGGTCCGCACGGTCTGTTTGAAAACCTTCCTGGCCAATGGCAGGAATGTGGTGGACATTATCCATGTACTCTCTATATAGGTAGTTAAGCATTGATGTTGATTGATTTGCCTATGTCTGCAATCAGTACCATGGACTCAGCAGCTGGTGTTGACCCTATTACATGTCTAGACTAAGTCCTGTAATCATAATTATTATAGTATATCGTTTTATCATATATCGTATCATATGATACATCATCATATCATATCACATCACATCACATCAAATCACATCATATATCGGATCAGATCATAATAAATCATATTACATCCTACTATATAAAATTAGATCATATTATATTCTACAGTAAAACCTCTCTATAACGACCACTTAATTACATCAAGTATTTTGTGTTACGGGCAGGTGGATGCTTAAAGCAAGGTGAAAGTAAAACAGAACACTCCTATAGGAGCGTTCTGTTTTACTTTCACCTTGCTTTAAGCAACCATCTGCCCAAAATACCAACTAATTAACACAATTTAGTGGTCGTTTTACTGTATTTTTAGGTAGGTTTTACTGTATTTTATTTTGGAGTTGGAATGATTGTTCTTACCTGGCCCTGTTCTGGTGCTCCATGTCCAGATCGTAGTCATGTAGGATGTCTGCCATATGTCGGGTTAATGCCTCTTCAGCATTAATTCTGAGGTCCAGCATTTGTGGCTCATCATCTCCTCGTTGATTCAAAGGAATCTCCTGTAAAATAGAAAGATATGATGTTATAAGCAAGGCGCAACAGAAAGACAAAGCCAGAAACAAGCTTTACAAACTTTATTAAATTTGTAATGACAAGTTGAAGAAACACTTAAATAACTTGTTTAAAGTCCAAAAATATTCCAATTCCTGTCCTTTCATGATTAATAAACACTGGCACTTTTAATTTATTTTCCCACATTTTTAATAATCCAGTGATTCTATCGGAATCCAAACTATTCACAAGTAAACTTCTAATACACTGATGTTTGCCCAAAGATCCAAGATAGAAACAGTGAAGTTTGAGTTCCATATATACTCTTGAACAATCATAGAATATCTTGAAGATCACATGACTACTAATTTTTACCCCCTCCCCAAGAGAATCAAAATTCATAATATACCCCCACCTAGAGAAATAAAATTAGACCCCCCCCCCCCAACGCACACACTAAAAATTGTAATAATAAAAAGGTAAACAACTAAAAACACTTGTAAACATGTAATAAATGCATTTAGAGAATCATAAAGATTTTACAGAAACAGTACTGATTCTGTTTAAATCATACAAATTTGTAACCATGGTTTATATTTCAACATTTAACTTTACATTATTAGTGCATGTCATGTGAATAATCTATATTTTTACATTTATGCAATTACTCTTTGTCAAGCCGACTTGCAAACCCAAATGACAGCCCAGTGTATTGCCACATTTGTGCATTAGTCTGACAGTCTTTCATTTTGTCCTGTTGACATCATACATGCTGTTAACATCATATATGTCTCCATGGTTCTGTTATTGCAAGAAGTTTTCTCTTTGCCGACCGCAGATTCAATATACAGTGCTCCCTCTCTACAACGACACCCTTTGGGATACGAAGATTATATGTGTTGTTTAGAGGGAGTTGTTATAGGGAGGGAAAATTAAACATAATTAGCTTGTTTGCAGATCCCCAGATAAGGTGTATTTCGGAAACTAAAACAGTTATGCCTCAATCAAACCCTATGTTGTGACCACTCTTTAGAATCGTCACAAAGTGACGATTCTAAAGAGTGGTCACAACATAGGGTTTGATGGAGGCATAAAGAAAATACGATGGAAAACAGTTGTTTCTGGAGCCTTATTGTTTCGGGAATAGTGACACGTGTTGTTGTAAGGAGGGAATCGTTATTGAGAGAGCAGTTGTAGGGAGGGAACACTGTATGTACCTGTGCTACTGCTAGGACTCTGTCTTTTATTGAGAAAATCCTGTCAATGTCTTTTGGTTGTTATGTAGGTCACAAAATCTATGCAGTCAATTCGTATTGTAGCCAATATGTAACCAATTCTTGGTATAGTATATCTTGGACTTTCTGGAAATTTCTGTCCACAAAATAAGATCAAGTGACTGCTTGTGTACCAAAGGATTATCAAATATAGATTTCTAGAACAATATATATTTACATATGATATTATTCTTTTTAATATTCCATGACCTTCTAGAATATTCTAAGAACTTCTTATATATAGTTGTTATGTCCCCCAAACAAAGTGGGGGACATATTGTGTTTGTTTCTTCTTATTATTATTCTTTCTTCCAATTCTTCTTCCGCCGTGAACTTGTCCGGCATATTTCTAGGTACGTAATGATCTGATCATAATGAAACGTCTTATGAAATTTGCTGGTTATGTGCCGATGTGCATCTCCCTTTTGATTATTAGCTTTTGTGATTGCCCTGTGTCCGTCATGCGTCGTCCGTTGTCAACTTTTTCTTTAAATGACATCTCCAAAACTACTTGCTAGATTTTTACCAAACTTGGCAAGAATGTTCCTTGGGTCAACCTCTTCCAAAGTTGTTCAAAGAATATGATTCCATACAGAACTCTGGTTGCTATGGCAACCAATATCCTAAAAGAAACAGACACTTTAAAAAATCTTCTTGTCAAAAACTAAGGCCTAGGGCTACCAATTTTGGTATGTAGAATCATCTAGTGGACCTCCACATTGATTGTTCAAATTTTGCACGGGGTCAAAAATTGCCCAACCCTGGTGGTTACAAGTTTTACATTGGATTATATTTTATTGGTTGCCATGGTAACCCCGTGATATGTCATGTGAATAATCTATATTTTTACATTTATGCAATTACTCTTTGTCAAGCCGACTTGCAAACCCCCTGAATGACAGTCCAGTGTATTGCCACACTTGTGCATTAGTCTGACAGTCTTTCATTTTGTCCTGTTGACATCATACATGCTGTTAACATCATACATGTCTCCATGTTTCTGTTATTGCAAGTAGTTTTCTCTTTACCGACCACAGATTCAATATATGTACCTGTGCTACTGCTAGGACTCTGTCTTTTATTGAGAAAATCCTGTCAATGTCTTTTGGTTGTTATGTTGGTCACACAATCTATGCAGTCATCAATTCTTGGTATAGTATATCTTGGACTTTCTGGAAATTTCTGTCCACAAAATAAGATCAAGTGACTGCTTGTGTACCAAAGGATTATCAAATATAGATTTCTAGAACAATATATATTTACATATGATATTATTCTCTTTAATATTCCATGACCTTCTAGAATATTCTAAGAACTTCTTATATATAGTTGTTATGTCCCCCAAACAAAGTGCGGGACATATTGTGTTTGTTTCTTATTATTATTCTTTCTTCCAATTCTTTTTTCCGCCGTGAACTTGTCCGGCATATTTCTAGGTACGTAATGATCTGATCATAATGAAACGTCTTATGAAATTTGCTGGTTATGTGCCGATGTGCATCTCCCTTTTGATTATTAGCTTTTGTGATTGCCCTGTGTCCGTCATGCGTCGTCCGTTGTCAACTTTTTCTTTAAATGACATCTCCAAAACTACTTGCTAGATTTTTACCAAACTTGGCAAGAATGTTCCTTGGGTCAACCTCTTCCAAAGTTGTTCAAAGAATATGATTCCATACAGAACTCTGGTTGCTATGGCAACCAATATCCTAAAAGAAACAGACACTTTAAAAAATCTTTTTGTCAAAAACTAAGGCCTAGGGCTACCAATTTTGGCATGTAGAATCATCTAGTGGACCTCCACATTGATTGTTCAAATTTTGCACGGGATCAAAAATTGCCCAACCCTGGTGGTTACAAGTTTTACATTGGATTATATTTTATTGGTTGCCATGGTAACCCCGTGATATTGCCAGTGATTTGTTGAAATTTAGATATTTGGCTCATAAATATTTTTTTCTATTTTGTGTAGGGGACATTCTGTAATGGATTCCGTTACAATTAGGTTTGGTTGTTGTTGTGGAGTTTATCATCATTGTGGCAGTTTAAGTCATTTAGCCACGTCCAGTTAATTACTGGTGGAGGAAGATCCTTAGTGCATAGAGGCACCCGGGTAGAACCACCAACCTACTGTAAGGCAATTTAATAATACGAGTATATACTTAGTAACAATAATTATATTTATTACTCTGTTATATAGGTTTTATGCCCCCTAGATTAGATCTGGGGGCATATTGTTTTTGCCCTGTCTGTATGTCTGTTTGTCAGTTTTTAACATTGGTCATCTTTTGAGCCTGTACAGATTAAGACTTGATATTTGGCATGCATATGTATCTCATAAAATGCGCATTTTGAGGGGTGACATGTCAAGGTTAATGTTATCCTTCAAGGTCAGAGACCAAATATATAGGTAAATTCACTGACTTTAACCTTAGCCATATATTTTGAACCAGTAGAGAAAGAAACTTGATATTCGGCATGCATGTGTATCTCATGAAGCCGCACATTTTGAGTGGCGACATGTCGAAGTCAAGGTCATACTTTTAGAGTAAAATGTCATATTAGGGGCATAGTGTTTCACAATCTCGTCTTGTTTAAAATACATGTAATAGCATGAAAAGTGGGTTTAACCCATTTCTGCATATTGACGCCTCTTTAAAAGCCTTTTTTTAAAAACCATTGTGATAAATAGAGCATTTGCTCAATAGAATCTACACAATTCTAATTTTTTCATTTCTCTAGTTAATGCTCCTTTTCAGCCAATTCATGTATCAAAAGAGGTTGGATCTAAAAGTAGGATATGAGGGAATGGGTTAAGGTTATGGTGACACCATATCAGACCAGTGTTTTATGTGATGATACTGTTAAACTTGCTTTTGGTATTAACCTAAATAAACATATTTGATTCACGATACTGTTGTTATGAGTTGTACTTCCACACATTACAGCATGTCTCAGAGGTACAGACAGATAAGACATGTAAAATAAAATATTTCAAGTATACTCCTTTATAGGGCGAATCGCCGTGGCGTCACGCGCACCTGTTATCTTAGCCGAGAAAAGCTTGGTGGGCAAAAAAGACTGACAGCTGATATGTAAACAATAACAGAATATTTCTCCACAATAACCTATGCTGTGACAACTCTTTAGAATCGTCTCGAAGAGTGGTCACAACATAGGTTTTTGTGGAGAAATGACGACTACTCACATTTATCTGGTGCTCTGATGTCGTTCTGGCCAATATTTTCCTAGTAAAAAGTATGTATTGAGTACAAGATTATTTTATTTTTCAAGACCTTACTCAGGGTGAGCTTTTTGGAGACTTGAATGTCCGGCGTCCAACGTCAACAATTTGCTTGTGAACACTCTAGTGGTCACAATTTTAGCCCAATCTTCATGAAACTTGGTCATGATGATTGTCTTTATAAAATTCCGGACGAGTTCGAAAATGGGTCATATGGGGTTAAATACTAGGTCAAATAGTGGGAAAACCTTGTGAACACTAGAAGTCACATTTTTAGTACAATATTCATGAAACTTAGTCAGAATAACTGTATAAATAAAATCTCGGACGCGTTTGAAAGTGGGATATGTGGGGTCAAAACCTAGGTCAATTAGAAAAACCTTGTGAACACTCAAGTGATCACATTTTTGTCCAATCTTCATGAAACTTAGTCAGAATGATTGTCTTGATAAAATCACAGAAGAGTTTGAAAGTGGGGCATATGGGGTCAATAACTAGGTCACTAGGTCAACTAGTATGAAAACCTTGCAAACACTCACATTTTACATTTCACATTTTAGCCGAACCTTCATGAATATTTATCAGAATGATAGTTTTGATAAAATCTTGGACGAGTTCGAAAGTGGGTCACGTCGGGTTAAAAACTAGGTAAATAGGAAAATCTTGTGAAAACTAGAGGTAATATTTTAGCCCAATCTTCATGAAACGTGGTCAGAATGATTGTCTTAATAAAATCTCAGACGAGGTTGAAAGTGGGTCATGTGGGGTCGAAATCTAAGTCACTAGGTCAAATAGTAAAACGAACCTTGTGAATACTTGAGGTCACATTTACAGCCGAACCACCATGCAACTTTATCAGAAGTATTGTTTTAATAAAATCACGCACGAGTTTGAAAGCGGGTCACGTGGGGTAAAAAAACTAGGTCACTTAAGTCAAACAGTATAAAACCTTGTGAACACTAGTGGTCAACATTTTTGCCCAATATTCATGAAACTTAGAATGATTGTATTGATCAAAAACTGATCAGGGTTTTCACTATTTGCTACTGCGTCAGAGTAATGTAGACTTAACAAAATGTTACCCAAGTGAATTTTCCCTTTACGCCCAAAGGTGCTCGACGCATGCTTGGACTCACCCATGGAACCCCCCCCCCTACCCCCCCCCCCCCCCCAAAAAAAAAAAATATATATATTTTTTTTTTTTTTTTAAAGAATTGTGATCGAAGTATGTTAAACTAGCCTAAAACTATCTATTTGAACCTTAAACCACTCCGAAAAACAAGAAAATCACGACCCGGAAAAAATTTCCTATTGGGTCTATATATGTATAAGTGCTCGACGCATGCTTGGACTCACCCATGGACCCCCCCCCCCCTACCCCCCCCCCCCCCCCCCCAAAAAAAATATATTTTTTTTTTTTTTTTTTTTTAAAGAATTGTGATCGAAGTATGTTAAACTAGCCTAAAACTATCTATTTGAACCTTAAACCACTCCGAAAAACAAGAAAATCACGACCCGGAAAAAATTTCCTATTG
This sequence comes from Azorinus chamasolen, assembly GCA_963576725.1. Classification (NCBI taxonomy): domain Eukaryota; kingdom Metazoa; phylum Mollusca; class Bivalvia; order Cardiida; family Solecurtidae; genus Azorinus; species Azorinus chamasolen. Next base: position 62,303,254 of record OY755240.1, on the reverse strand, counting down.
GGTCTATATATGTATTGAAAGGTATCTAACTACGACAGATCAGCGGCGGAAAATACAACAGTCATGTTTTTCAAAGTCTTACAGCAAAGCCAATTCAACACCGATTTTAATCATTTTGGTCTTGATCCGTTCCAAATTCCATATGCTAAGCGGCACAGTTAGTGCTTTCCTTAAATATTGCCCTGTGTTGTCGCTGCAAGACCGCGAATTTGAAAATACGCTAGAGCGAAACGATGTGACTCCCGCCAGGATGCATAGAAGTATATAGGGGGATCTGTATTCGTTAAACTTTTCAGCAAAAACGCGAATTATGCTGAAACACATTCGAAAAACATTCAACTTACCGCAGTTAAAACGGTGCTGGCTATTTGTAGTCTGCTATGAGACGCCAGTTTTCTTTCTCCTACTTTCGTTTTGAACGGAGTTGGCCAAATCGCTGTGGCCCGGAAGAAGTAGTCAATTTGCATATCGAATAGTTTATGAGCCGGGTCACAGCAAAATGGTCGCATCCGTTCAAAACGAAAGTTGGAGAAAGAAAACTGGCGCCTCGTAGCTGACTGGAAATAGTAAGCACCGTTTTAATTGCGGCGAGTTTAATGTTTTTAGATAGTGTTTAACCATAATTCGCGTTTTTGTTGAAAAGATTAACGACTACAGATCCCCCTATATACGTCTATGCATTCTGGCGGGAGTCACATCGTTTCGCTCTAGCGTTTTTTCAAATTCGCGGTCTTGCAGCGACAAGACGGAGCAATATTTAAGGAAAGCACTAATTGTGCCGCTTAGCATATGGAATTTGGAACGGATCAAGACCAAACTGATTGAAATCGGTGTTGAATTGGCTTTGCTGTAAGACTTTGAAAAACATGACTGTTGTATTTTCCGCCGCTGATCTGTCGTAGTTAGATACCTTTCAATACATATATAGACCCGATAGGAAATTTTTTCCGGGTCGTGTTTTTCTCGTTTTTCGGAGTGGTTTAAGGTTCAAATAGATAGTTTGAGGTCAGTTGAACATACTTCGATCACAATTTAAAAAAAAAAAAAAAAAAAAAAAATTGGGGGGGGGGGGGGGGGTGTTCCATGGGTGAGTCCAAGCATGCGTCGAGCACCTTTGTTTACGCCATGAATATTCATATAAGAAATAACGGCAGAAGAAACTTTGGAATCGGATCTGCATTGTATTTATTATACAGTGCTCCCTCCCTACAACGACCCTCTCAATAACGATTCCCTCCTTACAACAACGCATGTCACTGTTTCCGAAACAACAAGCCTTCAGAAACATTTTTCCATCGTATTTTCTTTATGCCTCCATCAAACCCCATGTTGTGACCACTCTTTAGAATCGTCACTTTGTGACGATTCTAAAGAGTGGTCACAACATAGGGTTTGATAGCCAACATAACTGACCCTAATCAGACTACTCCAACAGGAGTCGTCTAATGTTGGTCTACTCTGTTTGCAAAGAGGTTTAAAATCAAGGTTTATTCAGCTTTAGGCCTTACAATGCTGAATTTTCAGATGAACTATTCCAAAATCCAAACAGGTCAATCTTATAGTGTATTTAATATTTAGGGATTTTTCTAAAGAAAAGTGTAACATGACAAACAGTGCAGACCCTGATGAGAGGGCTCCTCTAGGGGCCCTCTCATCTGGGTCTACACTGTTTGCAAATGACATTTATAGTGACCGTTTCCAGCACTGTAAGGGTTAAACAATTGTTGGAGAGGGAAGAATTGGTGTCCTAAAGCCTAGATAATTAAGGTATGGTTCGCATATAACTGCTTGCCATGGTCTGCACATTTGTCAGTTTGATATTAACTCTTTACCTAAAACATTTTCATTTAACCCTTTACTCAATGAATATTCATGTAAGAAATTACGACATCATGAATATTAATTAGATAAGAGTTTTTTTTTATAATGGTATACGAACACAGACCATCCTGGCTCAGAGCTATCGTATAAAATAATACCTTAAGGAAACAGAGTAGAACCTGATCAGACGGCTCCTATAGGAGCCGTCTGATCTGGTTCTATTCTGTTTTCAAAAGCGTATTTATAGAGTAAATGGCTGAAGGAACATGACTTTATGATATTATGACGAATTAATTATAATACATGTAGTATATGAATACGCAAACTTTGGCGATCGCAGAAACAATAGAATCAAGTCTATATTATTACATTGATATAAGCAAACAGCAGATCCTGATCAGAAATTCCTAAATGAGTTGTCTGGTCTAGGTCTACCCTGTTTATATACACGTACACATGCGCTCTTTATCAGGTTAAATAACTACAGTGGATCCTAGATATATCAAACTCGGATAACTCGATAATTGGGATATCTCGAAATAAAAGTCCTTCCAAAAGTTACAATACAGAATTGTTCTAAAACGTATCGCTAAACCACTGGCACTTGATAAAAAAAGACTATACTTTATTTATAGCAATTAGTACATTAATACACTATGATATAACTATTGTATTACACAACTATACGTGTAGTCTGTTTCGATCAAGTGCCAGTGCGCTAAACACACTTGACAGCTTAATGCAGGTCGAAAGTAATGCAGAAAGCTCCCACAGGAGCTACAGCAGTACTTTAGACCTGCATTAATCTGTGAACTTGAGAAATTATCTAGATTAGAAATCAGATGACTCTAACGTATTTGTAAACAGAGCAGACCCAGCCCAGACAGTTCCTGTAGGGTCTAGCCGATCAGTCCACTTTTTGTTCTACAATATTTGTCATGGTCAAATATTACAATGCTCACAATGCAACAAAATGCCATTTAATTAACCCTCTACTCCATGAATATTCATGTAAGAAATAATGACATCATGAATATTAATTAGACAAAGTTTAATAATAGCACATTGAAGGAATGTTTGGTCAAGACAGATTATGTATACAGTAAACCTCTCTATAACGGACACTAAATTACATCAAGTATTTTGTGTTAAAGGCAGGTGGATGCTTAAAGCAAGGTGAAAGTAAAACAGAACGCTCCTATAGGAGCGTTCTGTTTTACTTTCACCATGCTTTAAGCAACCACCTGCCCTTACTAGCGCAACTTAGTGGCCGTTATGGAGAGGTTTTACTGTAGCATATTGAAGGAGTTTTTTTGCCAAGACAGAAGGTGTACATCTTTATTATAGCTCAACCAAACAGAGAAGACCAGTAGAAGCCGTTTAATTGATCAGGGCCTGTTCTCTTTGCTTCTAGAACATTTTAGATCTGATTCTATACATTCATGTATATTGCATATTGTATTATGTTTCAATATAAAATGATTAGTTAATGAATATTCATAATGAGTAGAGTCTGCCATGAATATTCGATAAGTAAGTAGTAAAAGGGACCCAAAGTCTAATTATAGGCTACCACACGACAGGGTACGGTATGGGACAGCATTCGAATGGTCGGTGCTTACTTGCCCTATTTGACCCTCATTTATTCAATATTCATGTACTAAAAAAAGACATCATGAATATTTATTAGCTGAATTTTCATAAGGTAAACATTTCAAGGGAATTGTTTGCTCTGCCGAAAACTATGAGTACAGTTGAACTTCGATATCTCGAACTCGGATAACTCGACCTTAAGGCTCAGTCCTTCTAAAAATTACAATACAGCATTTCTCTAAAATGTATAACTACGAATATCTAGAAACATGTGTGACAGCTTAATTCAGTTGTGCATTACTTTACACCTGCATTAAGCTGTGAACTTACGAAATTGTCCAGATCAGAAATCGGATAACTCGAACTTCTCGAACTAATTTGAATGGTCCCTTGAAGTTCGAGATATCGACGTTTAACTGTATATCATATCATAAGCAAACAGATCGGACCCTGATGTGACGGCTCCTAAAGGAGCCGTTCTGGGTCTGTTCTGTTTGCAAATGCGTAGAATGGCGTATTTATGAAGTAAAGGGTTAATATTCACGCAGTAAAAAGTTAAAGAGTTGAGTATACATATACAGTAAACCCTGCTAAAGCGACCACTAAATTAATAGACATTATCGTATTTTAAAGACAGGTAGTTGCTTAATGCAGGACGAAAGTAATGGAGAAAGCTCCTGTAGGAGCTTTCTGCATAACTTTCTTCCTGAATTTAGCTATCACCTGCCTTTACGACCCAGTATTATACCTATTTTTGAAGGACGGACGCATTAGAGGGGTTTTACTGTATACCGATTTATTATAACCAATTAATGAACTCAAGATAAGCAATCTATACATGGGATGTCTTTATCTGCCTGGTGTTATGACCTCGCGGTCATTTCCTTATCTCACACTTCTTTTGAAATTTTGGAACCCCATATCTTTTACTTGGACCCAATTTCAGGACACATAATCAGTTTCCTACTCAAGACCTTAAAAGTAAAAGTTTTAAGAAGAGCATTCATTTACAAATTACCATGAGACTCCTGCTTTCGTTTTTGTTTGTGGCGACATGCACGCATGTTCACGCTATGGTGTGTTTCCATGGTATCTGTGACACATTGAAGAAACATCTACCACCCACCTGTAAAGGTTCGATCATAAAGAACGGTGGATTCTGTGGCTGTTACGATGTTTGTGCAAAGGTGAGTTTTCTGATGAATTCTCTATACAAATACTTTAACCCTATGTATACTGAATAAATATGCTTCTGCTATATGGTTCTGAGTAGACAGTACCATATGGAGACGGTTGCGTGATTTTATTAGCGCACTAAACCGCCAGAGTACATGCATATATGAGACTTATGCATATACATGTAGGACTTAATGCATGCATGTGATGTGTGGTATTACTGGTATGTACTGTCTCATTTGACAGTAGGTGAATCTGAAGGTGGAAATGTGATGTAGTCGGTGTAGATTCTGATCAGTGGCATGTCTAGCGTGGGGGCTGATCTGGGTCAACACTGCTTGCGTTACCATTGGTTGGATTTTGTAGAGAAAACCGTTTTGTAAGTCATTGTTGCTTTACTTGAAACCTAAGTGACACAGCATGTGAACATGTATAGTACATGCATTATTTCATTTGTGTGTTTCTGTTTTCCATTAAGTATGTGCGTTAGGGTGAAATAACTCGTTTACCTATGTCCCTTTTCCTAATTTCGTTTCGTAAGAAAAGGTTGACGGGATTCACTCGAGTTACTTTTAGACGTATTCGTCAGAGAGACGCCGGTCTCTTAGCGGCATCATAAACAGAGCGGATCAAGGTCTGACGATTCCTACAAGAGTCATCTGATCAGAGTCTGATCTGGCTGTTGGTTGAGTAGTATAGGTCTGTTGATACTTGTTTCAGTTGCCGGACATGTTGTTGCAATGTATTGATATAAAACCTTACCTGATAATATTTCATACAATAATTATTTATTACATGAACATTCATCAGGTTAAGTGTTTAATGGTCAGAGGAATCATTAAGGTGTTTATACTTGCTGCTTGTGAGACTTCGGGTATTAATGTTTGTGTATTTCTCTCGTTCGTTTATATACGATAGTATATATGCGGAGATGGTAGTGTTATTCAAACGGTGCGGACACCGGATATCTGTTTCCTTGTAAACTGTATGGATCTAGATTAGACGTTGGGTAACGTGGTGTCTTATCCTGTTCCATACGGTATACTTGGACACGATCCTGGTGGTGTTGATTGTAACAGGTAACGCCAGACTAGAGTGCAACGGTGTAATTGTTTGGGTAGAATAACTCGTTGACCTATCCCCCTTTTCCTAATTTCGTTTCGTAGGAAAAGGTTGACTGGGTTTCACTCGGGCTAGTTTTAGATGTGTTGTTTTGACCTTGTTCATCGGAGAAGTGCCTCTTAATGGCATCATAAACAGAGCAGATCAAGATCTAACGATTCCTGCAAGAATCATCTGATCAGAGTCTGATCTGGTTGTTGTTACAATTATATAGATACATGTATGTATGTACTATTGCCAGTTACCAGTTATAGTGTTACATTATATTTATACGGAAACTTTACTTGATAATGTTAGATACATGAATACCCATCGGGTAAAGGGATTTAACGGTCAGGAGAATCGTTAAAGTGTTTGGTACCGTTGCTTGTAAAGCATCGTATATAAATGATATTTCATAATAGTTTGTATATACCAATGTTTGTGTACATGTATATATGTTTTGCTCTTCTTATGATCAGACGCTCATATAGGATCTGGGTCTACTCTGTTTGCAAATGTGTTAACACACGTTTAAATGAAGGAAAGGGGGATAAGCGATTTTTTTACAATGACACAAGGCGAACGGAAATGGTTTCTTGTGACAGACACTGTGTATCATATCTATATTATTTCAAATACAAACAGAGCAGACTCACATCAGACCGTTCATATACAGGAGTCATGTGATCTGAGTCTACTCTGTTTGCAAAGGGTCAAGAGTTGTATTTACGGAGGAAAGGGTTCCATATTTTATTTTCATTTACGAATTTCCAGAATTCATTTATAGATACAGTGCCTCTTACTCTTTTAATTACCGAAGTCGACCCACATATAATACGTAATAATTACCTTTGAAACGTTTTCAGAATAACTCGTTGTCTCATCAGGATTCAAACTGTTTGACACACCAATTGTTAACCATTCACCGTTGAATATTCATATAAGAAATAATATCATCATGAATATTTATCAACTAATGTTTTCATACTGGTATATGTACACAGGCTCTTTTAGTAGTGGATGGTACTATATAGTTATAGAGTCAGATCTATTACAATTTAATATGCAATCAAAGCAGACCCTGATCAGACGACTCCTACCGGACTCGTCTGATATGGGTCCAACAGGAGTCGTCTGATATGGGTCTACTCTGTTTGCATATGCATGAAAATGCGTTTATTATGAAGGAAAGGGTTAAATAAGAAATTGAACGGACTTAACCCGTTCCCTCCTAGACAATGTTTAGACCCATCCTCTTTGAATTATTCTACCGAAAAGGAGCATGAACTATAGCAAAGGAAAATGCTAGAATTGCGTAGTTTTGAAACAATTGTGATAAATAGAGCATTTGTTCCTATGGAGCAAATGCTCTATTTGTCACAATGGTTTAAAATTGTGACTTTTAACACCAAAATGTGTCACTATGAGGGAATTTGTTATAACTTAGCGGACGACCTTTTTTGCAGACGAAAATTATTTGGCACCAATAGAGTTAAAAGAAGTGTTTCTGTTGTCAATTAAGTTTTAATACAAAAGTCTATTCTACTCTATGTCCAGGTAGAGGGAGAAGAATGCGAGGCGGAGATTATCCGCGGGCGTATTCCACTCGGGACATGCGACACAGGGCTAGTGTGTCAACGTCAGGAAAACATGATCATGGGGGCTGGGAAATGCGTGAACAAGGCAGAGACAAAGCCAGGTACTGCCTGCAATTTTGCTGTAAACAGTAACTTGAAATTGTGTCCTGTTTATCTTCTACTTCTCGAATATTCATGGCAGACTTCACTCATTGCGAAATTCATTAACAAATCATTTTGTATTGAAATATAATACAGCATTCCAAATAGTATAGCATCAAATCTAAGATGTTCTAGAAGCAAACAGAGCAAACCCTGATCAGACGGTTCATACAGGAGCCGTCTGATCTGGGTCTACCCTGTTTGTAAATGTGTGAAAATGCGTCATTATGGAAAAAATGAGTAATGCCCAACACAGTGACACATCTTGTATTAACCACATCTCAATGTGTTTGCATTTGTTAACCCTTTACTCCATAAAACGCCTTGATAACATTGCAAACACAGTATACCCAGACCAGACGACTCCTGTAGGAGCCGTCTGATCAAGGTCTGCTCTGTTTGCTTACAAAATAATATATATATGCAGTTTCTGCCATGGCCAAAATTTCTTGTGTTCATATTCCGTTATAAAAATGAATCTAATCAATATTCATGACGTCATTATTTCTTACATTAATATTCATGGAGTAAATGGCTAATTAAGACTCCGCATAACTCGGCGTCCCATCAGGAACCAAACTGATCAATAGACGAAGTATTGCACCGAAACAGTTAAGACATATAACAAATGCTTAACCCTTTCACCGCCACAGTAGCATAAATGCACCACGACAAATAGTGCAGTCCAAGATCAGACGCCGCCTTTTCAAGGCGGCGTCTAATCAGGGACTTCACTGTTTGTCTCAATCTCTATTTCTATATATGTGCTCTATTCCTTTGAAATTTGCATTTATTTGTCTCATTTCCTTATTTTACTGAATGATTTAACAAACTTAGATTTCATACGACAATTAGAAATTTGGCGCCGAAAGGGTTAACGAACATAGATCGCAATATGCAATGGAACACCTTCCAAAGTTAAAATAAGTCAATATCTCGACTTTCAAGGAGCCATACAGATAACAGAATTCCCAGTCATCCGATTTCTAATCTAGACAATTTCTCAAGTTCACAGCTTAATGCAAGTCTAAAGAAATGCTGAAAGCTCCTACAGGATCTGCACTAAGCTGTTACATGTTTTTCTTGATATGCGAAGTGATACATTTGAGAGCGATTCAGTATTGTAAACTTTGGAATGACCGATTTTTTACTTCGAGTTATACCGAAGTTCGAGTTATCCGAGTTCGAGATATCGAAGTTCAGTTGTACATGTACATAGTGCAGTAGGACATGTCTGTAGTGATCGCATAATGAATAAACAGGGAAGTCAATAAGAGCAAGCAGTTGCTTAATGCAGGATGAAAGTAAGACAAAGCTCCCAGGGGAACTTTCTGCATTAGGTCTACTTTCGTTACTTAGCGCTACATGGTATATTTAGTGTCGCAGATCAATCGCCCACTTTCGTCCCACATTAAGCACCCACCTGTCTTAAACCCTCATAATTAGACTTATTTGTGGAGTCGCTGTAGACAGGTTTTACCGTATTTTGACCAGCACGCAGCACACAGACCATATGCCAACAAAGACGTATTCAGTCCATGATTGTCCAGATCGTTTACAGGGGTCAGTGGTTCCCCAAGTGTGACGCTGAGGGTATGTTCGAGGCAGAGCAGTGTGATAATACAGGTAGGGACAAAAACGCGTTATGTACGAGTTAGACCCCGGTCACATTTACAGAGCTACTGATAAGATATGTAAATTAACCCATTCCCTCGTATACTATTTTTAGACTCAACCTCGTTGAATAAATCTACCGAAAAGGAACATTTCCTAGAGAAAAGGAAGATTTTAGAATTGTGTAGTTTTAAAACCATTGGGATAAACAGAGCATTTGCTGCTATTGACCAAATGCTCTATTTATCACAATGGTTTTAAAAAAATGACCTTTACAGAGACGTCAAATTATGTCAGTAGGAGGGAATGAACAACTCCTTTATTTTCCCACCAAACGCTATATTGTGATTAGTCGTTTGTTGCATCTCGAAGAGACGATTCTAAAGAGTGGTCACAACACCATGTTTGGTGGAGAAATGCCTATAGCATTGGAATATGCACCATCATCTTTTGCTTGGCACATGTTAATATCAACAGCAATCACTCGCCAACCAGTCTTTGGTTGTCGTCTAATAGTTGTCGACAACCAGTCCGCTGGTTGTCGACGACCACAGGAGCGACTGATTGTGGTTAGACGGTGATTTCGATTCGGTCGAAGGACCAGTAACTGACTCAATGATAAATATCGAAACTACAGGTAAAGGTGCGTACTCAAATACTAAAATCGTCATTTCTCCACCAAACCCTCTGTTGTAACCACTCTTTAGAATCGTCTCTTCGAGACGATTTTAAAGAGTGGTCACGACATAGGGAGAGACGATTCTAAAGAATGGTCACAAAATAGGATTTGGTGGAGAAATAAACAAGTTCTTTTTGAAAATGTTTTAATTAACGCATCTTATATAGACCTCTGATTGTGCATAACATTTAAAGTTTTAGACGCCAGATATTTTCTTGTTATCGGTGGTGGCTAATTAGTCGTTTTCGGTCGCCGGGGCTTTACCTAGAAATGAGTAATATAATTATGACAAACTTTTCTCTTGTTCGGGATAAAAAATGAAGCCGTGACAATAAATGACTAAATAAAACACCACATAATGTTTGGTTCAGTTAAAGTAAAGAGAAAAGCGGGAGACATTCGTAGCAGTGACAAGGAATTATTTTCCTTATGGATCCGATTGCTCCCGCAAAAAATCCAACATTTGTTTTATAAGGCCTTATGTTTTGCTTCTATCAGAGAAATTGCACATATTACCAACTGCCACTACTTTTGAACATTTCGGGTTTTAGCTTCCTCCAAACCATGACAATGTGGCCGCTAGGGACGGGCCTGTTTTCCTTATACGTCTTATATGTCTATAATAAAAAAAAACAGCAAACTCTTCAAATCTCCTCTTCTCGAAAACCAATGGTCTGATTTCAGAATTATTTCAAGGGAATAATCATCAGGTAACCCCCTACCAAATGGCTAAAATAGTTTGGATCCATATAGAACTCTGGTTGCCATGACAACCAAAATATTTAGATCCCTTCTTCTCTAAAACCGATAGCCAGGTTTCAAAATAATTTGATGGGCATACTCATTAGGTGACTTTCAACCAAAATAGCTAAAACCATGACAATATCTAAAACAGCATGGACGTTAGTGGCGGGCCTATTTTCCTTATTATGTCTATATAGAAAACATTACAAACTCTGAAAATCTTCTCTTCTCTTCTCCAAAACAATGGTCTGATTTCAGAATAATTTGAAGGGATTAATTATTAGGTAAATGTAACCTTCTACCAAATTTCCTAAAATAGTTTGGATTCATGTAGAAATCTGGTTGCCATGGCAACCAAAAGAAATCTCTTCTTAAAAGAAACCCGATGGTCAGATTTCAAAATAAGTTGATGGGAATAATCATTACGTGACCCTCTACCAAAATAGCTGAAACAGTAACACTATCTAATAAACATGACCGTTGGGGAAGAGGCCTGATTTCCTTATACAGTGCTCCCTCTCTACAACGACACCCTTTGGGATACGAAGATTGTATGTGTTGTTCAGATGGAGTTGTTATAGGCAGGGAAAATCAAACATAATTAGCTTGTTTGCAGATCCCCAGATAAGGTGTATTTCGAAAACTAAAACCGTTATGCCTCTATCAAACCCTATGTTGTGACCACTCTTTAGAATCGTCACAAAGTGACGATTCTAAAGAGTGGTCACAACATAGGGTTTGATGGAGGCATAAAGAAAATACGATGGAAAAAGGTTGTTTCTGGAGCCTTTTTGTTTCGGAAACAGTGACATGCGTTATTGTAAGGAGGGAATCGTTATTGAGAGGGCCGTTGTAGGGAGGGAGCACTGTATGTCTATGTAGATAACATAGCAAACCAGGTGAGCGATACAGGGCCATTACGACCCTTCTTGTTTAGTCCACTAGAATACTATATACGAGCAACATGTATTCCTGTGAAATGAACAATAAATATTTGCTTTTTGTTTCCATTCTTACTGCTCATTTGCTGTTCAAAAAGCCGGATTTAAATACATGAAAACGTCATTGCCCCAACCAACAACCCAACAATAGCGAGAACATGGTTTCCATTTTCAGGTGCATGTTTCTGTGTTGACGCGCATTCCGGCGTGATAGATGAGAGTACGAAAGTCATGGGGTCAGCCAATTGCGGAGCTGACGCCAAGCAAGGTAGTAAAACGTCTTGCGAACGAAAATACAGTGAAGAATTATACGGGTCTTTAAAATTTAGCCTGCTCAGATGAAACGCAGAGTAACTAAAAGATAAATAAAAAATGACATCCGAAATCGATGACATTTTCTGCCAGCACACGCAGACTAGAGGTTAACAAAAATGTTGTTTATTCATGTAGAATGAAAACAATACACATTTTCATTTACAAAGTATTAGTTTTCTGCTCTATACTTTAGTCATTCATCAAGCTAACTGCTTTTTTTTAGATTCTAAATTAATCTTCTAATGGGCGACAATAATTATTACTCGCAAACCCGAAATTATCTCACATTCTAGTGTGCACCAATTAACCCATTATCTCATAAATTAATTTTATACCCAAACTCTTTGGGTAAATATATCGAAAAGGAGTATTTACTAGAGAAAAGGAAACTGTGTAGAATTGTGTAGTTTTGAAGCCATTGTGATAAATAGAGCATTTGCTCCATAGGAGCAAATGCTCTATTTATCACAGTGGTTTCATAAAGCGACTATTACAGAGTCGACAAAAGGCGTCAATATTAGGGAATGGGTTATTAGAGCTTACTACGTAGGCCTACAATAGCGTTAGCGTAACTTCCGGTTGCGATCGTCGTTTATTAGAACATGTAAATTCAGTCACACGATCTTTAGTAAGACGGGCCTCTGGTTAACCCTTTCGGCGCCAAATTTCTAATTGTCGTCTGCAATCCAAGTTTGTTAAATCATACAGTAAAATAAGGAAATGAGATAAATAAATGCAAATTTCAAAGGAATAAAACACATATATAAAACTAGAGATTGAGAAAAATAGTTGAAACTTGAAAAGGCGGCGTCTGATCTGGGACTGCACTATTTACACGACTGTGGCGGCGAAAGGGTTAAAGATAAAATGTTCACGACACTCTTTTCACATGTATCGTACGATCAGCAATTATTGTAAACCGGAAGTAAATAAAGGGTTTATAAAACAGAAATTATTTTTTAAGCATAAAAAGGATTAATGGTTTTTACACTGGCATTTTCAAGCAGTTTTGAACAGGATAAGAACCCAAGTAATTCAATTGGTCCATTAATTTTCAAGCACGAGACACGAGGACACTGTGTGAGTTGAAGAGGTCGCAGTCCATGATCTCCATGGTGGTGTATAAAGGACAGTGGTTCCCCAAGTGTGATGCGACGGGTCTGTTCCTGGCCGAGCAGTGTGATAATACCGGTTAGTTCACCCAAACCGTTCTTATAAAACTATTTTAGAGAGATTCCATTCCCATTTGCATACAGTAAACCCCTTCTAAACCGGAATTCTAATAGAGAAGAATTCAAACACTCTTACGCAGGCGGTTGCTTAATGCAGGGTTGAAGTAATGCAGAAAGCTCCTGTAGGAATTTCACGGTACATTAAGCTGCCATCTGTCTCCAAGATCGATATTTATACTAAACTGAACGTCTGGTTTAAAGGGGTTTACTGTACAGGGTAGCATTGCATCTCACCGAGATCCCGGTATAACACTTTCGCTGCCATGCATTGTTGTCTTCTTCGGTTTCAATATTTATTTGTCTGTCTTGTTTACAGTAAAACCTCGATTATCAGAACACTCAAAGACAGATGACAGTTTAATGCAGGGTGAAAGTCATGCAGACAGCTCCACCTTACGAAACGGGTATAAATTCTTCCGCACTAAATTTCAAATTATCGAGGTTTTACTGACATTTTTTTAAAAAAAAAAACCCAACATAATCATGAAATTGTAAGGACTGGGTCCTGGAGAGAATCCAAGTTACGTGTCGTCTCATCTGGATCCGAACTGATTGCAAAAGTCATCACGTATTGGCAGCGAAAGAGTTAAGAAGAACTAAGAAGGTATTTATTACTATTTAAGAAACGTTTTAAAACAAAGCAGGATACGAAGAGCAGACGACAGCTTTTATAACATGATAATTAATAGAAAGCCAAGCATTTCTCAATATTAATTTAACGCTTTTGGCACCAAATTTCTAATTGTCGCCTGCAATCCGAGTTTGTTAAACCATTCAGTAAAATAAGGAAATGAGATAAATAAATGCAAATTTCAAAGTATTAAAGCACTGTTACAACAAAGCACAGATATAGAAATAGAGATTGAGACAAAAAGTGAAGTTCCTTATCAGACGCCGCCTTTTCTGGGACTGCACTATTTGTCGTGGTGCATTTATGTGACATCGGCGTTGAAAGGGTTAACCCTTTCGTTGTCAAATAAGTTATCAGGTTTCAAAACGGAGTTTTCTTCATTAGCTTTTCAACAAGAGATTCAATTTATTTACAATTAATTGTCAATTGATATAGGATATTTTGTATATTTTAGTTGTTGTTTGCTCTCAACTGCAACAACGAAGACCGTATAACCACAAGAGAACATCGTCTCCCTTGGTTATAAGATTTTTTTTCTTGAACCTCAATTCATATTCAAGCATCTGATAGGTCAGGTTTTCAGCTCAAAATCTGACCTATCATATGCGTGAGAAAGAACTCAGTCTCAAACTAAGAAGTTTAATAACCTTAGGCCATCAAAGGTCAGCTAAGATGCGTAAATTTAAGCATTTTCTTTTCCTTTTTTTGTATTTCACCATAAAACCCTATATTGTGACCACTCTTCGAGACGATTCTAAAGAGTGGTCACAACATAGAGTTCGATGGAGGAATACTTTTTAGTTTTTGACTACGCAGCATTATCTGTTGCTCTTGGCATTGATTTCCGTTTACAGGTGCATGTTTCTGTGTTGACGCGCATTCTGGTGAGGTAGATGAGAGTACAAAAGTCATGGGTTCAGCCAACTGCGGAGCTGGCGCTATACAAGGTAAAACAGTACAAAATGTAGTTCCACTTAGAGAATATATATAGGGGCCGTAACCCTTTAGATCATGAACATTTATACATGAATTGATCTCTTCATTAATATTCATTAACTTAATTTTTACAACGTAAATTTTAAAAGGCTACGATAAAAACTGTTTGGTTAGATTTATATACATGTACATGTAATCAAAAGCTGACAGTTTACACGGAAACCTTATGCATTACTTTTGTCTTACATTAATACCTTTGACACGCCTTTGTAAACAGAGTAGAACCAGATCAGGTTTTTCTCTTTTTGCTCATGAAATCATACAATTTTTATACGTCCGTTTAAAAAACCCGGGACGTATTATGAAATTGCGGTGTAACATCTCTGACTCAAATTCTGCTTGGTGGATCATTCTCAAATTACACCACAATGCCTATTTGGACATGCTACAATAACATGGATGTGTCCCGGTACGTATAGTTAAGGTCAACGTCGTACAATTGGACGTAGAATTTGCGTTTAACATTTGCGTTTAGCAAATACGTTAACCTCAATTCATGTTGAACAAGTCCTCTACGGGCGTATATTGTGCCCACTGGCACTCTTGTTGTCTAAGCCAACAGTTCTGTTTTTACTTATAAACAACTAAAAATGCTTCTTATAAGTGACCGGTGTGGTGTTTTTACTGTAAATTCATCTTAAATCGTCGCCCCGTACTTCATTCTCAGTGTTGTTATACCTTCTGCTCCTTCGAGATCATGAATTTCAGTACTTCTTGTTCTGAAAATTGAATACCGCTTAAGCCGGTGCTAGGGGGCGTGAACAGTGTTGCACTTTCAATTACTGTTCATGAACAGACTCAATAAAACCGAGTCTGCAATTTTCTCTTTTTGTGTTGCAAATTTTGCTCTCGGGGATCACCTCCCTTCAGAATTTAAATAAAACGCGGCTTAAAAATCAAACGCTCATCGGACTTTTTGTCCACATAATCGTACACGCAATGTTTTTTAAATTGGAAACCAAAACGTCGACATATTTCAATCCGTTAATGGTCTTAATTAATGAAATCATAAAGATAATAAATAAATGGACACTAACATGCACCTTTTTCTGTGTCTATTTTTGACCAACCTGTATACAATAAGCCGACCACTCCAAATACCAGTATGTCTAAAACTGGAATTTTAAAGCAAAGCGGTTGCTCAACCCATTCTTTCCTACTGGCGCCATTTGATACCTCTGTAAAATTCATTTGTTGCAACCATTGTGCTAAATAGAGCATTAATTTTGCTCTATAGGAGCAAATGCCCTATTTGCCACAATGGTCTCAAAATACACAAATATAAAATTCTCCTTTTCTGTAGGTAATGCTCCTTTTTCGGCATATTAATTCAAAGAGGTTGGATCTAAAAATAGTCTAGGAGAGAATGAGTTAATGCAGGATGATTATTATGCCTTAACATCCGTGGGAGCTTTCTGCATTACTTTCGTTCGTTCTGCGTTAAGTAACCAACTGCTGTATATCGTGCTCAGAAATCAACTTTGTGCTCAGGCTGAGAAAAAAACCTCATTAAAATCAAAGGTTATTAAAATCGTGAGTTGAGTTTCTCATAAGTCTGTATCCATGCTTATAAAACGTTTTAGTTGAGTCTGAGTTCGTTCTCAAGTTTTTGATTGGTCAGATTTGAGCCTTTGGAGTTGATTTCTCTGAGACTGATACTGAGCTGTCTCAGAATTCTTAGCATGGCTCCGAGGTTATAAAAGGTTTTGCCTGAGTCTTGAGATCATTCTCAAGCATCTGATTGAGAATCAGATACTTGAAAATGATCTCAGACCCAGACTCAGAAGTTTTATAACCTCGGACCCTGGGTCCAACGTTATAAAACATCTATGTCTGAGTCTGAGATCATTCTCAAGAATCTGATTGGTCAGATGTTTGAGAAGGACCTCAGACTCGAGCAAAATGTTTTATAACCCCGGGGCTCTCAAGACTGCCGCTTATCTTCGTTTACGTCGACAAGAACAAAGAAATCGCGGTGAACTGGCTCTCCATGTGTTCAAGGACCACCCAAACCCGCTTTAAGATCTTGATGATAGTTCTATGTTGATGCGATACCGATATAGACCCTGGTACTACAGTGCTCCCTCTCTACAACGGCCCTCTCAATAACGATTCCCTCCTTACAACAACGCATGTCACTGTTTCCGAAACAACAAGGCTCCTGAAACAACCTTTTTCCATCGTATTTTCTTAATGCCTCCATCAAATCCTATGTTGTGACCACTCTTTAGAATCGTCACTTTGTGACGATTCTAAAGAGTGGTCACAACATAGGGTTTGATGGAGGCATAACGGTTTTAGTTCTCGAAATACACCTTATCTGGGGATCTGCAAACAAGCTAATTGTGTTTGATTTTCCCTCCCTATAACAACTCCCTCTGAACAACACATACAATATTCGTATCCCAAAGGGTGTCGTTGTAGAGAGGGAGCACTGTATGATGTTTATCCCTTTACTCCATGAATATGTAATTCGATTGATTGTTATATATTAGATTATATTAGATAGATTCTGCAGACAGAAACTGCAGAATCAGATCTATATTGTACCATAAGCAAACAGAGCAGACCAAGATCAGACGGCTCCTATAAGAGCCGTCTGATCTGGGTCTACTCTGTTTGCAAATGCGTGAAAAGACGTTTATATGAAGGAAATGGTTTTTACATCTTGACCGATATGTGCAAGAAGCGTCGATCAGGATTAGAGGCCAATTAAGCCGACATGTATTTTTTATTAGTACATTCATTTTTAAGCACGAGACACGAGGACACTGTGTGAGTTGAAGAGGATGCAGTCCATGATCTCCATGGTGGTGTATAAAGGACAGTGGTTCCCCAAGTGTGATGCGGCGGGTCTGTTCCTGGCCGAGCAGTGTGATAATACTCGTCAGTACATTCCCAAACACACACAAGAAAAATGAAATTGAAAACAATCTCAAATACAGTTGAAGCTGTCTTAACCCATTACCCCATAGGCTATTTTTAGATACAACCTCTTTGAATAAATCTACCGAAAAGGAGCATTAATTAGAGAAAAGGAAAATTTTAGAATTGTGTAGTTTGAAACCATTGTGATAAACAGAGCATTTGCTCCTATAGGAGCAAATGCTCTATGTATCACAATGGTTTCACAAAGTGACTTTTACAGAGTCGTCAAAAGTCGTCAATATGAGGGAAAGGGTTAAGCGGCCATTGATTTATTGAACAAAGAAGTCTGATAAAGAGTTAACGTCAGTGTACATTTGTACATGTATATCGACATTAATTCTAATTCTATTTTTCTGACTCCCATTTGCAAACAGGGAAACACAGTTTCCTACTGGGACCAAAGCAGATGTCACTCGACTAATAGATCTAGTTTAAAGATAAAACGTTGTAGGCAAATAGGAAAATATTCAAAACACAATAGACGGGATTTGAGCTGAAAAAGCTTTCAACCTCTTGAAAGCGGGAAGCGAGTACACTGTCTATCTATTTGACAAACAGTGCAGATCTTGCTCGGAGGACTCCTGTACGAGTCATCTGATCCAGGTCTACCCTGTTTGCAAAGGCATACACACTCGTTTTCTGATTTCAAAGAATTTAAAAAGCTGGTTACTGCCTGATATAGGAGATATGTAATATAGAAAGGTTTTGCATGTGTTTTTTCTTCATATTTTATCCTGCATTAAGCCTACTTTGATATACTTTTATATACGTCTTTGAATAAATATTCAGTAAGACCTCTTTCTTAACCCTTCCTTCATATACTGGTTTAGATCAAATCGCCTTGAATAAATCTACCGAAAAGGAGCATTAACTAGGGAAAAGGACAAATTTTAGAATTTTGTAGTTTGAAACCATTGTGATAAATAGAGCATTTGCTCCTATAGGAGCAAATGCTCTATTTATCACAATGGTTTCGCAAAGTGAATTTTACAGAGTCATCAAAAGTCGTCAATATGAGGGAATGGGCTAACCGTTTACCAAATGAATATTTATGTACGAACTAACGTTACGTGAATATCAATTAGCTATATGTTTTATAATGGCATTATGAACAACAGAATTTTGAACATGGCAGAAACTGAAGAATGATCTGGATCTACTCTGTTTGTAAAGATGTTAAAAGGCTCCTCTATTAAGTAAGTATTAATAGATGGTTAACGGTCTTGATTAATTTCTCCAGGTACCTGTTTCTGTGTTGATGTACACACAGGAATCGTGGACGAATCTACAAAAGTTCTCGGATCTGCCAACTGTTGAAGCAACTAATATTCCCAATATGGCTGCTGTAAAATCTGAATGTTTAAAGTCAAAATAAATTTCTAAAGTGTCGTTTCGTTTGTCATTCCATTCTTAACCATTATCATGCAATGAGCGACCTGACTCGCATTTGCAAACGGCTTGGATACAGATGAGACGCCGAGTAACTCGGCATCTCATCAGGACGCTTAAGTACTGTACAAATCAGAAGTAAGTAAAACTGCAACATATCAGAGTTTTAGCACACGTAATTTGTATAGCACGATAAGTGTTGATCGTTAATTGATGTCTACTTCCAGATATTGAAAATGCTTTATGAGGTTACGTACGACCCTGATGAAAAAAACATTTAGTTGAGTTATTTGATGTTTATATATTATACGGTTGAACGTCAATATCCCGAACCTCAAGGGACCATACAAATTATTACGAGATAGCAGGTTCGAGATATCCGGTCTTTTAAAAAATCAGAACAATTTCTCAAGTTAACTGCTTAATGTAGATCTAAAGCAATGCTTAAATCTCATGTAAGAGCTTTCACCATTACTTTCGACCTGCGTTATGCTGCCATATGTATTTCTAGAGGAGTGTAGAGATACATTTTAGCCCTTCGCTTGCTAATTACGTCAATATACGTACCTGTAAATAGTGAAGAACCAAATGAGACAGCTCCTGCAGGAGCTGTCTCATCAGGGTCTGCCACTATTTACAAGTTGATTGTGCAACCAGTGCACTCCACAGCAGTGATTGCACAGCGAAATACTTATACACAGTGAAGATATATGTAATTATACAACAAGGCATGGGTAAAGAAGAAGAAATGTATTTCAAAATTAAGCAAGAGAAGGGTTAGAACAATTCTGTATTGGAAGGATCGACCTTTTACTTTGAATAATCTCGAAGTTCGAGTTAGTTCGAGATAGTTTTTTTGTTTTAAAAATGTCAGATCGCTTTGCCTACGTTAATCAGCTGAATAATTAAAACTGCTCCTCCCGTTTTGTATATTGATTAAAAAACCCATTTGTCATTGAAGAAAATTATTTTATGACAAGCAATGCAAACCCTGAATAAAGGTCGGGAACCCTTTAATCTATGTACACTGTATGCAAAGATCTTGACAGCTTTTGATATAAAAAGATGTGTGGCTCATCCATCATACGTCCGTTCAGAGGTAAAAGTTATACTTAGACAAAGGAAATATATGTTGAGTCTGTGCTACTTTCTAGTACAGTAAACCCCTTATAAACCGGACTTTCATTTTAGTATAAATATCGGTCTTGAAGACAGGTAGCAGCTTGATTAAGGATGAAAGTAATACAGAAAGCTCCTCTAGGTGTACACCTGCAGAAAAGTACAGTAAAACCCCGCTAATGCGACCACCTAAAAGAGGTATAATTATGGGTGCTAGATGCAGGTGGTAGCTTTATGCAGGCCAAAAGTAATGCAGAAAGCTCCTCTAGGAGCTTTCTGCTTTACTTTTGTCCTGCATTAGGCAACCGCCTGCTTATAAAGACATCCATGTTTATTCATTAAGTGGTCGCATTAGCGGGGTTCTACTGTATCTAATTTTCTCTGCTAGAATTCCGGGTTAGATGGGTTTTACTGTATATGCTTAGACCATGCTAGTTTCTAGTAATCGTGATATTTTGACCACGTTACTCTACATTCTTATGGTTACATAAACTTAGCTGTCACTCAAGGCTAGTCTAACAGAGCATACCTTTTATTATATAATATGAACTGGAATTCCATGACACATGATACATACATTTATTATATCTAGCTACGATTTGACACATACAATAACTCTACACCAATAGAATGTTAGTGGTTGTATTACCCTAGCGGACCGATATCTATCTTTGTATTCGTCAGCACGGAATATCTTCTAAACCTATAGCAACAGAATATTGGCATGCCGCTTCCCTTGTTCTTACTATTCATCGACAGAACATGTTGGACTCGGTACAGCAATTTCACGGCGATGTACTGTTAAGTTCAGACAGGCTTTACCCAGAACATATTCAGCTAGTTGCTCAGCATAATTTAGCTCGGATTCATCGCTGTACATATGATTTAGTGTGATAGGCCATATTGCCGAGACATCTTTTGACCAAGTAGTTTAATTGGTTGGAACCATATTTGTATTTGTATTTCGGTTCCAAAGCATGACTATGAGTTTGCGTTTGAATTTAGATGAATAATGATAATAGAACATTCCATGATTAACATTATAGATACTAACCAAAGTCAGTTTTAAACCAAACTGGATACCTATAACTGATTAAAATATAATTCAAACAAATTTAGAATATTAAACAGTACACTTATGAATAAACGCACTTCATATATATACATGTACATGCAACAATAAATTCAGAGCTCCAGATAAGATGTGTAAATTACAATATTTTCAAGTATAACTTATTTATTTCTCCACCAAACCCTATGCTGTGACCACTCTTTAGAATCATCTCTTGGTTGAGAAGTGACGATTTTGGCATTTGGGTACGCATCGTTATCTGTAGCTCTGTTAACCCTTCTCTTGCTGAATTTTAAAATACATTTCTCCGTCTTTACCCATGCCCTGTTGTATAATTACACATATCTTCACTGTGTACACGTATTCCGCTGTGCAATCACTGCTGTGGAGTGCACTGGTTGCACAATCAACTTGTAAATAGTGCAGACCCTGATGAGACAGCTCCTACAGGAGCTGTCTCATCTGGGTCTTCACTATTTACTGGTAGGTTTATTGACGCGAATAGCAAGCGAAGGGTTAAAACGGTATTTATTGCCTGTAATTTCATTATTTGTTTTGTTACTGCGGTGTTGATTAACCTTCATCCCAATGTGAAAAACAAATCTGCTCTAATTTAAGTCTTGTGTTCTTTTGACTTCTTCTCCATACGAGTCAAGTCACGGATACAGGAATAGGATAAGGATTACTTCATTTATTTACATATTTTAAGGAAAGCCCGCCTAGTCTTATTTTGGAACCCATCCAAATTGAGGGAACACAATATACAACATTTATCTAGTATAAGCCATTCACAATGACATGTTAAGCAAACAGTGCAGACCCTGATCAAAGGGCTCCTACACATATTGCCTATGTCTTTTTATAGGACACTGGGCACACATGGGTTAACCCTTCGATTGCTATTCACGTCAATATACCTACCTGTAAATAGTGAAGATCCAGATGAGACAGCTCCTGCAGGAGCTGTCTCATCAGGGTCTGCACTATTTACAAGTTGATTGTGCAACCAGTGCACTCCACAGCAGTGATTGCACAGCGAAATACTTGTACACAGTGAATATATATGTAATTATACAACAGGGCATGGGTAAATAAGGAGAAATGTATTTTAAAATTCAGCAAGAGAATGGTTAAACAACAAACATTATAGAGCTTCGAGACAGCAACTGCATAATAAACACATTATACATTAGCATTTCTATACCTATCGGATAATCAATTCACGACGTGTCAGTAACATTTAGATTTTCAAGTTATGCACTTCGTATTTAATCCACATATCAGTGCACGCTATAGAGTTCCTTATTTTCTAACAGTTCTCTTTTGGTGGAGTTGCTGTTTCAAGATATTGCGCGTCTGTCATCTTATTAAAGAACGAATTTGCGTCTGCAAGAAGATCTGCTGGGGGACCGAACTCCACAATCTGTTTGGAGAAAAAAACGAACTTGTATAAACAATCGGCTATGGCTTTAATGGACACAGCGGCATGTATATAAAACATCCTGTACTTCCATCAGCGGCAAATGGTATTCGGAATCTCATCAGGGCTTCGACAATAGTTACATTCCTATCGAAATTTCCCGATGAAAACAAAAAAACTAACAAAAACTCAGTTAAATTTATAGTAAAACCCCTCTAAACCGGAACTCTAGTAGAGAATCATTTAGATACTTTTAGGCAGGTGGCTGCTTAATGCAGGGTGAAAGTCATGCAGGAAGCTCATGGAAGAGCTTTCTGTATGACTTTTACCCTGCGTGATGCTGCCACCTGTCTCCAATATTTATACTGAATTTAACGTCCGGTTTAGAAGGTTTTACTGTGCATGGGGTTGCGTAGAAAAAGCTCCGGATGTAGACTCGGACAACACCATGTTATTATAAGGGTAACTTGATTACTTTCACGTTATGAAATCAGTGTATAATTGTTCTGTTGAAATGAGGAATATGTACATCTGGCTGAAAACACATACGAACATCTAGAATATGAGTGCAATTGATATAAGTAAATATTTATATTTGCTTGCGAAACTATTTCTAGACACACTTTTACCATATAATTGTTGGACATACTTTACAGTACAAAAATGTGTGTTTAATGTTTAATTAATCTTTAGCTAAACGTGCAACAGTTTACTTGTGCTGTAAAAGTAGAAATAAGTCGAAATTAAAATTTAACAAGCGATCTTCTGTTAAGCAAACAGAAGACATTGCTGACGCAATATTATCATTATCGTGTGACATCCCTGTTCGCCTAGGCGTCTGTTGTAATACACGCATGCCGCCCCCCGCCCCCGCCCCCTAAAACACCCCCAAAACCCCACAAAAAACCACAACACAAAACAACAACAAACAAAACAACCGGTAAATATACTATGATATTGCTCACCAAGATTCGTTCATACATACCTTTCCAGCGTCCATGACCATGATTTTGTCATGATGAAGGACGGTGTTTAGTCTGTGAGCTATGGTGATGACGGTACAATCGGCAAAACTTGTACGTATGGTTTCCTGTAGCACGGTGTCTGTTGACGTGTCTATGTTTGCCGTCGCCTCATCAAGTAAGAGAATCTATACCATTGAAAGAACAATATTGTGTGTTGAAACACAAATGGGGAAACTGTGACAGAGGTCTAGATAAGGTGCGTAAATTAAAACATTTTCAAGAATAGCTTCTTTTTTCTCCATCAAACCCTATGTTGTGACCACTCTTTAGAATCGTCTCTTCAAGTCGATTCTATAGAGTGGTCACAATATAGGATTTTAGTATTAGAGTACGTACATTTATCTGTTGCTCTGTGTGGAATAGCATAGACTGTGTAAAACTCCTATTGTTAAGTGAAATTAAGTAAATGTATTTAAATGCCACACAATACGTTGTAAAGTAAAATCCTGAGTAGAAAACAGCTCAATATTTATTTACATCTTGCCATACATGTAATTGATTTTGATTTCATACTTGTTTTCAGCATAAATTGATATTACAGTAAAACCCCGCTAATGCGACCACCAAAAAGGGGCATAATTCTGGGTGGCATGGGCAGGTGGTAGCTTAATGCAGGACGGAAGTTATGCAGAAAGCTCTGCATAACTTTCGTCCTGCATTAAGCAACCACCTGCTTTAAACGGCGTCAGTGGCTGTTTATTAAGTGGTCGCATTAGCGGGGTTTCACTGTAATTAGAAACCCTGTTGTGTCGTTCTATCTTTTGTGGACTAAACGTTTGTTAAATGAACAATTGATTTAATGCATAAAAATGGTTACAATGTTTAGCAGGATACAAAACCCTACTTTGTTTCTTCGTAAAATTGCTCTGGCAAGACATAGCAACTGCTTCTCCCCTACAGAGAAATTGTCACCATTTGCTTCGATCATTCCATCAATGTTACCACCAAACTGACGAATCTGTGAACGAAAGGAGAGAAAAGACAGCGTCGAATATGAATTTTACCTTTTACCATTCATCCCATAGGTGTTAATGGTTTTGGAAACAGAAAATTCGACGTCTTTACAAACTCGTATAAGAGCCGACCGACCAGGTTGTTATATCCTGCTTGCTTGTGACATAATATTGATCGGGTTCTACTGTTTATCAAATGACTAAACATTCTCTCGTTCGTATGCCACTATAACAGTTCAGATAATTGATATTATAATTGACATAACATTTTACATGAATATCCATCATTTAAACTGTCATAAAACAAGGTCACGTGGCATAATCAAGCATATTTTCAATCGCATGTGGTCATGCAGTTTATGCAAAGTGTCATAATATATTTCTAAAAGGTACAGGGCGCAAAATATAACAACATAAACGTCTTCATTGACTGGTATTATAATTACACATATTTCTGGGATCACATCGTACTATAAGGATTATTGATTGTTCTTACTTTGTATAGTTAATTGCGCAATTGTATGAATTCACCCATACAATGAAATAATTTTACGGAGATTATTTAAATTGCAATATTTATCATATTTACTTTATTCTCTAAATCCCCATAGTGAGCAGAAAAGGGAGTTAATTAGCACATATAAACAAATCATTTCTAATTCTTTCAATGAAAACGTAAGTTACTCAAGGTCTGCTCGTCTCAATATAAAGTGCGTTTCCGTTTATGATTGTATAAAAAGAGATGTAAACAACTACGTAAACACATACACACAGTGAAGGATAGCCTATCTGTCAATGAAATTCACATTATAATTACATACCCGTTCTTTCATGTGAACCTTTTCTAGGGCGTTCCATATCTCAACGTCAGAATAAACGGCAAATGGATCTATGTTTTTCCTATTGAATAATAAAATAACGTCGAAGTATGCAATAAGAGTTGACATTCATGTAGATACACAGTCACACGTTAAATATTGTTTCAAAGTAATGCCAATTGTTGTACTGAGGAATTCATCTGTTTCCGAATTGAAAAATATGAATGTATGAAAGCGGATGTCCGGCTTGGAGAAATGAAAAAGTCCATTCTGTAGTATCTGTATTGTATTTAGAACAGTTCCGCATAAATAATATCATAAATACATGTACAGATGTAAAGTTCATCTGTACAATTTCAGTATCCAAGTAACTGTCAAGTATGGAAATCCACATAAAGAAAAGTTTGTAGAAATGTTATCATTGTATAAGTGTGTGTGTGTGTGTCGGAATTCCGAACACGGAAGAAAAATGGTGGTAGATGCCACCTAGTACAGTGCCCCCTCTCTACAACGACACCCTTTGGGATACGAATATTGTATGTGTTGTTCAAAAAATCAAACATAGTTAGCTTGTTTGCAGATCCCCAGATATGGTGTATTTCGAGAATTAAAACCGTTATGCCTCAATCAAACCCTATGTTGTGACCAATCTTTAGAATCGTCACAATGTGACGATTCTAAAGAGTGGTCACAACATAAGGTTTGATGGAGGTATAAAGAAAGTACAATGGAAAAAGGTTGTTTCAGGAGCCTTGTTGTTTCGGAAACAGTGACATGCGTTGTTGTAAGGAGGGAATCGTTATTGAGAGGGCCGTTGTAGGGAGGGAACATTGTAAATATAGAACTACATTTTCTCGGCCGATGTTTTGCCGTTCGTGTAAACCCGAAATTTCGAACTTGTCTAACCAAAGGCTAAACTAGAACTCCTTGTTTGAAAATGCAAGGGTGCTCTGGGTGGATTGGACCATGTGACATCTCTCATAGGTTAAAGTGTGTTCAAAGGTATCTGACCGCTAATCAGCTTATTTCGATTCTTATCGCGTCTTGTATAATAGCTATCACTCTATCAGCAAGAATATCCTCAGACAGATTTGACATCGTCACGCTTGATCTAGAGAACGAATGTAAGTATGAATTTATGAAGTATGAATTTACCGCTGTAATAAAATACAACAGTATGATATGAAACTTATTGCAACAATAACACAATACTACATTTCATGTACATGTAAACATAATTTTTCCGATGATCAGGGTCCCTGCTTATAAAGCTTTTAGTTGAGTCTGAGTTTCGTTCTCAAGCTTTTGTTTGGTCAGATTTGAGTTCCCAAGCTTTTGATTGGTCAGATTTGAGCCAAAGGCTCAAATCTGACCAATCAAAAGCTTGAGAACGTTCTCAGACTCAACTAAAAGTTTTATAAGCATGGACCCTGGTGTTAATTTGACAATGGCTAATAACAAAACAAACATGCAACAGTAATCACACGAAACTATCGAATGTATGTGTAATTTCAAAAGGCTGATATAGAATTATTAATTTTACATCACTCATGCAGAGTGTATACCTCATACTTCCATTAAACAGAACAGGGTCCTGTGGAATGGTTGAAATTCCCGAACGAATACAGTTTAACGAGAGTTTTGAGATATCATGACCGTCCACTAAAATGTTGCCGTCGCTCAGCTCAACAAGACGTAACAGGCACATGACGAGAGATGATTTCCCTGAAATAACAAACAAGGGAACGCGTAAGTGAAATAAGTTTTATAGCACATCCCTTTTACACTCAGTAAACGATTAGATACTTTACATGGTATTCAATATTTATTCAGTTGATACACTAAAGTTGTAGTTTGCAGATGGATTATTGCAATAACACTGTAAGGGGTATACAGTTCCCCACTGCCATCGTTTGCTTTATCGTGCTTTTAGTTCACACTTTCTTTACCCTTTACTCCATGAATATGTATGCGAACAATAATGGCAGCTTGAATATTAATTAGATTTATTGCTATGATAACACAGGAAGTCTTGATCACGACAGGAACTTTAGAATCATATCATAACCAAACTTAGCAGATCCTGATCAGACGGCTCCTACAGGAACTGTCTGATCTGGATATAATCTGTGTGCAAAGGTGTGGAAGTGGGTATTTATTTAGTAAAGGGTTAATATATCCTGAAAGTGGAAGATCCTTTGAAAGCAAAAGTAGCAATGCGTCTTATAAGTCTGCCTACCTGCACCGGTTCTTCCCACTACGCCAATGTTTTCACAGGGTCTTATGCAAAATGAAACGGAACGCAACACTGGGTCCAATTGCGGTCTATAACGCATAACAACATCACGAAATTCTACAGCGCCCTCTGTAGGCCAACATGACGGTTCTGTCTCTGTTCCGTGTTGAGTCTCGGATGGTAAAGACTGCAAATTATGGATACAGGTGTGAATATACGTCAACGTATAAGTATGCCTTAGTTAAACTATTGATTAACGTGAAAGTGTACATTTGAACACAATTAATGCCACCATATCTGAATGACTACAAATAGAGTCGAAATTAAAGACATTTAAACGAATGATTCCGAAGGACCAGAAAATATAACACCACTGAGAATGTATGGCTCGACTTTTTACGACCGCAGCAAAAGCACTTAACACCTACTGTAAGTCGTTTTCTATTTGTGACCATATCCATTTTGTACGATTTCATTGTTTGTTGGGACCAATTCTTATGACGACTGGAATGATATGAAAAGTACAAATTAGAATAGACCTTATTCCCATTCCGTACAATTCAACACGAGACTAACTGCGTTTACTGGATGGCGAAACATTGTGTTAAAGTAGGTTTATGTAATAACACCATTACATTTATTCAAATCAGAATGTTTATCTTATTTATCTTGTACTTAAATATGACATACTACATAAATGCCAAGTTTCTTTGAAATACTCGTACATGTTTGTTACATGGGACGATTTGGATTCCCGCCGTTCATTGACTTTAATAACATCTATTATCTTGCTTAACGGACCCTTAACACAAGTATCAGCTTCCTACTGTATCCGGTTTAGTATAGGGTATCAAATCGTACCTTGTAGGCGGTATTGTTAATAGTTTGAAATGCATACCTTTGATACATGCTCGGTATAACACATAACACGCTTTATGCATGCTAGATGCACATGAAATCCGAGGTTATAAATTTTTTTGCTTGATACTGAGATCGTTCTCATCAAGCGTGCTCAGAATCTGACTGATCAGATACTTGAGAATGATCTCCGACTCAGCAGTTTTATAACCTTGGACCCTGTTAAGTAGTTCAACGTGATGTAATGGATTGAGTTCGCTATTAACTGTATGTGTTATTTAATATATATTATACGTAACCAAATGTGAAACATGTACAATATTTGTTCAAACGTTTCAAATAGTTTGCCATAATTTCATATTCTCATCATTGATCCAATCACTGTATTTCTATAGGACGACTGTTTTCGACATTATACGTTTTGGTTATATTTCCACAGGTAAATATAACAACGCATGACTTATATTATGACTGCAGATAGAAATAAAAGTACAAAAATGAGTCATGCAGGAAATACCACATACAGAACAAACACTCGCCCGAACAGCAACACAAGGAAACAGCAAATATACATGGGTAGAAAAAACAACAAGAGACGCACAAAGACAAAACAAACATACAATAGGAGGAAGATGGAAGTACCGCCTTACTTTCCTTACTTTCCTATATTCATGAAGACGTTCTACCGAAGTAAAGTGTAATTCAGCTGAGTTCATTAACGTCAGCAGAGCTCGAACCGAATAAGTTGTCTGCAAAACGTAAACAAACATATAAATCATTGAAAGTACAGTAAATATAATGTATATTATATTATCATTGAATGCAATAATACCCTATACAAAACGCTTATCAGAGTATGTTATAATCAGAAATGTTGGTTGTTGGATAATTCAAGGGCACTCAAACACCGCAGCAATTTGTCCATTGTCTGTTCATGATAAAACATCATTTAGAACTTTATTGAAATTCCTGTCGAATCTATTTCCGAGTGCTTTAAATTGTTCTTTATCAGGTAAAATGTTATACAAATAAGCTCTGGTTTAACTACATGTGCAAGTGATATTACAAAACGTATATACTCCCCGGAGAAGACCTTGAATATTACCCAGGGAATGCTGTAAATCCGAGGAAATACAATGTAATGATGATCCATGGCATCGGTTGGATTGAAAAAACTGCTACTGTCAATTACTCGAGAAAGGTAGAACAGTATATAACTAATGCATTGCTCGCGGAAGCGTTTATTGTTAACATATTCCATTACTATTACTAAGGAGAAGCAATAAGTCGGATTATACATAAATAACATTCATCCGAAAGCAGGCCAATGTATACATGTACTGTCAAAACTGGAAACAGCAGTTTTCGAAAGCCGTCAATATCATAAACATGTGTTGTTTTTCAAAAAGAATATGAAAAAGTAGTAAGGTCAAGCAGTCAATACCGAACTACTCCAATTCCCTTAAGATAGGTCTATTGGCAGTAAATGCAGTATGAGTTCCCTTTGATGAAAACGTATTTAATTGCATAATTCATAATTAGTTAATTGTAAACGTTTACTAGAATTAATATGAAATGCGATATTGAGATATTAGCTTGCACACTGGGTCCATGCTTATAAAGCTTTTAGTTGAGTCTGAGTTTCGTTCTCAAGCTTTTGATTGGTCAGATTTGAGTTCTCAAGCTTTTGATTGGTCAGATTTGAGCCAAAGGCTCAAATCTGACCAATCAAAAACTTGAGAACGTTCTCAGACTCAACTAAACGTTTTATAAGCATGGACCCTGGTTGTATTTACCTTTCCGCATAAGCTAAAAACAAGTCCAGCAGAGGAAACAGATAACAACCCCTTTGTTAGGATAAATATGAGCGAGGTCACGGCCGTTATGCATCCAGCCACTAATTGGATTCTAAGCTCAGCCCATCTGATACACACCTCACACAGAAATACTGTCAGGGATGCATCGTCTGCATGGCGTATACACCTACGATAATGTTAGATATTCTTTGGCTGAGAGGTAACTTCTCTGTATTTTCGGAATCTACAGGAATGTGATTAAGGTGAACGTGTTCAGTTTCTGTTTTATTTGTGTGCAGGCTACTATATATGAAGAACATTTAACACATGGGGAATTCGCCTATTCAAAATTAATTTAATTTGATATTTAAACATGTTAAAGTAGTCTCTACAAACTCATTACTGGTTTCATTTAAATATATATCAATGGCTCTCAAAAACCTTTAGCAAGCCCATAGATCCTATCTCAAACATACCCATGCAATGTACGTATAAATCCAATTTGGTCAGAATCCGTCTTATCTTGGTAAAGATACTGAGGAAACGTAGATTTACTATTTACAGTAATAATATTGAGCTGATGCATATTTATGTAATAGAAAACAAATATCCCTGCAAGTTAGCTGTGCACAAACTGTGGCCTATCCTGTCTGAAGGTATTGGGAGTCTATCCTATCCGAAGTTATTCAGAGGAAACGGACAAAAGTAGGCCTACATGTACGAGTCATGCAGTACACACAACATACTAAACATACAGCCGCTGGTCACGATGAAAAACAGATAATGTACATAGAGGATCTTACATAAGTGTTCATGGTTATTGGATTTATTAAATGATTCTTTTTAAAACAATAAAAATCAAGCTTTGACTTTCTGTCATAACAACTAGAAATTAATGGAAAAGTAGTAAAGTCAAGCAGGTAATGCCACATACAAGACGCAACCACAACCAAAACACCGATAGATAGCATGGCACACACACACACGCACACGCACACGCACGCATACACGCATGCACACACACACACACACACACACACACACACACACACACACACACACACACACACACACACACACACACACACACACACACACACACACACACACACACACACACACACACACACACCCAAACGCACGCTCACACACGAGATGAACACAGAAAACACCAACAGACACACAAGAACTAAAGACAAACACTCCACACAAAATCACAAGCACAAAGACGCAAGGCAAACAAAAGTAAGGGTGACAAAGAGAGTACCGCCTTGGCACGGTCAGTGGCAAAAACACCACTGGGGGTTTAAACCGGTTTACGGACGTCCTAACATCACACTTCTCTCAAAGCCACCCTAGCTTTACAAATAGTGTAAATAAAGGTATCCCCGCCGGACTTACCCACAACATAGACGACGGTGAACACAGGACAACATGTAAAACATAGCATAATAACTGTGACAATCCGTCAAATATGTACTCAATGACTTTGCTGAAGTCAGAGCACCTGCAGGGAAGCCGTAAAGGGCACGACAGGGAAAAAGTAATACATGAGTCTGGTAAGCTCATCCCGTATCTGAGTTTAAGAGTATACCATCACAGAGTACTACCCTCGGCCTGACATCGCGCAAGCAAAGCGGGAAGCGTAGCTACCGACTGTAAAAGGGTCGATAACCAAACATGCAGCGAGTTGCAATATAATGGGATCATAACCTTTCTTCTTAAATGTTTTAATGCGTTTTATAAACAAATCATGAAAATGGATATGACCCATAAAAGTCTGGGTGAGAAATGCATTGTTGCTGTAATGTCCGTAGATTGCAATTATATTTACTAATGAGTGGTAAATTTCGATAATAAAATTTAGAAAACGTTTTCCGAAGTTTGTGATATCTGTAACCTTGCTTAAGACGTTTATCAGTTATAACTAAATTACGACTGTTAAAATCTTCAAGCAAAGAACAGGCTCGGGCAAACAGAATAAGTTGGGAAATATAAACCCCATAAGATGTAGACGACACATCTCCATCTAGAAAAGGATAATTAACAATTTTAAAATCAAAATCATCTCTTTTATCGTATATTTTGGACGAAAGTTCATCATTTGTAATTGAAAGATTCAAATCTAAAAATGAAGCTATAATGTCAGATTGATTCGCTTTGTTTAAAGACAGTTCTTTTGGGTAAATTGAAGAAATCATAGTTTCAAAATAAGGATTATCTAAATTCAAAATATCGTCTAAATACCTTGAAGTTTTATTAAAAGCATTAACAACATCGGTCTGTGTATCAGGTTTTAAGCTAAGCATAAAATCCCTCTCATAGCAATACAAAAACAAATCTGTAACAAGAGGGCACAATTTGTACCCATGGGTATACCAACAACTTGACGATACATGTATATGGTACCACCATAACGCACAAAGATATTATCTAAAAGAAAGGTAAGTGATCTACAAACATCAAGGCAAGGCCACATTGTGTAATGTTCAACTTCTGAATTTGAAAAGAATGAACGTTGAACATTACAAACAATGAACTTTTTTTTTCTCTGGCAAAGGTTTTTTCTATTAATTTAATCAGTTTATCCTTTATAAGATGGTGAGGTAGAGTAGTATAGAGTGTAGAGAAATCATAAGGGCTCAGTGAAGAAATGTTATACTGTTCATTTTCAAGTTTCGTTTGTTTAATCATATTTTATTGCTTGTTATAATACATATAACATAGTCATACATACAATTATATACATATATATATATAATCTAAAACTCAAGCAAAAGGGTTGGGCCACAAGTTATTTCATATATTTTATCACAGTAACGTTTTACATGTTCTTTGATCGTAGTAAGACAGGACGTCAAAGGTTTAGATATTTAAGTAGTGGTACAGCAGCTAGAGTTGGCAATAAAACGCGCCTTATAAGGGTTTTTATGTAGTTTCGGAATCCAGTACAAAGTAGAACGTTTATATATTCTGAAAATGGTTGATCCTTCGAAAGCAAAAGTAGAAATGCAAAAATTGTTGTTTTATGTTAGGACCAGACTTAAAATTATTGCACATTTTTACATGTTCCGAGACTATATCTGTTTCAGGTGTTTGAACTGTTATATAAGTTTGTGAATCAGTTAGCTCCTTCTTTAAGACATCAACATAATACAATCTTCATATAATGATTACAATTATTTGATGCCTTGTCAGCAGGAACAAGAACATAATTTGAATGAAAATTAGAAATGTTTTTCTTCAAATTGCGAAATGTAACTCTAGGTCGAGGTGGTAAAAGCTGGTAATTTGATTTGTAAAAAGTAATACGCGTATCAATAATATCAAAAATACATTTCTTCCAATCCGAAAGGGCATTAACATCAGCATGTTCTCGTCGACACCATTTGATGCAGAATTCTTGAATAGCTTCCGCAATATGAGTTCAACAAGCGTCAAAATCAATAAGGGAAGGTAATCTATATTTAGGTCATTTAGTTAAGAGGGTCCTGAGGCGTTTATCCGTAATGATATCAATGACCAACTGGTTTATAGCAAATGCTAGAAATGCTACAATCTCAAGAAATAGGGGTATTGACATCAATATTTAAGTCAGAGACAATTTTGTTGTAGTTAAAAATAACATTCCTAATAGGTTTTTGTATTTATAACAGATGATAGGTGATTCAGAGTTGATGAAATATTTGGGAATTGTATCGATTACATTCTTATCACGAAATATACTTTGAATATCGATAACATCGACACCTTTATTTAGGAATTGAAGTTTCAGAAATATCTTTTATGTTCAGATTCTTTATCAATACGAGGACGAAGAACATGCTGTGTGTAACTTTGTATAAGTGAAGCAGCATTAATTAACAGATCTGTACGCATATAGATTTTATCAGCCTCTTCGTCTATGGACTTGAGACAGGAAAAGGGTACGGACGATATATAAGATAACATAGAATGTTTGCCAGTTTGTTTTAGAATGGTATGTAAATCATGAATAGACATATTACGTCGTAATTTACGCTTAATACTACCATTGCTACATCTACCATGTGATCTACTTTTACGTTTTCGAATAGAAAATACATTGGTGCTAGGATCTTTAGAAATGTTGCCGCTTTGGAAAATGTTATCATTAAGGCCTAAAGGAAAAGGTGTTTGTAACTTCTTTATCCAGTCTAGCTCTGTGATAAAACGAGCTTTAGATTGTTGATTTCTCTGTCATTTAATTAAATGTGAAAGTTTATGATCAAAACCCCTATAGAAACATGTCGAACTAAATGTTAAGTGATAGTTACATCATACAAAATTGTCACGTTATGACGTCACTTTTACATAACACAGCTGTGTATTTAAAGTGCGCTTTTTTCTAACACGAGGACCTACATACAGTTCGCCTACCGGTCACTGTCACTATCAATTGGATTCCAAATTCGTCTTCGTTTTGGTGAATTATGATATTCATCAGTATTGTACATATGCACATGGACATTTCCGCCGTATATTGGAACCCCAAAGATGTTGTTGAACCCACCGGACACATTCGGTTCGAACTGCTGCATAGGACTGTGTTGAAGCAGGAGGAAGAGTTTTGCGATCAGTTGTATTGGAATATAAAATTATCGAAACGTGTTTGTGTTGTGCTGGATTCAAATTGCTGTGGTTGTTTATGGACGCGATATTTTATGACCAGAAATCTGCATCGTCTGATTTGCCGGAACACTATTGCCATTTAGCTTTTGGATCATGTTTGGATTTAGACCTGCTTCCTTAACCATACATTTCAGTGTGGGGGATAATTTGTTGATTCCACAACAGGGTTTCATTTAAACCAAATGTCACGTGGAGAAGGAAATGATAAAGTTGTGGCGGCGATGTAGAATGGATGTTTTGGACCAGAATAGCCGGTAGGTCTTTTTCTGCATACATTTTTTTTACTGGACAGCGATCAGGAGTTGCGTTGTTTGACCAAAGTTTAGGTGCACCAGCTCTAACGTCCCTTGGATTTTCGCCTGATCTAGTTTTAGTTTGTCTCTCTGTTAACTGTTTATAGTCATGGCCACTGTCGTCCTTTTTAAGGCGATATCACCCCCAACACATATCACGGTGTTCCTGACAACTTTTAAGACCAAAATGGACCATATTATAACATTACATGTATGAGTAATGCAGGAAACACCGCATACAAAACACACTACCGCCCAAACAGCACCACGATTACAAACAGCAAATGTACGTGTATATAAAAGACACAAAGAGACGCACATACATAACAACAATAGGAGGAATATGGAAGTACCGCCTAGGAACGGTCAGTGACAAATGTCACTGGGGGTTAATCCGGTTAAACCGGTTTCGGGGCTAATATACAACAACCGCGATGGCAAATACAGTGGTAAAGTGCATTTATAACGAAAACAATTATGTGAAACAAACTGTATCCACCTATCGCTAGTGTACTCAATGATTGAGCTGCAAGCAGAGTAACTATAGAAAAGTAATAAAGGGGAAGACAAAAACGAGATACAAATATCCGAAAGTTTGTAGGATATTGTGCTTATCCTAACCGGCCTGTAATCCAAATTTTATCAATGTCGTCGTCACTGAGGGTCTCACTTTTTTATCGAACATTTCCCTAGCCAACGCTCTTAAGCTGGCGCTGTTACATAAAGAGTTTCTCTCACTTTTGCAAATCCGGGGCCAGTGGCGATAGATTGATCATGACTTTTGCGACAGAGTTGACGATCAAAACTCGATATCATGCCCATAAGACCAGATGGTTCGTACTCGTCGCCATTCTTCCTTTAAACGCTCACAGGAAACCTACAGATTACAGATGACAGTTCAGGAAAAGGAATTTAAATGATATCACGGGAGTCTCTTGTGTCAGGCAGGTCTAAGAAAGCTCGTAATGTCTTGAGATCATTAACAGTTTTATCAATGTATTTCTGTTAATTTGTTGGCAATTAAAATCGTCTACCTGATCATCTGACATTACCCTGAATCTGCTGTGTATTTGGAACCGTCGTCTGCGTGTAGCCGTTGCTATCAGAATAGCTGTTTTCCACTCTTGTGAGTCTTTCTCGTAGAAGTTAAACTTGAAAGTCACTTCCGAACAATTCTACTGTATAGCGTGTACCAAAACCTCTGAACATACGTGATTTTATTATCCCCAGTCCTTTGCTATCTACTGTTACTCTGTCATTGACAGCTAGGTCACCGTCCGCCATTTTGTTTGTTTTAACAGCGCGTATGAAAACAGTTAGGTCTTTAGAATGTTATTCACTCGTAAATATATGCCCGTGAGTATCAAAATATACATGATAGCGTTACGTGACGCTGGAGCAATGAGTTATGTTATAAATGCATATAAAAGACACAAAGAGACGTACAAAGACATAACAAAACAATATGGGAGATGGAAGTACCGCCTTGGAACGGTCAATGACAAATGCCACTGGGGATGTAAAGCGGGTAAGGAGCGCCCAATCTCACACTCAATCCCCACCCTAAAAGACAATGTAAATAAACGTATCCCATCTCCGACTAATCTAAAACAAAAGCGACGGCAAATGCAATGGTAAATTACATATAAAACGAAAACGTAATTAAGTGAAACAAACTGGATCCACCTATCGCTAGTGTACACAATGACTGAGCTGCAAACAGAGTAATTGTAGAAATATAATAAAGGGTACGACAAAAACCAGATTTAAGAGGTCGTCTTCATAGAGAACTAAGCCTTTCTTGTCGGCGTGCATGAAAAGAAGGCATCGTGATTGCCAACTGTAAAAGGGTTGACAACAGATTTGAAGTATGTTGTAGTACTATAGGATCATATCCTTTTTTAATGAATGTTTTAACATATTTGATGAACAAAATGAAAAATTGTGTATGACCAATATTTTTACGAAGTCACATCACCATAAAATTCAGGATGTCGCAGGGGCGCCTTAAGATTACACTTGTACTTGCCAATAAGTGAGAGATTTCGATTATGAAATTTAGAGAATGATTTTCTTAGTTTATGATATCTAGACACCATCTAAGTCGATATCATTCATATATCGAGAAGTGTCATTGAAGGCTTTTATGACATCTTCTGATTGCGGGTTCAAACTTGGTGCCAGGGGGCATGAGTAGTGTTGCACTTTTAATTGCTGCTCATGAACGGACTCAATAAAACCGAGTCTGCAATTTTCTCTTTCGGCATTGCCACTTTTGCTTTCGAAGGATCAACCACTTTCAGAATATTAACATGAAATCTCTCTCATAGCAGTACAAAAACAATTCGTACCCATAGAAATACAAATTATTCACATAAATACGAATATGTTATCCAGAAGAAAGGTAAGTGATTCGCAAACTTCTGAGCAAGTTCAATTGGTGTAATGTTTCATTATTTCGTCAGTAAAGAAAACTGTTTCAGCATTAAATGCCAGAATTGACGTTTTTTCTCTGGCAAATATTTTCTGGATTAGGTTAGTAAAAGTACAAAAATGAGTCATGCAGGAAACACCACATACAGAACAAACACTCGCCCGAACAGCAACACAAGGAAACAGCAAATGTACATAGGTAGAAAAAACAACAAGAGACGCACAAAGACAAAACAAACATACAATAGGAGGAAGATGGAAGTACCGCCTTGGAACGGTCAGTGACAAAAGTCACCGGGGGTTTAAACCGGTTTATGGGCGCCCAACCTCACCCTTATTCCATCCCCATCCTAAAAGACAAACAGTGTAAATAAACGTATTAACTGTAATTAATTCATGATGAAGGGTTGTGTGTTTACAGTAGATGCGAGAAACCTTTGTTCTTAAGTTTGTTTAATACTTCTGAAGAGTTTTAATAGACCAGAAGATGTTTATTCCAGAATTTTCATGTCTTATCACAATAGAATTGTACATGTTGTTTTTCCTTAATTAAACAATAAGTTTTGACATGGTCTTAAACGACGGTCTTTTTGTCAGTAGTAACTGAAATGTATGACTTGGTATTAATAATCCCCTGCTTCAAGACATCGATAGAATGTAATCATCAAGTAATTATGATATTTATGATCACACTACGTATGTCTTACCCATCTAAATTCATTGTGCGAAAATATGTGTTCCAATTCTAGTAACAATACCGTTATCACTGACCAGATACCACCAAGTTTGGTTGTTTTTAGCTATTCCCACAACACATAATGTCACTATAGGACATTCTCATCTGGAGTTACCGAGTGCCAACATATGTCCGATTTTTAGCTTAAGTGTGATACTGACCTTAACAAAAGAACCCAACAGATGCAAGTGTCTATGCCTTAC
Source organism: Azorinus chamasolen (assembly GCA_963576725.1). NCBI lineage: Eukaryota > Metazoa > Mollusca > Bivalvia > Cardiida > Solecurtidae > Azorinus > Azorinus chamasolen. Next base: position 62,264,740 of record OY755240.1, on the reverse strand, counting down.
CCTTTTTAACCCTTCTCTTGCTGAATTTTAAAGTACATTTCTCATTCTTTACCCATGCCCTGTTGTATAATTACATATATCTTCACTGTGTACAAGTATTTCGCTGTGCACTCACTGCTATGGAGTGTACTGGTTGCACAATCAACTTGTAAATAGTGCAGACCCAGATGAGACAGCTCCTGCAGGAGCTGTCTCATCTGGGTCTTCACTATTTACAGGTAGGACTATTGACGTGATTAGCAAGCGAAGGGTTAAGTTATCTGTACACAAACGTTGGCTATACTATGCACTGTATTCCTTCACGGAAAGGAATGTCAACATTTATAGTAACTGATTAAGCGTTTGAATAGCCCCCTATCCACCCAGATGATACCTCAGGTTTCGACTCGAGTAATGTTATGTGTTCGTACATTTGATCACATGTATTTGTCAACTTCAGTAGATTTAGCTTGTAACACCGACTTCAAACAGATACACTTAATAATATCAATACAAGGCACTGGCTTCATGCACTATTTTTCAAATATTACGCTCGTATCAAAATTTGTAAGTTCTATCTATATGATATTGAACAGAAACAATGAGTTGAACGACGCCGAAATGTCCACCCGACCCTCCGTACATATAATTCAAAGTGCTCAAATATCTAAAAGGAACATAACTTATTTTTTGCATTTTGCTTCAAAAGTAGAACATGACTGAAAAACGAACAATGACGATCTTGATTTCACTATAAATATTTGTCATTTTAAGTGTCTAATGTGTCCTACAGATCCACTTACTTTTCATAGAAGGTCTTCTGCTGGCCATATGCTGTTATTGTAGTGAGGCTTTGTGATGTCACGTTCACGTGGCTTATCAATGGAGACCTGACGACATTTTCCAGTCGTTTGAGTTTTCGCAATGAAATCGCAGATATATACTTAATTAGAAAGAAGACGAAACAGATTGGCGCTATTGCAATCAAGATCCAAGGCGTGATGTAGATGGCCATGGCGGATGTCAATACAACCAAACACAGGAGTTGTAGGAGTAAGTCTGTTGTAAGCGGAATGAACACATCGCCTAAAATTGAACAATTCTGGGGGACAAAAAAGGTGCTTGTAAAAGATAAAATTAGCAATGGAAAAATAGTAAAGTCAAGCAGGCAAAGCCACATACAAGACGCAACCACCGCCAAAACACCGATAGATAGCATGACACACACACACACGCACGCACGCACGCACGCGCGCGCGCACATCCACACCCTAGCTTTTACAAATAGTGTAAATAAGGTATCCCCGCCGGACTTACCCACAACATAGAAGACGGTGAAAACATGACAACATGTAAAACATAGCATAATAACTGTGACAATCCGTCAAATATGTACTCAATGACTTTGCTGAAGTCAGAGCACCTGTAGGGAAGCCGTTAAGGGCACGACAGGGAAAAAGTAATATATGAGTCTGGTAAGCTCATCCCGTATCTGAGTTTAAGAGTATACCATCATAGAGTACTACCCTCGGACTGTCATCGCACAAGCAAAGAGGGAAGCGTAGCTACCGACTGTAAAAGGGTCGATAACCAAACATGCAGTGCGTTGCAATATAATGGGATCATAACCTTTCTTCTTAAATGTTTTAATGCGTTTTATAAACAAGTCATGAAAATGGATATGACGCCGAATTTTCCTAAGTTTGTAGATAAAATCCCCATAAAAGTCTGGTTGAGAAATGCATTGTTGCAGTAACGTCCGTAGATTGCAATTATATTTACTGATGAGTGGTAAATTTCGATAATAAAATTTAGAAAACGTTTTCCGAAGTTTGTGATATCTGTAACCTTGCTTAAGACGTTTATCAGTTATAACTAAATTACGACTGTTAAAATCTTCAAGCAAAGAACAGGCTCGGGCAAACAGAATAAGTTGAGAAATATAAACCCCATAAGATGTAGAACGAGGCACATCTCCATCTAGAAAAGGATAATTAACAATTTTAAAATTAAAATCATCTCTTTTATCGTATATTTTGGACGAAAAGTTCATCATTTGTAATTGAAAGATTCAAATCTAAAAATGAAGCTATAATGTCAGATTGATTCGCTTTGTTTAAAGAAGTTCTTTTGGGTAAATTGAAGAAATCATAGTTTCAAAATAAGGATTATCTAAATTCAAAATATCGTCTAAATACCTTGAAGTTTTATTAAAAGCATTAACAATATCGGTCTGTGCATCAGGTTTTAAGCTAAGCATAAAATCCGTCTCATAGCAATACAAAAATAAATCTGTAACAAGAGAGCACAATTTGTACCCATGGGTATACCAACAACTTGACGATATATGGTACCACCATAACGCACAAATATATTATCTAAAAGAAAGGTAAGTGATCTACAAACATCAAGGCAAGGCCACATTGTGTAATGTTCAACTTCTGAATTCGAAAAGAATGAACGTTAAACATTACAAGCAATGAACATTTTGTTTTCTCTGGCAAAGGTTTTTTCTATTAATTTAATCAGTTTATCCTTTATAAGATGGTGGGGTAGAGTAGTACAGTGCTCCCTCTCTACAACGATACCCTTTGGGATACGAAAATTGTATGTGTTGTTCAGAGGGAGTTGTTATAGGGAGGGAAAATCAAACATAATTAGCTTGTTTGCAGATCCCCAGATAGGGTGTATTTTGAGAACTAAAACCGTTATGCCTCAATCAAACCCTAAGTTGTGACCACTCTTTAGAATCGTCACAAAGTGACGATTCTAAAGAGTGGTCACAACATAGGGTTTGATTGAGGCATGGAGAAAATACGATGGAAAAAAGTTGTTTCTGGAGCCGTGTTGTTTCGGAAACAGTGACATGCGTTGTTGTAAGGAGGGGATCGTTATTGAGAGGGCCGTTGTAGGGAGGGAGCACTGTATAGAGTGTATAGAAATCATAAGGGCTCAGTGAAGAAATGTTATACTGTTTATTTTCAAGTTTCGTTAAAACATCATTTGAATTTTTTATGGACCAAAAAACATTAATACCAGAATTTTCATATATTTTATCACAGTAACGTTTTACATGTTCTTTGATCGTAGTAAGACAGGACGTCAAAAGTTTAGATATTTTAGTAGTGGTACAACAGCTAGAGTTGGCAATAAAACGGCCCAATAAGGGTTTTTATGTAGTTTTGGAATCCAGTACAAAGTAGAAAGATTATGTTGTTTTATGTCAGGACCAGACTTAAAATTATTGCACATTTTTACATGTTCCGAGACTATATCTTTTTCAGGTGTTTGAACTGTTATATAAGTTTGTGAATCAGTTAGCTCCTTCTTTAAAACATCAACATAATACAATCTTTAAATAAGGATTACATTATTTGATGCCTTGTCAGCAGGAACAAGAACATAATTTGAATGAAAATTAGAAATGTTTTCTCCAAATAGCGAAATGTAACTCTAGGTCGAGGTGGTAAAAGCTGGTAATTTGATTTGTAAAAAGTAATACGCGTATCAATAATATCAAAAATACATTTCTTCCAATCCGAAAGGGCATTAACATCAGCATGTTCTCGTCGACACCATTTGATGCAGAATTCTTGAAAGTCAGATCCATGTTATGTGTACATTATCATGTTTAAAACTGCAATTTTCTCTTTTTGTGTTGCAATTTTTGCTCTCTGGGGATCACCCCCTTTCAGAATTTATTATGCTTTTATATTTTAAGCCAATGTCTGCTTCGTACTGTCATCAAGAGGCATTGCATAATAATAAATTCTAAAGGGAGGTGATCTTCGAGAGCAAAAATTGCAACACAAAAAGAGAAAATTGCAGACTCGGTTTTATTGAGTCTGTTCATGAACAGTAATTGAAAGTGCAACACTGCTCACGCCCCCTAGCACCGGCTTAAGCGGTATTCAATTTTCAGAACAAGAAGTACTGAAATTCATGATCTCGAAGGATCAGAAGGTATAACAACACTGAGAATGAAGTACGGGGCGACGTTTTACGGCCGCCACACAAGCACTTAACACCTGCTGTTGTGAAGATTATAAATTCTAAAGGGAGGTGATCCTCGAGAGCATTTTCGTACAACATAAGACGAATTACTCAGCGAAACACTTTGAATGATCATGACATACAACATAATGCTTTGGAAACCAGATAGAGACAGGCGATCTATTTGTCGATAGATAAATACACTGTAATGTAATCCTGGTTAATATTAATATTTACAATATTCTGACGTGTTGATTAATATGCGTCAGTGGTAGAGTCATGCATGGAACTCTTTCAAATAAAAGGTTAAAATAAATATTGTATTAGGTCAACACGAGATGAAGAACTAGTGTGTATACTTTCATCTAAATCCTTTGAGAATCTGTTGAGAATGCGTCCCACTGGATTGGCATCAAAGAATGACATAGGTGCTCCCATGACCTTGTCCAAGCACGTTGAGTGTAAATTATTCGATGCCTTGATTGATACCTGTAGAATCACATTTTCAATTGGACTATTTCAAACTTCAAATAGGTCAATCGTATTCTAAAGAAAAGTATACCATGAAAAAACAGTGCAGATCCCGCTGAGAGGGTTCCTCTAGGAGCCCTCTCATCTTTGTCTAAACTCTTTACAAAGCACACTAGTTACTCGTTTCCCGCACTGTAAGGGTTAAATGCTTCCAAACTATGAAATAATGAACCATATTACAATTATGTAATCTGTCACGGTTATGTTGTGTTCAACGATTGACACAAATAATGTAATACAATAATTGTCGAATGTATGAATACATATATAAAGTGATGTTCAAGCCTTCAGGATAGCGTAACGTCCTCGAAGGTAACTTTCGAAACACACAATACTAGTGTACCATTCGTCAGTGACAAATTCATATACAATAGAACCTGTCCTAAGCGGCCATTCATTTACTCTCTCCAGCATCTTACCTGCTCTAAATTAAGCTACCACCTGCTTAACAGAAGTGGTAGAAAATACCTACAGGGAGCGCTACATGCAAAAGGGCACGGCACAAAACATCATTAAACATGAAACAACACAATTACAAGACAAAACGCACGAAAAGACATAAACCATTTACCATATACATGTAATATTTAGATCGTTATTCGATGGCCGCTTAAGACAGGTTCGTCTGTATAGCAAACCTTAAATTCACCTATAATATAATTCAAATATCTGTAAATGTTTACTATTAAATGTTGTAACGCATATAACTTCGTCAAGATAAAGACGTGCTATGATAAATAGAAATAAACACCTTTGCTCCAAGATAGCCCTTCACAAATTGCAGAAACGCTATTCCGCCAAGCGTAATTACATACACACGTAAGTAAGTATCAGAATCCATCGTTGTGCTCCCTAACCTCATATCAGTAGGGTACGGGTGGGCGTCTGTTGTTGCATTTGACTGCATCAAGTATATAACAGCCATGGTTGACTATAACAAACAAAGAAGATAGCGTGTGAACGAGTTGCTGACGCTATAAGTTCAATTGTAGTAATTTATTTACAAATACAGATGTATTGAAGTACACTTATATCTAATATGATGTATTAAATCATAATAAGTCCGGTTAACTCAGTCGGCAGATGGACGGCCTCGGGATCGGGAGTATAGCGTAAGTGTTATATTGACTGGTCTGTTCGATGTCAGTTTAAAATATAGGTGTGGTATCAAAAGTACAAATATGAGTAATGCAGGAAACACCACATACAGAACAAACAGCCACCCTAACAGCAGCACAAGAAAACACAGAAAATGTAAATAACTACCAAAAACATAAAGAGACGCACAAAGACAAAAACAAACAATAGGGGGAAGACGGTAGCACCGCCTTGGAACGGTCAGTGGCAATAGTCACTGGGGAGTTTAAACCGGTTTAGGGGCGCCCAACCTCACACTTATTCCATCCCCACCCTAAAAGCCAGTGTAAATAAATGTATCCCCTCTCCGACTAATCTACAACAACCGTGATGGCAAATACAATGGTAAAGGTGTAAAACGAAAACATATTAAGTGTCAAGTCATGTCTTTACGACATGCTATCACAGCGTGTCATCACTATATGTGTCTCATGTAGACACCGTCTCCATATAATTGAAATACTGTTGGTGGGACATTAAGTGCAACTCTCACACTGAAAGATACACAAACATGCACACACACGTGCACCCGCGTGTCACCATCACCAGCACCAAACCCAAATACACACTAATCAAATACAGCAACCACAATCACACATAATTGTATTACAAAGGTGATATGTTTTTACTTTGGTTCGAAAACAGATCCCGGATGCTATTTTACATCGATTTAAAGGCATTTCGAAAGGACTGTGGATCAATTAACCCCATGCTGTGTATTTTGGGTGCTGGCTCCCTGGCATCTAATACACATACTGATAAGACGGGCTACTATCACCGAGGATCACTGAGGGTATAATTGCATAACTTTATCTCGTATGACCATTGGCCCTGACTGGACACTGCAGGAGCACTCCAGGGAATCAATAATAAGCACACTGTGTATTGGGGTCACTTATGAAGGAGTTTCGAGATGCCTTTAAGTGACATATCGGTAAGTACGGGACAGGTTGAATATAAAAAATATAAAATATCTGCGATTACAGTTTATACATCACTACTATAAAACCTGGGTTGCAGCTTTAAATAATAATAACCTGCGTAAGTGTTAACTAGATGAATGTTTGTGGTGAAGGCAGAATACATTAAACGGTTTATAATGATTGTCTAACAATTTTCAAACACAATATTATTTCGTCACTAAATGAGATTGTAGTAATTATTGCATTTTGCAGGTAACAAACTGTTGCATACTTTGAATTGTCCTTATATTACCTTTGATGGATGAATTTCACATAAACATGTATACAGAATGTCCATAAGTAGAAATCACAAACGTCCCGAACTAAATATCGTTTCATATTACTTTGCAAGCGGAGTTAAATATATCAAATGATATGGTGACTTTCTTGTTAACGCACGGAAGTAGAATGGGTTGATACGATACACTTCAGTCTCCTATGGTCCAAACGTTATATTCTCTCAAGGTTACGCAACATCACGATAATCAAGGAGGTGAAATCATTAATTGCATCAATTGAGAGTATTCCTTTGCATATTAATAGTCCACTGAGATAAATTGGGACCATACGATGAACAGTACCAATTTCAGTAGATACAACGTAACCCAGGTCAATGAAAATATATACCGGTATGAACATGTTTTTTTATGTAAGACCGTTGCATATTTAGGCAACGTCTTCTTGCATTTACATTTCTAACTGTGTAACACTCTCAGGAAATGATATTAGGCCATGTTGGAAAGACGTAAACATACGACGACAGAGTATACTACATAAGTTCTTTCGAACAACCAATAAACTCATTTTAAACTGTTTTAAACAATTTACTGTTGCAGTGCCTTCAACTATAAACCATGCAATTCATTTTAGCCGTGTCACTGACACAGCCCAGCCAACACAAAACTTTTCAACGAGGCGTTGTGTGACATTATGTCCCACGTCACATATTGTTTATTATTTCTTTTATTGTTTAGTTTAGTTTATTGTTTATACGCAATGCGACTCATTATTATCATACAACGCAGATGTTTTCAATTGTGAACAAAGCAAGGAACAGTTCTGTGAAAGTTGGGTATGTATGTATGTGGGCACGCACACTTCATTTGTACTTCTGGGGTTGAAACTGACTTTCGTGTGACATATTCTCCCTCACCCATGTTCTACTATTATCACCAGTTATAATTGTATATGCAATAAGGCAAAAGTACATTTCCTGACATCGTGTCGAGCCATTCACTGAGCCACCAGTCACTGAAGACCACGGAAGCGTTGGCGATGGCATACATTGCGGAAACAACACAGACTATGAACCAACCCCCGGCAGCCTTAATATAAGCGTTATAAGTACTGAATCTAACGGCACCAACTTCCATCTCTTCGGCTTCAACAAGTTTTCCTGTGACAAAAACGGAAATATCAAACAGTCGATAAATAAATCGAAACTTACGAGGTGTGTTTCCTCCGTAATGCAACTAGTTGTGCTATTGAATTAACAATTCCAATAACAGTCTCCTTTGTGCTTTATGAACATTTTCAATTATTTAATGCAAATTTCAAATCCGCACGATAAAGTTTAGGAAAAGCAAATAGCCACTGATAAACAACAGAACTCAATGTTTGTACAAAACCATGATGGAAAATGAAATGTTCATAGTTTCACTAGGCAGAACGATCTAGAAACAGGGACCATTAAGGAGAACATAAAACATTTTGCTTCTATGAAACATTTTGCTTCTATTTTGGGATAGCAGACTATAACTACAGTTTGGGTTACATGGACGGCACCAAGTACAGCGAAAGTTCTTAAAGTTCTCCTAGTTTTAGAATTTATAAAATGACATAAAATCAATGAAGAGCGGCACAATTGAGTTAATTATTGATCATCACCCGTAACAATGTTAGAAAACTAGATTTCTTTACCAAATTTGAGCACATTGTCAATAAGTGCAGACAGTTCAAAATCGGGAAAGGTTTTTCTCAAGTGGTGAATCGAGCGTGCAGTTATTCGTGTCACCTTTAATGCGAATTGCACATGCGGGTTAAAACTCTATTTCAGTACAGTTTGTCTAACTGACCATAAGATGGGTATCGGACAGGGGTGGCTCAAGGTCAGTTGTATTACATATGGAACGCTTATTGCATATCAGAACGGACTAAAACATTTGTTTCTAAGGCATCGTAGTTTAGATGTTGAATGCATTACGTCCTTGATTAATGCCAAGCACAAACAACATGCAAGCTATGTGATACAGAGTCTAGCATAAACGACATATGAACTATTTGAAACTGAATCTAGCATAAACCACGCATGCTATCAATGTGAATAATACATGTACTTAAATGCCCCGAATAAAGTAATACGAACCAGTTTTCTTTGTCTCTGTGCAGTTTTGTGATGTGTTTAATCCCATACCTTCCGCAGGTTTCTCGTCTATCTTTGCATCTTTCTCCTCGATGGCAAACGATGAATGGCTTTCACCTCTTGTATTTTCATCACTATGACCTTAATCATTCGAGGTTTTAAAATATTTCATTAAATATATTATTCTATCACATACATCTATATTTCATATAATTTAATCAAGAAAAAATTAAATTAAAAATGTTACATCACAGCATGTTTCGTGCCAGTATTACTCCTCCAAAACACACACCTTCTCTTCAAACTTCTAATACAGTGCTCCCTCTCTACAACGACACCCTTTGGGATACAAAGATTGTATGTGTTGTTCAGAGGGAGTTGTTATAGGGAGGGAAAATCAAACAAAACTAGCTTGTTTGCAGATCCCCAGATAAGGTGTATTTCGAGAACTAAAACCGTTAGGCCTCAATCAAACCCTATGTTGTGACCGATTCTAAAGAGTGGTCACAGCATAGGGTTTGATGGAGGCATAAAGAAAATACGATGGAAAATGGTTGTTTCTGGAGCTTTGTTGTTTCGGAAACAGTGACATGCGTTGTTGTAAGGAGGGAATCGTTATTGAGAGGGCCGTTGTAGGGAGGGAGCACTGTATTTCTAATATACTACCGTTGAAATCATTAAAGTACTAAACTATACAGACATTATTCAGACACATAGCTTTATATAACGAATCTCTAATAATGATCAATTACCGTTGTTATCTTTTGATGTTATGGTTGTGCTTTCGTAAATTCGGTACATTTGAGAGAAAACACCATTGTCGTCGTTCAGTAACTCGCCGTGTCGACCCTTTTCAATAATCTGTCCGTCTTCCAATACGACCACGACATCACATTGATCTAAGTACTATTCGATGAAATAAAAGGAAATAAGTCTTGTAGGTGAAATATCATGAAATAAATAAGCTGAAATAGCCTTTGACTCACTAAATACACAATCTTACTCTTAGGTTACTAAATCTATTCTAATCATTCCTCATAATATTTCATGCACATTTACAGTAAACTGGGCTTAGCAACTGGTCAGCGAGAGCGACCATATAGGCGAAGCTATCTGTTTGTTACAGCTATATACATTACATATTTCATTTAAATTTGAAAGACAGTTCACAGCCACTACTCACTGCAAAGTTCAAGAAAGTTCAGCATCTACTTTCGAAAGCCATCTAGTGATAATATTTAAGTTCTGAACCATTTTTACAAACATAAATTCTGATATGACTGATAGACTAATGTCTAAGACATGTCTGATAAGTGTGTGTATGTCTCTCTCCCATTTGGAGTCAAGTTTTCTCCTAATCTTTTTTCAGAATTAGCACACGTTGTCCCAGTTTATAATCCACGACTTGTTTCTCATGCGTCTATCTGCATTGTTTTTTATTTTTGTTTTTTTTTACGTTTTTTAAAGTCACTCATTTGTTTCTTCTCAAAATGTTGCATTTTATTTCTAAGCTTTCTAAGCATATCTGCGGGTGCACTCCAGTAGTAACATGTTGTGTAGTACGGTAATCATTTCTTCCCCATTTATAATTGGGAAACATATTGTTTTTGGTCGAGTTGTCCGTCTGTCCGTCAGTCCGTCCGTCTGTCCGTCTGTCTGTCACACTCGTGTCCGCTTCATATCTCTCACAAATATTGAAGGATTTCAAAATGCTTTGGTACAAATGTTCATCTTAGCAAGATAATGTGCAGAATATTTGATTCAGGCATATGGTTCAAGGGTCAAGGTCACAACTCAAGGTCAAATATATTTAGCCACAACCTTCGTGTCCGCTCCATATCTCCTAAACCCTTGAGAGGATCTTAAAAAGTTGTGGAACAAATGTACTACATAACAAGCACGTGTATGCAGACAGCAGGATTCAGGAACATAGATGAAAGGTCAAGGTCACAATTCAAGGTCAAATGTTTTAGCCTTAATTTTCATGTCTCCTCCACATATTTATAACACTTAGAAGGATTCGAAAAGGTTGTGGCACAAATGTTCTCCTTAACAATCTGATGTACAGACAGCAGGTTATAGGCACATGGGTCAAAGGTCAAAGTCATAATTCAAGGCCAAGGTCACATTCGAGATAAAATGTTTTTATTTTTCACACTTTCTTGTCCTGACGATAACTCATATATTGCTCATGCCATTGGATTGAAACTTCATTCATGGACAAATAATGATGAGAAGAAGTGTCATGCACAAGGGCCATAACTCAATAATGTTGGAGTTATTGCCCCAGATTTTCTGCAAATATGGGACTTTGAAATTTTACAAAGACAATTTGGTATACACGGTTTCTCTAAAACCTTTAATTGGATATTCATTAAATTTCATAGGATTGATCATTCCTAGTTGTGCATATCTTATTCCTGTTCCGGTTTGATGATTTCCTGTTCCGGTTTGATGATTTTCTACAGAGTTATGGGACTTTAAATTTGTACATGGAAATTTTGTCCGCAAGGTTTCTCCAAAACCTTCGGTCGGATTTTCATGAAACTGTAAAGGATAAATCAGCACATTGCTTAGTTGTGCATGTCTTATTCCTGTTCCTGTTTCATGATTTTCTGCAGAGATATGGGACTTTGAATTTTTTACATGGAAAATCTTGTCCGCGTGGTTTCTTCAAAATCCTTGTTCGAATTTTCATGAAACGTCATAGAATTGGTTAGCACCATGCCTAGTTGTACATATTGTATTCCTTTTCCGGTTCGATGATTTTCTGCAGAGTTATGGCGCTTGGGAAATAATATAAGCGTGGGGGAGACATTAGTTTTTGTAATAGAAAAACCAATTCTAGTTCAATAAGAACTTTTGTAACTCAACTCTTTCAATTTTTGTGAGAGAGAACAGCAGTCATTGATGATTTTGCCTAATGTTTTGTTAAAATGTTCAGCCAAAGTATTAGCTCTAGGCCGAAAAAGGTGTGACACGTCTATGTTGTAGTGTTGTTATATTTTCTGGTCTTTTGGGATCATTAGTTTTGATGTTATTTGTTTTGAAAATTGTATACTACTTAAGCCGGTGCTAGGGACGTGAGTAGTGTTGCACTTTTAATTACTTCTCATGAACAGACTATTAAATAAGCTTTAGATTTAAAACCGCAAGTGGTATTAGAATCATAATGAATTTAGTTTTTATGGTATAAAAGTCGCCCCGTACTTCATTCTCAGTGTTGTTATATGTTCTGGTCCTTTGGGATCATTAGTTTTGATGTTATTTGTTTTGAAAATTGAATACTGCTTCAACCGGTGCTAAGGGGCGTGAGTAGTGTTGCACTTTTAATTACTACTCATGAACAGACTCAATAAAACCGAGTCTGCAATTTTCTCTTTTTGCATTTTTACTTTTGCTTTCGAAGGATCACCGATTTTCAGAATATTTATACCCTTTTTGAAAAATAAATTTTGCATTTTATCTGAAACCAAATTTGGCGCATTGTCACTTGTGATTTCTGAGGGAAGGCCATGCACTGCAAATATTTTCATTAACTAATGAATAATTGAAGTTGAAATTGTTGAATTGAGAAATTCTACTTCTGGAAAGTTAAAAGTAGTCAATGACAACAAGCAAGTATTCTCCTGACTGAAAAGGGTAAGTCAAATCCAAACCGACGCCGTCCCATTGTTTTCCTAGCTAGTGTGTACCCGTGGTGGGAAAAGTGGGTTTGAGAGTAATATTGACACTCATAGCATGTCTTGATCATTTGCTCCACATCTCTGTCCATTCATGGTCAGTAAACTTTCTCCCTTAATATGTTTATTTTACTTACTCTTTGTTCATAAGTGATTTGTGGTTTTAAGTTGTCAACTGTTTCCTCGGGTTTTTTACATGCTAGTATGAAAATGTGACGTTCAAATGATACATTTTTATTTCGCTGAAAGTATTCTGTGACTTTGTCTTTAGTGTTCTTGCAAGTATTGCCTACATCCGAAAACGTTTCGTAGATGTCTTGAACTTCATCACCTTCAAGATGAGGTAAGAGAACCCGTTTCTGCTCATCTTTTGTATCACCACTGGCAGCTATGTAATACTCAAATCTTTTCATGTAATTGTCCCAGGCACTTGCTAGTGCTCTGTCCCAAAATGTTGAATGGTTTTGGTGTTGGCAGATCTAATTTAGATGGCATCTTGAAAGAATAAATTCCTTTTCAATGTTTTTTTTTTTTTTTTTTTTTTTTTCTAGTATAAACATATTTTATTTCATTTATCATTTCATGAAAAAGGGTCGGGCCACAAGTTCGACCAACATTAGTTACGGCCCTCCCCCTTACAACTTTCTACAGTAAATGTGTCACATGAAACAAAACACGTGAAACAAAGAATGCATCAACTATTCTCAGCCCTCTACCCGATATATCACCATTTTTAATAAACAAAGACTTTACTGAACTTCCATTAACTTACTATTTATAATGGTACATGGACTAAATATTATTTAGCATGGCAGGACATGTAGAAATAGATCTATATAACTTATTCTGTAATTAAGCTAAATTTAAAAGACCATGATCAGAGGACTCCTAATGGAGCTGTCTGGTCAGGGTCTACTCTGCCATAGAGATATGATACGTCCTCTCTATCAGGTAAAGGACTAAGGTGAATAAACTTCTCATGTTGCAAGTGCGAAATCTGCACTAAAACTGACTCAATATTTTTACATATACTAGTACATGTATATAAATGTATTCAAGTTTTTCTTTACTAATTGAGTCCGTTTAAGTACACATTCCCAGGATCTTGCAAATTGCAAATATGTGGACCGAAGTAAGAGAAATATTGTCCCAATGCAAGATAACATCGCTTATTACAATAACTCATACCGTACACTGTAGACCCAGATTTACTGCAGATTAGTAGTACTGGCTAAAGAGGCATGTGAAAACTTATTCAATATTGTTGACTCCAATTTTAAAATGTATCCAACCTGGGTCTACAGAGTAATTTCATCACCATTAGGTCACCCTCCCCCACCATGGTGCACACATAAGATAAAACCCTTAAATTAACCTACCCCCTTCCTTTTCAATGTTTGTAATATTTTCTTTGTACAAAGGTCTTGAATATATCCACATGGGTCTTGAAATGTCTGGTATTGAAAAAATACTTTTTACAGGTCTTGACTATTTAAATATATACCGTCCTTGTCGCCAAATGAAATAGTCTTTGATAGGGTACTCACTAAATACATAAGCTTACTATTTGGTTACTAAATCTATTCTAATCATTCTTCATAATACATTCATACACATTTACAGTAGGCGGGGCTTATCAACTGGTCAGTGAGAGCGGCCACAGAGGCGGAGCTATCTCTGTGCTACAGCTACATAAATTACATAACCTGTAGCTAAGAACTAAAATGAAATAACAATTTAAACTATTCAAATCTCAGGTAATTAAAATAACGTTTTGAACAGTTTGTTGTAAAAAGAACATTTGAAAGTACAAAGACGCGGTTGTAATATTTCCTGAGACGGTATCATACAATCGTGAAACATTTCAATATTTGACACTCCATGTGTTCGTTGTACTTCAATACATATGTGTTATAAACTCGAGTACAATTGCTACTGCAGTGATGGCTTATTTTAAGTGGTTACTGCAGAGGTATAGATAAATTTAATAAAATTTAATTAAATTTAAATATTTTTAACAATAGCTCCATCCTTTCTCCACCAAACCCTATACTATGACCACTCTTTAGAATCGTCTCTTCGAGACGATTCTAAAGAGTCGTCACAGTATAGGGTTTGGTGGAAAATGTTTTTTTCAGTGATTGGGTACGTATACGCACGTTTGTCTGTAGCTCTGGGTTAGAGTGACAATATGATAAATGCAAATGTAAATGACGCTAAATGAAAATGTAACCTGAAGCTGGTGTGTCACTAGCAAGACGGTTTTGTCTTTCAGCGTCTCTTTGATACAGTCATGGAAAACTTGTTTTCCCACTTTGACATCTAGGGCAGACATGGGGTCGTCTAGTATGTATATGTCGCTGTTACTGTACACGGCTCGTGCCAGGCTCACACGCATCTTCTGGCCACCACTAAGATTTATCCCCCTTTCACCGATCTGTGTGTATGTTTGATACGTATGTCAACAGAATTTACACTGACGTTCATCAAATGTGTATTCTTATTAAGTATAATAGCCTTTGTCATGAAACACATTAACAGAATGCTTGAATTACTTAAATTATATGGTCAATCATTCTTATATTATGTTAGCATTTTTGTTGTTGGTTTTCATTTTTGTATCTCCTATCCGACTTCCGTCGTCAGTTGTGTTAAACCTTCGCTTGCTATTCGTGTCAATATACCTACCTGTAAATAGTGAAGACCCAGATGAGACAGCTCCTGCAGGAGCTGTCTCATCATGGTCTGCACTATTTACAAATTGATAGTGCAACCAGTGCACTCCACAGCAGTGATTGTAAAGCGAAATACTTATAAACAGTGAAGATATATGTAATTATACAACAGGGCATGGGTAAAGAAGGGGAAATGTATTTTAAAATTCAGCAAGCGAAGGGTTAAGTATTCGTCATATGTTTAAGCATTCATCATAATTTTGTTTGTATCAGGGGTTTACGTCTCTTCAACAGTCGTTCAGTCACATCGCGACGACAAGCTAAAAACATGTGAATGAAGACCCCTACCGTTTGTTACTGATCATGATACATTTGCAAACCTAGCTGGAAGGCTTTATAATATGAAAATCCAAATGTAAATTGTCATACGAATTGTTCAATCATCATACAACTACCAAAGTGGTAACACATTTTATTTATTCCATCTACATGCAGATAAATCCATTTAGAAACTGTGTTGAATGCAGTAGTGCGTAGGAGTAATGATAAAGTATTGGATTCCTCATGGAACTAATTATGTATATATTATTCCTCATTATGCTTATTAACCCTTACCGTGTTCAGTGCTTATTACAAATTCCATTACCTATCTGCATGAACAAATTAGTGGATATTTTAGTAGCCATTTTAGTAAGTAAAGAAACAGATCATTCAAATTCCATTAGGAAATAGAGCAGACCCTGATTAGACTACAGGGGTCCAATGCGTGAACACACGTTTATATGAAGGAAAGTGTTAATATTGTAGTTACATTGAACTTGGATGTTATTCACACGTCACGTAGCGTCAACAGAAAGTACACACTATATAACACGAGGAAAACTATTTTGAATACAGTTGAAATTCGATATATCGCACTCGGATAACTCGAACATCGGGATAAGTCAACGTGAATAGCAAGCGAAGGGTTAAGCATTCATCATAATTTTGTTTGTATCCGGGTTTTACGTCGCTCCAACAGTCGTTCAGTCACATCGCGACGACAAGCTAAAACATGTGAATGAAGACCCCTACCGTTTGCTACTGTTCATGATACATTTGCAAGCCTAGCTGGAAGGCTTTATAATATGAAAATCCAAATGTAAATTGTCATACGAATTGTTCAATCATCATACAACTACCAAAGTGGTAACACATTTTATTTATTCCATCTACATGCAGATAAATCCATATAGAAACTGTGTTGAATGCAGTAGTGCGTAGGAGTAATGATAAAGTATTGGATTCCTCATGGAACTAATTATGTATATATTATTCCTCATTATGTTTATTAACCCTTTCTGTGTTCTGTGCTTATTACAAATTCCATTATCTACTGCATATGCATGAACAAATTAGTGGATATTTTAGTAGCCATTTTAGTAAGTAAAGAAACAGATAATTCAAATTCCATTAGGAAATAGAGCAGACCCTGATTAGAATATAGGGGTCCAATGCGTGAACACACGTTTATATGAAGGAAAGTGTTAATATTGTAGTTACGTTGAACTTGGATGTTATTCCCACGTCACGTAGCGTCAACAGAAAGTACACACTATATAACACGAGGAAAACTATTTTAGTAATTTTACTAATACAGTTGAAATTCGATATCTCGCAATCGGATAACTCGAACATCGGGATAAGTCAAAGTAAGTGTTCGGTTCTTCCAAAATCACAATAAAGAATTGATATAAAATGAATCACCACGCATTTCTAGAAACAAATTTGACATGTTAATGCAGGTCGAGAGTATTGCTGAAGCATCTACTGGAGCTTTCAGCATTACTTTAGACACACATGAAGCTGTCAACTTATTGTTCACATTGGAAATCGAATGACTCTAATTTTTGTTATCTCAAAGTCATTTGTTTGATCCCTGGAAGTTCGAGGTATTAAAGTACGTCTTTACTACGGTCGAAAATGAAGAATGCCAACTGTAACATATGTTTGTATATTATATCATATACTTACAATTAGCGAAAGCAAAAGTGAATTTATTAAGGAACAAAAAAGTAAATAAACGCCAGTTATGAAGTAAAACGGGTAATTTTGTGATATGCAAAAGCAAACTGCTACATGATTTAAGATGATATGTAATTACAAATGTACCTCTGTTTCGTCTCCACCCTCAAGCAACTGGATATCAATTACTAGACCACAACTACTTATAACCCTCGTGTACCTGAAATTAAGTATTTGTCAACTACAAATCATTCTACATGCCATTTCACGACGTTATGGATTTACAAATAGTTCAAACCGCGTTTTTTACTCGAAACATCGAATTTTGTCGAAACATATCTTATCCCACAATTTCAGATCTACTGCTAGCTTAGTGAATTTTCAAAAGAACTGACTAACCACAATATGTATATTGTTGTTACATTATCATCTGATTTTACAAAGATAGGTTCCGTAATGTAGGCGACTGAACGAACTCGACCCTTTTCCTCCTGAATATATTAACCCTTCGCTTGCTATTCACGTCAATAAACCTACCTGTGAATAGTGAAGACCCAGATGAGACAGCTCCTGCAGGAGCTGTCTCATCAGGGTCTGCACTATTTACAAATTGACTGTACAACCAGTGCACTCCACAGCAGTAATTGTACAGAGAAATAATTGTAGACAGTGAAGATATATGTAATTATACCACAGGGCATGGGTAAAGAAGAAGAAATGCATTTTAAAATTCAGCAAGAGAAGGGTTAAAATATACTACAAATAAGCAAGCTGTTAGATACCGCTGTTCGTCATATTCAAGTCCGAAGAGGATGTTTTCCTTCAAAGTACCGTTAAATATCGAGGCATGTTGGGCCACGAAAGCTACGCTCCCGTTCACAGCCACTTGACCGTTCACCATGTGCATCTGAAATTGCATGAATAACTTTCAAATGCACAAATGAACTGGTACGGAATAAAACAATATTTTGAATATTTAAGATTGAATTGTGTTAAGGCATTCTTTGGCACATTATTACAAAGCTGAAATACAGCAAAGGAGATTAGATATACATATAAGAAAGATTATCAAAGGAAACATGTCAAGAAATTCCCATATGAAAAGTGCATCTGAAATCGTATCAATAACTTTCCAAATATACAAATAAGCTGGTTAATAAGATCGAGGCAATATTTTGAATATTTAAGGTTGCATAGTTTTTAAGAAATTCTTCCTAAGGAATACAGCAAATTTGTTTTAAGCGGACACAGTCAAGTAGTTCTCATATGGCAGAGAATAGTGTTAAGAGAATCGTACCAAAACTTTTACTTGATCATCGGCACATATTCGCGATTGATCATCGATTAAATCACGATTAAATTCTAAGATAACGAGCCTATTTGAGTTTGGGTAAAGGCCAAATATGGGTTGCAGGTTTGCAGTCAATGCATATTCAAATCAGTCTCTTAGTCTAAAACATGCCATTTGATATTGGTGAGCTCCGTTTTAAATCTTAGATTTCAAACTGATTCTGTTCAGTTAAAACAATGTGACAAATAGTGCGTAAAAAATTCTTAATTAGATTGGCCTTTTACAGTTTGTTTAAGTACAAATATGGTCTCAATAGGTCTCAATATGGTTATGTATAAATCGTCGACAATTGCCTGTCCTTCGTTGATCATCCCGTCGGAAATTTCACGACATGATCTCCGAGTACTGCGATTAACCCGCACATCACTCGCAGAGCGTATGTTATAACAGTGTCCATGGTATTAGCTGATATGTTTATTATGTGAAGCTTACTATGATATCATATTAAGTAAATTAATAAATTTTCAATTAAATTCTGAAAGTACAAATATGAGTCATGCAGAAAACACCACATACAGAAGTTAGATAATAAATGCATTCGAGATATAATACTGTTTTATTATGCAAAATTTGCATAATGTATCCAAGTTATAAAGGTGGTATCAAAGGAATGGTGCATTTTCCCGGTAATTTTAATATTTTTGTAAATACTAGTACCCCAGGGGCCAGAAAGGGTTACCGTGTACCCCCGTCTGACTTTTTTCATGGGTACCAGGGTGTTTGGTAGGGTCTGCTGAATGAAAATCAAAATTGTACCCATGAAAAAACCCATTCCTGCTATGGGTTTTTCTACCGTTTCCATGGCAACCGGAGGTCTGGATAACGACGGTGGGTAAAGGTTATAATGTAGTATATCTATGCTATTCGGGGCACTAAGAGTTTGAAACTGGCGTCAAACTAAAGGTAAGACATTGGTCTTTAATTAAGAATATGTTTTTGTTAATTACCTCATTTGCATAATCATGCATATTAATGAGAAATCCGAAACATGAAGGAAACAAGACTAGAATATGGTGAAAACTAGATCTGAAGTCGCCTGTGATGGTCCAAATACACCCAAATATGTTTTTATACATAAAACATTCCCAGTGAAAGTATTATTTCAAACAAAATCGTGTCTTTATGGCTTATTTGCACTTTTATTGCATGTTTGAGTATCCATAGCAGAGGTACGTCCGGGTAGCGTTAGCACATAGAGAAGATAACATTATATTTCAAGGCATTCGAGAGATAATAGCTAACAGTATCAACTTGTTACCAAACTAAAATAAATACACTGGTATTTGATTTAAAATGTATTGTAGTTAATAAGTTCATTAGCATATTCATGAATATTAATGAGAACACCGAAAATGAAGAAAAAATGACTAGAAGATGGCGAAAACTAGATCTGAAATCACTTGTGTTGCTCCAAATGCACCCAAATATGTTCTTAAACATAAAACATCACCAAGGAGAGTATTATATAAAACAAAATCGTGTCACCTTGGCTTATTTACACTTTTATTGCGTTTTTGAGTATCCATAGCAGAGGTACGTCCGGACAGCGTCAGCGCATACAGGAGATAGCATTATATCTCAAGGACTTCGAGAGCTGGCAGCTAACAGTATCAACTTGTTACCAAACATATAATACATACACTGGTCCTTGATTTAGAATGTATCGTTGTTAATAAGTTCATTAGCATATTCATGAATATTAATGAGAAACACCCCCTCCCTACAATTAGAGAAAAAGACCGGGAAATGGTGAAAACTGGATCTGAAATCACCTGTAATGCTCCAAATGCATAGAGATATGTTCTTATACTATGTAAAAAAACATGTCGCTATGGGTCATCTGCATTTCATTAATTTTTAGAGTTTCCATAGCAAATGTACGACCGGACAGCGTCAACGCATAGAGAAGGTAAAAACGTTATATGACAGGGCATTGGGCAGCTGGGAGCTAACATTATCAACATGTTACCAAATATAATTATAAGAAATACAATGGTCTTTGATTTAGAATATCATGTTGTTAATCAGTATGTATTCGACCCTTGATGGTGGACTCCATCAGTATTACATTTGTTATTTCAGTTATATGGTAGGAGAAAAGTAGAACACACCAGTGCCGTCACACAATAAAGGTGTCTTTGCACAGGGGTCAATTCTGACACAATCTACTACTTGCAAACAATGCCCTATTGTTGATCTCTGTTGATATGTCATCTGGATCTGTTTTTGCATCATTTTCTATTAGCGACCATCCTTCATAATCGTGTCTCACAACAGAAATGTCTGGATCCATACTGTGAATGGTCATCTTATCCAAGCTTAAATTTGACTACACTAATGGATGTTCAAGGCATGCCACCAGGCGCATGCTCATACCGCGCAAAGGTGCTCCCAATGAACATGTCACTCCATATCCCTTTCCATATACCCCTATGTTGTCTGTTACATGCTCGCTAGCTCTTGAAAAACCCGGGAACTTGATATGAGAGTGACTCTATTTCTGGCAAGTGACATAGCCCATGTATAGCACAGTTAACGTGGCATGCGTTAAAGAAGCACGGCATCTTTTGTTTGTACGCTGCTATATGAAGGCACACGCCACCTTCTCTTTCAGCATTGGTAAAGCACATGATAAGCACTGGTTTTAGAAACACATCTACCCATAGCTTTGCTGTATTGCTTTACTAATTCTGGTGACTCTGGACAGTGATCTTGCATGGCATATCTTAGTAGGGCCTTTGCAATTAGTGGCATTGCTCTGACCCTTTGTTGAAAGTTCCTGTCTGTCAATATGTGTACGTCACTTATTACTTTAATCAAACCAATCTCTACAATCAGAATGGCAATGATCTCGATAACGCTCATTAGCAAATACTTGCCTCCAAGTCTCAAAGGTCTCATACGCAAATTTCACATCCTGCGTCAGCTTATACAGCTGAAGGTCATATGTGCATATAAAACACGACAAAAATATTTGCTAATGTGCAATTCAGGTCTTGTGCTTTTGTTAGATATGTCATCATTGTGTTTCGGTAAGATAAAGGTATCATATCTATGCAAGGTATGTATACAGCTTTAATTTGTTCTGATTACGGCTTAACCCTGTACTCTAGAATGTTAACAAAGAACCTTTACTGGAAGAACCGATCCGGGAGTTGAATAATTATTATGTCCATGCTGGATATTGATGAACAGCCGAAAAATGATATAAAAGGTAGTGTTGGTATAGCAGAATTATTAATTCCTTCATTAAATAATTATAGTGTTTATGAATTATGTTATTATCGGGGGTATGCTGAATTAGGTATACGGGTCACCCATTTTCAGAATATTTTCGGAATATACATTGTTTACAAACAATATATGTATATAAGAATAAAAGTAAAGCAACACAATAAACGGTTAAAAGACAAAACACAAAAACCTAGCATTTAGCACGAAACTAGTTTTCTTCAATTACTTTTTACCTTCTTATTAATATTCATAAGTATGTAAATGAGCTTATTAGCATGCATGTGTCTTTGCTATAACTTCAATTTCCGCTAAATTTTAAACAGTAGACAACGTCAGCTGTCGTAATTATAAAACCGCAATAAATCTATAGCTTTACCGAACTTTGCTAATGTAAAATATAGTGGGTGGGGTAACACTGAACGGTCTAGAAAGTTATTATATTACTCATTTAAGGGATATTTTATATATGTTGTCATTTGGAGATTGCTGAAGAAGGTCTATATTGTTTATAAATATATAAGAATAAAAAGGAAGAGTTGACAAGACGACATAATAAACGGTTATAAAACATCTAGAGTTTAGCATGAAACCTGTTTTCTATCATTACTTTTTACCTACTAATTAATATTCATAAGTATATAAATGAGTTTATTAGCATGCACATAACTTAGAATGTGTATCTGCTATAACTTCAAATTACATTCCTACTAATTTCCAAACTATAAACAACCTCAGCTGTAGTAAATCAGATAAAACCGCAAATTTATAGCTTTACCGAGCTTCGGTAATGTAAAATATGGTGGGTGGGGTAAAAGTGGAATATCTAAAAACTCTCAAGGGTGCCGGGCTGGCACCCGGCAGATGTTCAATCAGGACCCTTTCCTCTATTTATATCGACAATAAAACTATACACCGCAATCGAAGCTTCTGGCCAAAAATCCGGTTTCGCTGCAGGACTATAAACTACATGTGTATACTTTTAATTTAAGTTAGCAATATTGACAGAAATGGGATAACTTGCAGGTCTTAAAACCGGGTTCCGTTTTTGATGGGACACACTGTACAGTAAACCCCACTAATGCGACCACCTAAAAGAGGTATAATTATGGGTGGTAGAAGCAGGTTGTAGCTTAATGCAGGACAAAAGTAATGCAGAACGTTCCAAGAGGAACTGCATTAAGCAACCACCTGCTTATAACGACGCCCATGTTTATTCATTAAGTGGTCGTATTAGAGGGGTTCTAATGTATAAAGTTTGTTTGTATCTGGGTTTTACGTGGCCTTAACAGTTTTTCAGTTATATCGTGACGTCCAGCTGTGTATAGATGGAAGACAGACCCAGGTTTTTCTGAGCACGGAACAAATTGCATTGTCCATTTTCGAAAGTTCAATCTTCTTCCTGTCATAACAGTATTTGAACAATATACTTTTGTAAGTGTATAAATCTTCTACAAACAATTATCCTGACTGGCAATAACTATGAATTATTACATTCGCACTGCAGTACGTGTCATCAGACATATATACCATGCTTTATTTATGTATCTATGCTTGCTCTTAAATTTATCATACATACCCTGCCAGAAATTGCAGACATTAAGGAGGACTTTCCAGCTCCAACAGCACCGCAGATTCCAACTAGCATGCCCTAAATTATAAAATACCCAACCTTTTATATGGACACAAATATATCTGTTTTTCAGACCATAATGTGCTCATTGTCGTGTACTCTTTTTATTTTCTCGAAGACGATCTAACATATCCATAAACCTGTCTTATGTATTGGCCAAGTAAATACAAGAACCGTACAGTACAGTAAAAACTCGGTTATTCGATCACTTAAATACGTGATATTATTGGTAGTTAACACAGGTGGCTGCTTAATGCAGGTTGAAAGTCATGCATACTCCTCTAGGAGCTTTCTGTATGATTTTCACCCTGCATTAAGCAGCCACCAGTCCTGCCTGTAAAGACATACATTCTTTATTACTAAGATGTCGTAGTATCGAGTTTTTACAGTACAGTCAAGTTAATACAAGAACATGTACATTCAATGAATACGCATATCTTCTGCAATTAATTATGTGTTTTGCTTTACTTTTAAACAACCAGACAAAGAGCTTCGGATAAAATACTGTTTTGACAACGAAAATTCACTATGCGCAATAGTGTAATATAAACCGATCTTATTTGCATGGATATTACACAAATTCTTTTAGAAAAAATACAATGGACGTATTCAAGTGTCCGTCTGTCTACCACAGATTGGTCCAATAAGAACTGTTTGCCCTGTTCTAAAATACGTGTAGAAGTCAGGAAGGGTTTTGATAAATACACGGCACTTTATAACTGGCGTGTAATCACATAATATAAGCTAGTGAATTGGTCGTTTTAATGTTGTAGGAAAGAAATAATTCTGGACTGGACAAACACCAACCTTTTTAATATCCATGTTGATATTTGTGAGTTTAAAGGATCTTGAACCTTTTCGATAAGAACTGCCTATATTGGCCCCTGCAAAATACATATCAAGAGTACGACAGAGATAGACTGGGTTTTTGTTGCTACATTTTACTCTCGCATAAATGCAAAGAAAAATATTTAATGTAGATACAATTTTGCATTATAAACATATTAATACATATCTTGTTTTGTTTTTGAACTGGAAACCCTATTTCACACATTCTAACTAAATAGGAGACACCTTATTCGTAGAATGATTATCCTAAATACGTATGTATTCTTAGATTTATAAAGGTTGTTTGTTTCACACCCTTGGACTGTCAATTAGGAAATAATAGATTGCCCAAATGGGTAACAAAAAGAACCCTTCCGGGTTCAATCATTATTCCATGTGGTCCATGTGAAACATCAATACACGATGGGATACAATCAACCTGTCATTGTAACATTGTTCCGAGAAATCCAGCACTACTAGTGTTTAGCACCAAATGAGATCCGGTATTAAATGTGTGGCAATGCTCTACCAGCATCGAGACCACCATGTCTTCAGAGTTATCGAGGCAGTGTAGTGACATTTGTACTGGACAACTTATTTATTAAAGTATTATAACATCGTACGGCGGTCACCTCTTGTCTGCGTTGAATTTGTCTCCTTGTCTTTGCAGGGATTCATGTCGTTAGGGATGAATTCCCAGGAGAAGTTTCCCTCCTTTAATTCGATAGCATTTTCAGGATCACAACAGTCAGATGATGGGGGATGCACTCATCCAGTCGGAGAATTGTCTACAAATAAAGTAAAGGCAGTATTGTTTCAGTTGGTGCTGAGTGTGACCTAGGGCAAACTACATTTGACCGATGCTTCACTCCACATTGACTTCATACGACCTGCCCGTCAACAAAGGGTCTTTATAAATTTTTTCATATGATCAGGAAAGCGAGATATAGTCAACAGTGATTATAACTGGATTACCATTACTTGTATTACTTTAAAGCTACAATATTAACGCACATATATTTGTACGGACTGTATTCGTTATATAACTTATATAAGGTGTGGGGTGAATGCCGTTTACATTATAAACAGCTGCAAAATTTATGGTATTGTACATTTCGCACAAAAAGAACATCTTAAAATGCCAACAGCGAAATGTAAATGAAAAAGTAGTAAAGTCAAGCAGGAATAGCCGCACACAAAACGCCACCATCACCAAAACATCGATAGAAAGCAAGTAATACACACACACATGAAATGGAAAATTTTAACAAGAACAAACGCACAAGTACAAAGACACCAGACCAACACAAATGTAAGGGTGAACACACACAAACACACACACGAGACTAAAACTACAAACCTAAACAAACACACAAGTACAAAGACACAAAGACACTATACAAACAAAAGCAAGGATAACAGAAAGTATCGCCGTGGAACGGTCAGTTGCAAAACCACCACTTGGGTTTAAACCGGTTTACAGACGTCCTAACGTATCTCACACGTATCTCAAAGCCACCCTAGCTAAACAAACAGTTTAAATAAAGGTATCCCCGCCGGACTTTCCCACAACATAGAAGACGTTAAGACTGTACAAAAGTAAACCATAGCAAAACAACTGTGAAAGTCCGTCAAATATGTACTCAATGACTTTGCTGAAGTCAGAGCAACTGCAGGGCAGCCGTTAAGGGCTCGAATGGGAAAAGATCATCCCGTTTCTGGGTTTAAGAGTATACCATCATAGAGTACTACCCTCGGCCTGTCATCGCGCAAGCAAAGAGGGAGGCGTAGCGACCGACTGTAAAGGGGTCGATAACCAAACATGCAGTCTGTTGCAATATAATTGGGTCATAACCTTTTTTCCAAAAGGTTTAATGCGTTTCATAAACAAATCGTGAAGATGGATATGACCGAGATTTTTCCTAAGTTTGTAGATAACATGACAATATAATTCGGGGGGGGGGGTACCTTGTTGCAGTACGTTGCTGTTATACTTACTAATGAGAGGGAAATTTCGATAATAAAATTATGAAATAATCGAAGTTTATATGTTATAACTAAATTACAACTATTAAATTCTTCTAGCAAAGGACAGGCTCCGGCAAAGCGAATAAGTTGAGAAATGTGAATCCAATAAGATGTAAAACGGGTCACATCTCCATCTAGAGAAGGATAATTAACAATTTTGAAATAAAAATATTCCCTTTTGTCGTTTATTTCAGACGAAACTTTATCATTAATGATGGAAAGATTCAAATCTAAAATGGAAGCCTGAATATCGGATCGATTCGCTTTGTTTAAAATAAGTTCTTTTGGATAAATAGAAGAAACCATATTTTCAAAGAAGGGTTATCCGAATTTAAATATCGTCTAAATACCTAGATACCCAGAACTTTTGTTAAAAGACATCAATAACATCAGATTGTGTATCAGGTTTTAAGCTAAGCGTACAAAAATGAGTCATTCAGGAAACACCACATACAGAACATACAGTCGCCCGAACAGCAACGCAACGAAACAGCAAATGTACATAACTATAAAAACATCAAGAGACGCACACAGACACAACAAACATACAATAGGGGGAAGATGGAAGTACCGCCTTTGAACGGTCAGTGACAAAAGTCACTGGGGGTTAAACCGGTTTATGGGCGCCCAACCTCACACTTATTCCATCCCCACCCTAAAAGACAAACATTGTAAATAAACGTATCCCCTCTCCGACTAATCTACAACAACCGCGCGACGGCAAAAAAGTGGTAAAGTGCATGTATAACGAAAACATTTAAGTGAACAAACTGTTACCACCTATCGCTAGTGTACTCAATGATTGAGCTGCAAACAGAGTAACTGTAGAAAAGTAATAAAGGGTACGACCAAAACGAAATAGTACAGATATCCTACGTCCTCCTTCCGTTTCTGGATTTAAGAGGTCGCCTTCATAGAGTACTAAACCTTTCTTGTAGGCGTACATGCAAAGAGGCCAGCGTGATTGCCAACTGTAAAAGGGTTGACAACCAAACATGCAGTATGTTGTAGTACTATAGGATCATATCCCTTTTTAATGATTTTCTTAACATACTTGATGAACAAAGTGAGAAAATGGGTATGTCCAATAATATTACGAAATTTATAAATCACATCACCATAAAATTCAGGATGTGAATACCGTGTCGCAGAAGTGCCTTGAGATTACATTGGTACTTGCCAAAACATGTAAGTGAGAGATTTCGATAGTAAAATTTAGAGAAAGGTTTTCTTAGTTTATGGTATCTATATCATTGCTTAAGCAGCTTTTCAGTTAAACTGAGATATCGACTGTTAAAATCGTCAATAGATGAACAAGCTCTAGCAAAACGAATAAGTTGAGATATATAAACCCCGTAAGATGGGGCACGGGGAACATCTCCGTCCAGATGTGGGAAATTTACAATATTAAAATCAAAATCATCTCTTTTGTCATATATTTTAGAAGAAATAATTCCATTATCAATTTTAAGGTCTAGATCAAGAAAAGCTGCATAATTGTCGGACGGGTTAGCTTTATTCAATTTGAGTTCTTTAGGATAAATTGTAGGAATCAGAGCATCAAAGAAAGGGTTATCTAAGTTAAAAATATCATCCAAATATCGTGAAGTTTCATTGAAGGCTTTTATAACATCTTCTTGTGATTGTGGATTCAAACGTAACATGAAATCGCTCTCATAGCAGTACAAAAACAAATGTGCGACAAGTGGTGCACAATTTGTACCCATAGGAATACCAATTACCTGACGGTATATAGCATTCCCATAACGTACAAATATGTTATCCAAAAGAAAGGCAAAAATGACTTCTAAGCAAGTCCAATTGGTGTAATATTCATTTGCTCGCCAGTAAAGAAAGTTTTTTCAGCATTACATGCCAGAATTGATGTTTTTCCTAGGCAAATACTTTATGGATTAAGTTAGTCAGTTTATCTTTAATTAAAATATGAGGAAGAGTTGTGTACAAAGTAGAAAAACCGTACGTACTTACAGTGGATGCAATATACCTTTTGTTCCCAAGTTTGTATAAGACTTCTGAAAAGTTCTTAATAGACCAGAATTTTCATAAGTCTTATCACAGTAGACTTTTACATGTTCTTTTACCTTCGTTAAACAAGAAGTCAAAAGTATAGACAATTTAGTAGTAGTACAGGAGCTCGAATTTGCAATGAAACGCGCTTTATATATTTTTATGTAGTTTTGGTAACCAATACATTGTAGGAAGTTTATGTTGTGTAATTTTAATATCGGTTCCAAGTTGTTCACACTTTTTGACAGGGTCTGAAACGATGGTCTTTTCTTCGGTAGTTAATGAAATGTATGACTTGGTATTAATAATTTCCTGCTTCAAGACATCGATATAATGTTATCGTCAAATAATAATCACATTATTCGATGCCTTATCAGCAGGAACAAAAACGTATTTTGAATGGAAATGCTGTATACGCTTTTTAAGATGTCTAAAAGAAATTCTAGGTTTAGGTGGAATAAGGTGTTTATTAGAGATATAAAAAGAAATGCGTTTGTCAATTATATCAAAAATTAGTTTTTTTTTCCAATTAGAAAGAGCATTAGACTCAACATGTTCTCTTCGACACCATTTAATACTAAAATTTTGTAAAGCTTCCACAATCTGAATTCGACAAGAGTTAAAATCTATCAAGGATGGTATTCTATATTTGGGACCTTTATTCAAAAGAGATCGTAGACGTTTATCTTTAATTATCTAAAAATTACCAGTAATCACATGACCAGCCGGAAAATAGCAAAATTTTGATATGACGCAATCTCAATTATCAGGAATATTATCATTAATATTATTATTATACCACATTTATATAGCGCTCTTTTCACACGGGATATGTGCGTTCAAAAGCGCTGTACATGGATGAAATCAATAATCGGAACGAACCGCATGATTATCTATCCAGACAATGAAAGATTTACAATAGATGTGCAATAAATATAAAAATCACTAGCCGGACGGTCAGTGAAGGATACACAAAAAATATACAATAGATATGAAATCATAAACCGGAAGGAACGGCATGGTCGTCCATCCAGTCAATGAAATGTATGCAATATATATACAATAAATATAAAATCACTAACCGGTAGGAACCACATGATTATCCACCCGGTCAATGAAAGATATGGAATAGATATACAATAAATGTATAACCACTAACCGGTAGGAACCGCATGATTATCCACCCAGTCAATGAAAGATATGCAATAAATATACAATAAGTATAAAATCACCAACTGGTAGGAACCACATGATTATTTATACCAAGTCGGTGAATTATAAGCAATATATATGCAATAAATATGATATACAATAAATATGAAATCACTAACCGGTAGGAACCACATGATTATCTATTCGGTCAGTGAGAGATTGATTCCTACAGCATATCCCAAGGGCTGCAATGGCAAAGGAATCGTAAGGTATGAGAATTGATGATTATAAGCTACTTTCCCTAAACTGTCCTAGTAGTAGTAATATTAAGGTCGGCCACAATTTTATTATAGTTGAAAATTGTATTTCTGATGGGTTTGTTATATTTGTAGCTGATAATTGGTGGTTCTGTATTTTTAAAGTATTTAGGAATAGTGTCAATTACATTTTTGTCTCTAAAAATACTTTGGAGGTCAATAAAATCAATACCTTTATTAATAAAAGGAATTTTCAAGAAGAATCTTTGGTGTTCAGATAATGTGTCAATGTGCGGTCTGTGAACATGTAGAGTAAAGCTTTGTATCAAACTAGCCGTTCCTATGAGAGGATCTGATCTAAAAATGAATTTATCGGCTTGCTCGTCAATTTCTTTTAATGAAGATATAGATAAGGAGGAAAGTCTAGAAAGCATGACATGTTTGCCAGAAGTTAGACGTAAAGTATGTAAATCAAGAAGTCATTTTCAAACGAGATTTTCGTTTAATATTACCATTTTTACGAAATCACTCTCATAGCAAAACAAAAACAAATCTGCAACAAGAGGGGCACAATTTTTTCCCATAGGTATACCAACAACTTGACGATATATGGTATCCCCATAGCGTACAAATATGTTATCTAAAAGAAATGTTAAAGATCTACAAACATCAAGGCAAGTCCACAAACGAAAAAACGTATGTCGGGTGGTGCGGTATTGGTTGTTGTTTACATACGGTACGAAAATGATCATTTAATTAAATTAATTAACGTCCGTTTCTGCTCAACGCAATTAACCCATATTAAGCACAAACAGACATTAATTAAGGCATACCAAATCCTTAAATTCGGGTCAACAAAACACGTGAACTCATTAATATATTTATTAGTAAACGGTTTATTAGGACTAATAGATCACGCTTTATGTAAAATTATCTTTTCTACCGAATTACGTAACATCAAATTTGGCCGTAAAAAGTCCCGTATGTCATTCTGAGTGTTGTTATATTTTCTGGTCCTTCGGGATCAATAGTTTCGATGCCATTAGTTTTGAAAATTGAATACCGCTTAAGCCGGTGCTAGGGCGTGAGCAGTGTTGCACTTTTCATAACTGTTCATGAACAAACTCAATAAAAACGAGTCTGCAATTTTCTTCTTTGGCATTGCTGCTTTTGCTTTCGAAGGATCTCCTTCTTTCAGAACTTATGGTATTTCACAGCAGCAGGTGTTAAGTGCTATGTGGCAGCCGTAAAAACCGCCCCGTACTTCATATTCTCAGTGTTGTATAATCTGGTTTTCGGATCAATAGTTTCGATGTAATTAGTTTTGAAAATTGAACACCGCTTAAGACGGTGCTAGGGACATAGCTAGTGTTGCTGCTTATGAACAGACTCTTATTTAATAAAACAGCGTCTGCAATTTTATTTTTTAACTATACGATACTTAACTTATTTAACCCTTTCGCTGCCAATGCCGGATATGTGATTACCTATGCAAACAGTTTGGATCCAGATGAGACGCCGAGTAATCCGGCGTCTCATCAGGATCCAAACTATTTGTTACTGTTACTATGTTTTTGAAACAAAATGAGGAAAATAAAAAAAATTAAATTTGTAGAAGACAACAAAGTTAGCAGACGACAGAGTGCGGCAGCGAAAGGGTTACGGTCGTCCAGTATATGTGAATGATCTGGCGCTGCTATGGCTATTTTAACACGAGTGATCTTAGTTGTTCTAGTTCCTACAAGCATAGTGTCGACGCTAATCATATGTCCCGAAATGCGTTTCAGCAGACAAGAAGTGAGTCATTATAACCGGTTTAAACCCCCAGTAGTGTTTTTGCTGCTGACCGTGCCAAGGCGGTACTCTCTTTGTCACCCTTCCTTTTGTTTGCCTTGCGTCTTTGTGCTTGTGGTTTGTTCATGTTGTGGAACGTTTGTCCCTGTTTCTTGTGTGTCTTTTGGTGTTTTCTGTGTTCATTTCGTGTGTGTGTGTGTGCATGTGCGTTTGGGTGTGTGATTGTGTGTGTGTATGTGTGTGTGTGTGTGTCATGCTGTCTATCGGTGTTTTGGTGGTGGTTGCGTCTTGCATGTGGCTTTGCCTGCTTGACTTTACTACTTTTCCAATTATGATTTGTTCAATCAGTACCACATTTTATATAAGCAAAGTACAAATAAGCTAGACACATGGTGAGGACTAGTACTAAGAACGATACATACAGTGTCAGTCAATAAAACAAAACGTTATGACAAAAGAAACGGGTTTGATTTTAATATTGTAAATTTCACTTATCTTGACGGAGATGTTGCCTGTGCCCCCAGCTTACGGGGTTTATATATCTCCAATTTTCGTTTCGCTAGGGCTTGCTCTTCTGTTGACGATTTTAACTGTCAAGTACAAGTGTAATCTTAAGGCCCTCCTGCGACACTGTATTTCAGATCCTGAATTTTATGGTGATGTTAATTACAAACTTCGAAAAATTACTGGACATACCCATTTTCTCACTTTGTTCATCACATAGGGTAAAACAATACATTAAAAAGGGATATGATCCTGAAGTGCTACAACATACTGCATGATTGGTTGTCAACCATTTCATAGTTGGGAATCACACTGCCCTATTTTCATGTACGCCGACAAGAAAGGTTTAGATGATTTTGATTTTAATATTGTATATTTTCCTGATCTTGACGGGGATGTTCCCCGTGCTCCATCTTACGGGGTTTATATATCTCAACTTATTCGTTTTGCTAGAGCTTGTTCATCTGTTGACGATTTTAACAGTCGAAATCTCATTTTAACTGAAAAACTGTTTAAGCAAAGATATAGATACCATAAACTAAGAAAACCTTTCTCTAAATTTTACTGTCATAATCTCTCGCTTATTGGCAAGTACCAATGTAATCTCAAGGCGCTTCTGCGACACGGTATTTCGCATCCTGAATTTTATGGTGATGTGATTTACAAACTTCGTAAAATTATTGGACAGCAACGGGAGGAGAACGTCGGATATCTGTACTATTTCGTTATTGTCGTACCCTTTATTACTTTTTTACAGTTACTCTGTTTGCAGCTCAATCATTGAGTACACTAGCGATATGTGGTAACAGTTTGTTCACTTAAATGGTTTCGTTATACATGCACTTTACCACTGTATTTGCCATCGCGGTTGTTGTAGATTTGAGGGGATACGTTTATTTACACTGTTTGTCTTTTAGGGTGGGGATGGAATAAGTGTGAGGTTGGGCTCCCATAAACCGGTTTAACCCCCAGTGACTTTTGTCACTGACAGTTCCAAGGCGGTACTTCCATCTTCCCCCTATTGTATATTTGTTTTGTCTTTGTGCGTCTCTTAATGTTTTTATAGTTATGTACATTTGCTGTTTCCTTGTGTTGCTGTTCGGGCGACTGTATGTTCTGTATGTGGTGTTTCCTGCATGACTCATTTTTGTACTTTTAGTACTCTATGAAGACGACTTCTTAAATCCGGAAACGAAACGAGGACGTCGGATTTAAGACTTTTTTTGTCTTGATATGCGTCCTGTTATGTTTTGTCTTGTGGCTTTACCGTTTCTTGTTTGATGGTGTTCGGTGCGGTGTCATTTCGTGTGTGGCTCTCCCTGTTTGACATTTTTTCCATATTATACACCCAGTGACTATTGTCACTGACAGTTCCAAGGCAGTACTTCCATTTCCCCCCTATTGTTTGTTTGTTTTGTCTTTGTGCGTCTCTTTGTGATTTGATAGTTATGTACATTTGCTGTGTTTTCTTTTTGTGGTGCTGTTCGAGTGGCTGTTTGTTTTGTATGTGGTATTTCCTGCATGACTCATATTTGTACGTACCGTTCCAAGGCGGTATTCCCTGTCTTGTGTCTTTGTACTTGTGCTTTTGTTCATGTTTGGAATGTTTATCTCTAGAACGTTTGTGTTTGTTAATGCTTTCTGTGTTCATCTCGTGTATGTACGTGTGTTAGGGTGAGTAGTTGTGTGTGTGACATGCTATCTATCGATGTTTGGTGGTGATTGCGTCTTGTATGTGGCTTTGCCTGCTTTACTTTACTACTTTTTCATTTAATTATTATCAATAAAGATGAATATGTGTATATTATCTAAATAAGCTGTCCTGTTTTAAACCTTCGCTTGCTGGAATTTAAAATACATTCCTCCTTCTTTACCCATGCCCTGTTGTATACTTACATATATCTTCACTGTGTATTCACAGTATGTCGCTGTGCAATCACTGCTGTGAATTGCACTGGTTGCACAATAAACTTGTAAATAGTGCAGACCCTGATGAGACAGCTTCTGCAGGAGCTTCTCATCTGGGTCTTCACTATTTACAGGTACGTATATTGACGTGAATAGCAAGCGAATGGTTAAAATTAGAACAGAAGTCATGCAGGCGAATCAACACGATAGTCTATAGCAACACTAGAAGCACATAGTAAGTGAGCGTACACATATACATACACACACATAACGTTAATAGAACTGCTCTTTACCTGCTTAACGCCGACAACATATATTTAGTCTAAATGTGTTGCGTCACCGTTAACCCTTTCCCTGTTCTATGTGTATTCCAAATATTAGTATCTGCTGAACGAAAAAGTTATAGCGAACTATGGAAAGTGGAGCATTATAGCAATTTTAGACACTAAAGAAACTTGATATCTTTTAAATCCCCTTAGCAAATAGAGCAGACCCTGATCAGACGTCTTCAATAAGGGTCGTCTGATCTGGATCTACTCTGTTTTCAAATGTCTAAAAGCGCGTTTATATGAAGGAAAGGGTTAAACAAAACAAATCTCAACGACAAAGAAATGACAACATGTGAGGCTATAACTCATAAAACAAGAATAAAATTAATATTTAATTGGGTAATATTGTTAGCTGATTTAAAGACAGTGTTTTAGTTCTTATCTAGCCCGTAGGTCATATGGCTTCAGTGTAAACGGAATATAGATAACGTGAAACTAAACCGGACGTTGAATTTATTAATACATATCGGCATTGGTGACAGATGGAAGCTTAATGCACGGCGAAACTCATGCAGAAAGCTCATAGATGAGCTTTCTGAATGACTTTCGCCCTGCATTAAGCAGCCACTGTCTTAAAGTATCTAGATTCTTCTCCTCTCGGTTTAGGGGCGTTCTACTGCATGTTTTATTAAGAATTGTAATCTATTGTACAGACAAAGCGAATAGATAAATCAATAAAGGGAGTATTTCGAAATTATATTACGTATGGTCTTTCTTTAAAACACTGATATTGAATTAGGTATGAAATAAAATACATATGTGTATGAGACAAATATGATTAACCCTTTCCCTCATATTGACGACTTTTGACGACTTTGTAAAAGTCACTTTGTGAAACCATTGTGATGAATAAAGCATTTGCTCCTATAGGAGCAAATGCTCTATTTATCACAATGGTTTCAAACTACAAAATTCTAAAAGTTTCCTTTTCTCTAGTTAATGTTCCTTTTCGGTAGATTTATCCAAAGTGGTTGTATCTAAAAATAGCCTATGAGGTAATGGGTTAACAAAACACACCTTAACCCTGTCCAAGCTTATTTGAGCCTCTCCGAAAGCCCTCATGGCCGCCGGCACATGTGCAATAATTGCACGCAGAAAGTTCATAGTTCCGATAACAGCAAACGTCTATAAATAAATATAAACATTAGCCTTATGACAAGAAGATGGCAAAATAAACGATTTACTTAGCTGCAAAATAATAGTGTTATAAATGGTTCTGTAACTGTGCACAATGATTAAAGATTTATACAATGACTGATCGGACCGTCCTGCCTACTGTACTCACTTGAAGTGATGACAAATGATAAAAGTATTATAAGAAAAAATCAAATTGACGTGTTTATGTGGCTTTTCTTATAAGGCATCTGTATTCATGACTCACTGTAGGTGTAGTAAGACTATTTCCAGCGGCGACATACACACTTATAGTAATGACGGAGGATATCGTTGGGGTCATGAAAATGATTGAGGAGTTTAACGCATTCATTATCGCTGAATACAGCAAATATTGCTGCTCCGATTTCCTGTAACCTGTAAAAGACATCGAAGGTTCTGTTTTCTGAATTTATAAAAATATTCCGATCAAATCATCTGGCTTATGTTTATAAAACTTTTAGTTGAGTCTGAGTTCGTTCTCAAGTTTTTGGTTGGTCAGATTTGAGCCTCTGGCTCAAATCTGACCAATCGAAAGCTTGAGAACTCAAATATGACCAATCAAAAGCTTGAGAATGAACTCAGACTCAACTAAAAGCTTTATAAGCATGGACCCCGATGTTGCGGAGAATAGTAACTCTGGATAGAGAGTTTCATAAACTGAATAATGCACTGCCCTTGAACACTGCCTTTTCATGTTACTGGAGTTCTACTTCAATGAATACGTATCAGGTTGCTTACCTTGGCATATACCGATATACTAACATAGATAAAAAAAACAGTGTTAATACATTTAAGTGAATTAATTATTAAATAGAATAAAAATCAGATTACTTTATGATTAATTGTTATTTTATCATAGAAACGACCTCGTCAGATGACATGTAATGATTAAAATGTAACTAACGACGGCTAGTGTTGTTTAGGATTGACTTGGTTCGTGTATAAAACAGCTCTTGTGAATTAGCGACTAGCTTTTGAAAGGTGCAGTTCGCATTCGACTTCTTCTTTACAAGGTTGTTCCCATGCGTACATGGTTTGACTGCATTTTCGACCTTTAACCCTTCGCTTGCTGAATTTTAAAATACATTTCTCCTTCTTTACCCATGCCCTGTTGTATAAATACATATATCTTCACTGTGTACAAGTATTTCGCTGTGCAATCACTGCTGTATATTGCACTGGTTGCACAATCAACTTGTAAATAGTGCAGACCCTGATGAGACAGCTCCTGCAGGAGCTGTCTCATCTGGGTCTTCACTATTTACATGTAGGACTATTGACGCGAATAGCAAGCGAAGGGTTAAAGCGACGTAAACCCCCAACACAAACAAATAATACCAAAGGCGCGACTCACCTTCAATTGTATCTTTAAATGGTTGTTCCCAGGCATACATTTTGATGAATCTCATAATGTTTAAGGTTTCTCCCATCCTCTTTACCTTCAAATTGCAAACTGATTAATATTCAGCGGCATTAAGATAACAATATGAAGAATACGTAAAAAACAACATTATTTGCATTATGGTTCCGACTTGGCAATGGCCATATAATACCTTATCATTGATTTCATTTGGAATGTGTTCATACCAAGTGTACATATTAACAGGAGAAAGCTTTACACGGATGTCTAAATTTCAGATCAACCGTTTCAGCATATTTACCTTTTCGTTAATGACAGTTACCCGATACTAGGGTCCATGCTTATAAAATTTTAGTTGAGTCTGAGTTCGTTCTCAAGTTTTTGTTTGGTCTGTGGCTCAAATCTGACCAATCAAAAGTTTGAGAACTCAAATCTGACCAATCAAAGGCTTGAGAACGAACTCAGACTCAACTAAAAAGCTTTATAAGCATGGGTCCATGTTTCGCTTATACATTGCATTACCTTAAACCTTAATCATTACACTTCTGTGTCGGGCAGCACTGTGAGACTAAAAAACAGTGTTACTAATGTATATTAGATCACTTGTCAGTCATATCTGCCTTTTATTCTTAGAGATAACTGAATTGAGACATACCCTCATATCTGTATGCTGTACACATTGCTTCCTGAAGTGTTTAAGTTTACTAGCGAAGTATGTCTGAAAATATAAGAGTATGTACAGATATGGTGTATTAAGAAGAGACATTTGTACATTTGTAACGAACATTGGGGTTTAACCCTTTCGCTGCCAATGCCGGATCTGTAATTACCTATGCAAACAGTTTGGATCCAGATGAGACGCCGAGTAACTCGGCGTCTCATCAGGATCCAGACTGTTTGTTACTGTTACTATGTTTTTGAAACAAAAATGAAGAAAATAAAAACAAAATGTGTAGCAGACGACAAAGTTAGCAGACGACAGAGTTTGGCAGCGAAAGGGTTTAATGAACTCTGAACTATTGGTTACAAGTGACGAGTATGCAGCATCAAACCAATCTTAGGCGAATTGTGTTATGTATCAGTATTTGCAACTGAACTAAAAGTTTATGATGATGTGATTTACAAACTTCGTAAAATTATTGGACATACCCATTTTCTCACTTTGTTCATCAAATGTGTTAAACAATTCATTAAAAAGGGATATGATCCTGTAGTACTACAACATACTGCATGTTTGGTTGTGAACCCTTTTACAGTTGGCAATCACGCTGGCCTCTTTGCATGTACGCCGACAAGAAAGGTTTAGTACTCTATGAAGGCGACCTCTTAAATCCAGAAATGGAAGGAGAACGTCGGATATCTGTACTATTTCATTTTTGTCGTACCCTTTATTACTTTTCTACAGTTACTCTGTTTGCAGCTCAATCATTGAGTACACTAGCGATAGGTGGATACAGTATGTTCAATTAAATGTTTTTTCGTTATACATGCACTTTACCATTGTATTTGCCGTCGCGGTTGTTGTAGATTAGTCGGAGAGGGGATACGTTTATTTACACTGTTTGTCTTTTAGGGTGGGGATGGAATAAGAGTGAGGTTGGGCGCCCATAAACCGGTTTAACCCCCCAGTGACTTTTGTCACTGACCGTTCCAAGGCGGTACTTCCATCTTCCTCCTATTGTATGTTTGTTTTGTCTTTGTGTGTCTCTTGTTTTTTTTTTCTAGTTATGTACATTTACTGTTTCCTCGTGTTGCTGTTCGGGCGAGTGTTTGTTCTGTATGTGTTGTTTCCTGCATGACTCATTTTTGTACCCTTAAAATCGTGTTGCGATCGGATATAAACTATCGTATAATTAAGAAATAACAAATTCGTAGCTGTGCATTAGATCACAGTCAGGAGTTGAGATGTGGAGTCATTAGATCACGAGGCCTTAAGGCCTTTACCCCAATCTCAACGACTAACTGTGAACTAATGCGCGACAAAGCACAGCTAGAAATTCGTTTTTTCGATTCTAACACGGTTATTTTAATACAAAATACTTGTCCAGGGGAATACGGCAAAACCGGAAACGTTGTCGGTTTTTACGCCTTCTTTGCTGTTACATTTACTATACACAACTTACACACATGATCTCAACAGAAAACAACAAGTCAAAAATGCTTCATCTTTCACATTGACGCAAACAACTATTCCATTTACATCATGTCTGCACATCTCTATGCCAGAGCCATCGTGTTTACAGATTTAACAAGAGATGTCACAGTCACGTGACAAATGCCCCCAAAAATTGTACCCTGTGACCTTGACCTTTGACCCATGGACCAGGGAGTTGACACATCGTCTTTGTGTGGTGAACATTTGTGCCAGGTTCCTTTGAAATCCATTCACAGATAAACAAGTAATTGTACCCTGTGACCTTGACCTTTGAGATATGGACCAGGGAGCTGAACGCGACACATCGTCTTTGTCTGGTGAATATCTGTGCCAAGTTATATTGAAATCCATTGATAGATAAAGATGTTACAGACCGGACACAAAATTTGTCACAAAGTAATTGTATTCTGTAACCTTGACCTTTGACCCATGGACCTGGGAGTTGAACGCGACACATCGTCTTTGTGTGGTGAACATTTGTGCCAAGTTATATTGAAATCCATTGATAGATAAAGAAGTTACAGGCCGGACACGAAATTTGTTACAAAGTAATTGTACCCTGTGACCTTGACCTTTGACCCATGGACCTGGGAGTTGAACGCGACACGTCGTTTTTGTGTGGTGAACATTTGTGGCAAGTTATATTGAAATCCATTGATAGATGAAGAAGTTACAGACCGGACACGAAATTTGTGACAAAGTAATTGTACCCTGTGACCTTGACCTTTGACCCATGGACCAGGGAGTTGAACGCGACACATCGTCTCTGTGTGGTGAACAATTGTGGCAAGTTATATTGAAATCCATTCATAGATGAAGAAGTTACAGACCGGACACGAATTTGGGACGGATGGAAGGACAGACGGACAGACGGAAGGACGGACAGACGGAAGGACGGACAATGCGATCACTATATGCCCGCCTTTGGGGGCATAAAAATGTGAAACTACATTTGACTGTGTGTGGTTTACACATGGAACAGTTTATTCATAAATTTTGCGTGTGTTGAAAATGGAACAGCTCATTATTACGGATTAAAGCACGTTTCTCGGTATTCTTTGTTTATATGCCGTAGTTTCAGAGTCGTGTAAGAATTAATAGCAACCATTGCAATGTTATTAGTTGCACGGAAATTTGGTAGGGTGTACGGGCTAGTATGACCGTGTTAGATATAATCCGGTCATACCAGCCCGTGCACCCTGCCAAATTACCGTGTAACGCATTTATTACCCGTCAGAGATCCAATTTACCTAATTTAGAACAGAGCACTTATTATTTTGCAACTGACATTTGATCTATAGGGCCTACATAAGCGACGATGTGACAAGGTAAAAATGACCTAATCACAGAACAAATATCACGTCATCTAAGAGCAATTACGAAACAGGAATTCAAACTTTCACAAACAACGAGAGCTTAAACGGTAACACGTTTTACTGGGAAATGTGTTAAATTCATAAAGTATTCACCATGAAATAAATTCTATACTATAATAAGAAAACAGTGTATATATTGGATAAATTGTATCTTAATTTCACCAACATTAACTAGTTATTCTAGCTAGATTGTCTGATAGATCTAGATATATGCGTTGTGCAAAGACAATTTTATTTTGCTTGGTTGGTGACGACCAGCACAGTGCCACTGAACATCGGTGCAGATCGTCGAGCGGCAGTGTTGACAGTAAGTGTTGGCTGGCCGGGGGAAACGATTGAGAAAACTTACTTTTCGACAGTTACTCTGTTTGCAGCTCAATCATTGAGTACACTAGCGATAGGTGGATACAGTTTGTTCACTTAAATGTTTTCGTTATACATGCACTTTACCACTGTATTTGCCATCGCGGTTGTTGTAGATTAGTCGGAGAGGGGATACGTTTA
This sequence comes from Azorinus chamasolen, assembly GCA_963576725.1. Classification (NCBI taxonomy): domain Eukaryota; kingdom Metazoa; phylum Mollusca; class Bivalvia; order Cardiida; family Solecurtidae; genus Azorinus; species Azorinus chamasolen. The sequence continues at coordinate 62,223,821 of OY755240.1, read as the reverse complement.
TTTACACTGTTTGTTTTTTAGGGTGGGGATGGAATAAGTGTGAGGTTGGGCGCCCCTAAACCGGTTTAACCCCCCAGTGACTTTTGTCACTGACCGTTCCAAGGCTGTAATTCCATCTTCCCCCTATTGTATGTTTGTTTTGTCTTTGTGCGTCTCTTGATGTTTTTATAGCTATGTACATTTACTGTTCCCTTGTGTTGCTGTTCGGACGACTGTTTGTTCTGTATGTGGTGTTTCCTGCATGACTCATTTGTGTACTTTTACCTAGAACAACACCTTCGAAGGTTTCCAGGCTGCTGACTGGTGTCTCTGATGTACAATTTTAGAACATTTGCCGATCGTTTGTTGGCTTTTTCAGTGCTTTTGGGAATAAGATTTGCCCGTTTTCTTCAATTTCATGATCACTGTGCGACGCAAACCTTTTTCGCCATTGTTTACATTGAGCGAGTAGCAGAGGTGGCATTTATCTCCTTTTTAACATGCAAAATACCAGGAATTTTAACAAAATCATCATTTTCATGCAATTTACGGACGTTACTGCAACAAGGTATTTCTCATCCAGATTTCTATGGTGATGTTATCTACAAACTTAGGAAAATTCGTGGTCATATCCATTTTCACGATTTGTTTATTAAACGCATTAAAACTTTTAGGAAGAAAGGTTATGACCCTATTATATTGCAACACACTGCATGTTTGGTTATCGACCCCTTTACAGTCGGTCGCTACGCTTTCCTCTTTGCTTGCACGATGACAGGCCGAGGGTATTACTCTATGATGGTATACTCTTAAACCCAGAAATGGGATGAGCTTACCAGACTCATGTATTACCTTTTCTCTGTCGTGCCCTTGACGGCTGCCATGCAGTTGCTCTGTTTTCAGCAAAGTCATTGAGTACATATTTGACGGACTTTCGCAGTTGTTATGCTATGTTTTACATTTTGTACTGTGATTACTGTCTTCTATGTTGTGGGGAAGTCCGGCGGGGATACCTTTATTTACAATGTTTGTTTAGCTAGGGTGACTTTGAGATAAGTGTGAGGTTAGGACGTCCGTAAACCGGTTTAAACCCCCAGTGGTGATTTTGCTACTGACCGTGCCAAGGCGGTTCTCTCTTTGTCACCCTTACTTTTGTGTCTTGTGTCTTTGTGCTAGTGTTTTGTTCATGTTTGTCTCTGGTACTCGTGTATTTGTTGGTGTTTTCTGTGTTCTTCTCGCGTGTTTGGTTGTGTGTGTGTGACATGCTGTCTATTGTTGTGTTGGTGGTGATTGCGTCTTGTATGTGTCTTTCTACTGTATGTGTGTGTATGAGTATAAATTGCTATGCTTTCTGTAGGTGTTTTGGTGATAGTGGCGTTTTGTGTGTGGCTTTTCCTGCTTGACTTTACTACTTTTTCATTTATCATGGAATTGCATTGTATTAAGATTCAATTCTGCTAAAAATCAGAATATATATGCAGGTTTTATATGAAGCAAAATGATAAAATAAAAGCATTGCAATTCGTTTCTTTATTCCATTAATTATGTGTGAACACTGTTTACTTGGGTTAGATAGACAAACCGGAAGGTTAAAAATGTATAACGTGATCTCAGTACTTCTGTATCAAATCAAGTCCGAAACAAAATGCGTGTGGAAATATTAAGAACAGCTTTTTACGTTCGTTATCGATTATTTATTCGCAATAAGTCTAGAATTCTTGGAATAAGGACGATATGAAACGATAAAACGATAAAAAAAAATTGCCGACGTCATGCGACTAAATTCTGTATACCCTATGGAAGCCGCCAAATACGGTCCTGTTCACGCCGGCATAATTTGTCAATCTGACTAATCAAATTCCAAGGATTGACTCTGACGTGTTATAATTGTAATTATACATCATACGTGATTCTATTTGTAGTCCTATGCATGTCACGATACAGGATTTGATTGTTACTCCCCGAATTGTAGTTTTTTAATAACTTATAGGCAACGGTAAATGATTACCTGTAACAGATAACACATTACAAATGCTCCTATAGCAACGGAACACCAGTAGCCAATGAGAATGTAGAAATAGACAGTGCCAATAATGAGCCATGCCGGCGCTGACAGGAGAAGTGACACATACATGGTTCCGATGTGTAATCGACTGGAGTCGACACTGAACGCATTAAGTATCTGAAATCAAGTTTCACATCGATGTTCAATAGTAGTGTTATTATAATAATGTAGCTACCCCACTAGGGTTTGCAAATGATATTCATACATGATATTTCTCAAATTTAATATGAAGCTTTTTAGACATAAACTATACAACAATAAAATGGCTCTTCGCTTCTTTCAATGCATTGCTATACACTTTATTCTGTTTTTCTTTTATCATGTTTAATAAGACATTTGGTAAAACATTTTTTCTTCAATAACTATTTGCAGAGCAGATTAAATGACAAATTAAAATGTCATGCGGGATCTATCTTACACAATTCACCGCGTGAAAACAACAAACGGTACGATGTCCAAGTGTAACATGTTTGTAAAAATCAGTTGTATTATTAGGACCGTACAACAGACAAATCAAATAAAAGCAATTATTTTTAAATGATGATGGTAGGTTTGTATACTTATGAATACAGCTTTGTTTTGTAAATACTGTTTAATAAACAGATATGTACCTGCGAACTAGTTGTTCCTTTGAGTGTTCTTAACTTCAAAAGTTTATCGTAAACCATTCCGTTCATCCCGCTGCGAAATCTGGCACCTGTGATCAGAAACATCCACTAAATTCCCAGTGACATTTGCCGTACACATTCTTCTTGTGGTATTCTCCTTACGTTTAGCAGAGGTACGGCAGAAGAGACTGACGCACGTTTGTAATTTCAATTGCGTATAAAATACACGTAGTTCGATTGTCGACAATAATACACCCATTCTACGTCATCCTTATATTTATAGCCAGGTAAACGAGTATTGGCCAGTTATACGATGGTCGTGCATTTGCAACATGAAGAACAAACATAGTTCTATAATTAACGCAAAGCAGCAATCAGAAATCCCATATAATACACTATTGGAGGTCTGGTACTCTCGTTTAACATATGGTAAGACATTCCGAGAATTTTAGGGCAAGATATAAACCACACTAATCTTATGGCATCGTTCACAAACCTTCAAACAGCCTGTCGTAAGGAAATGCATACACTGCTTAACTGGTTCCCTGTTCTATGTCTATTATAAATTGCAATACCTACTGAATATTCAAGGACAAAATAGATATAGTGACATATGGAAGGTGGAACATTGTAGCCATTTTAGAAAGTAAAAAAACAGATCTTTCAAACAGAGCAGACCCTAATCAGACGGCTCTTTTGTAAATGTGTGAAACATTTATATGAAGGAACGTGTTAAACTGTTCTAAACATGCTAAACATGACAAAACTTACAAAAGGAGTATTATTTGTATATACAGTGCTCCCTCCCTACAACGACCCTCTCAATAACGATTCCCTCCTTACCACAACGCATGTCACTGTTTCCGAAATAACAAAGCTCCAGAAACAACTTTTTTTCATCGTATTTTATTTATGCCTCAATCAAACCCTATGTTGTGACCACTAAGAGTGGTCACAACATAGGGTTTGATTGAGACATAACGGTTTTAGTTCTCGAAATACACCTTATTTTGTTTGATTTTCCCTCCCTATAACAACTCCCTCTGAACAACAAATACACTCTTCGTATCCCAAAGGGTGTCGTTGTAGAGAGGGAGCACTGTATAACACATTAATACCGCACGGTGCTTTGATGGATATCCTATTCCTAATGTCCCAAACATTTCTTGACTGTAGTAGGCCTATCCCAAAGCTTTTTCATGCTACATATGACTATGGATTAATAAAACTTGGAAAGGTTCGCTTCGTCTGCTTAAATAACATAACATGTACATTAAGGTAAATTGGTTCGATTTCAATAGCATTGCTTAATGCATTTATATAGTGAGAGCAGTTTTTGGAGGTATTTTACATCGTGCCTATCTTATTCTTATATTCAGCATATTGGAGATAACCATTTAACGGTTATATTGTGTAAATAGCTTGCACATGACACAATCGAACATCATAAACGTATATATAATGTTGATATAAAATGAACACTGATTCCAAACTTTATTGAATTATATGTCAATAATATGAATGCATCTAAAATGCGGTACAACAAGTGGATGCAATCAGACATTGGATACCATCGTCGCCATTCATTAATAAAATATTACGATTTTGTTTAAAAAATACAATACCCAAATGACACAACAACCAGATCAAACTGTTTAACCCCAATCTGTTAAATCCATAGAATTTAATTCATATATAGCGTATAACCTTGATATTTCTAAAGTTTAGTAATGAAGAATTGATGTCTTTTTGGATTAAGCAGCCACCTAAAGATTGGTAATGATAGGTAATTTAGTTTTCGAATAACCGAGATTGTACTGTAATTAATTTCAACGGTGGTGTGCAAATAAGTCATCTTAAGGTGTATGCAACACACGTACCTGTCTGTGCTCCAAACAACATTAAAGTGCTGTATGAGCATGCACGTATTGCCTCGCTAGCTAGAATTGCCACTGTCAGACCTATACCATACCAAATGTCATCATCTGCGCTCTCCAAGTAGGACAGGATCATGTTCACAAGGTGTGCCTAAATAGTTAACCATTTATTATACCAGGTCCTGTCAGCATCGTTAAAAGTCCTTTAAGTTAAAAAGATTGAACAATGAAAAACTCATTCGCTTTAAAATGTAATATTTGTTTATATGGAAAAATAGTCAAACAGGGAGAGCCACACACGAAATGACACCGCACCAAACACCATCAAACAAGAAACGGTAAAGCCACAAGACAAAACATAACAGGACGCATATCAAGACGAAAAACATTAAACATTAAGCATATTAAACAACAAAATTGACCATAGGCTGAAAGCAGGAGTACCGAGTTTCTACTTTTTGTTTCTTGTGGCTGGGAGGAAATGTATGGAGGACAATGTTTATGTTAACATTGACAACGAACTATTTCATGGCACAGTAACACCTGTCTTAAGCGGCATTGAAGAAGGGGTCTGTGTGTGTTTAAAGCAGGTGGTAGTCTGATGCAGGTTAAACGTAATACAGAACGTTCATAAAGGAGCTTTCTGCATTACTTTTGCCTTGCATTAAGCAACCTAACCTGACTCATATGTTCCATAAATGGATAAGCACTGAGGACAGGTTATACTGTATTTAGTTAATGTTTTAATACTTACTGATGATAGAAACGATGACACGGCATACACCAGCATGGTTACACTATTTATCAGGACTCGTTTGCGTATGAAGTGTATCCAGACCCTGTAAAATGATGCCCTTTTAACTCCATGTTTGTCTATCTCCTTCTTCCAAATACTCATCACCCTAAAAACATAAAAAAGAAAAACTTACGGCCCAAATAATTCTAAACGGTCAATCCAAACATTGACACTTTCCATACAACATGCACACAAAAGTGTCTATAAAAACATTTACTTAATTGTATAAGAGTACAAAAGATTTAACCCACTACCTGAGCGGGTTGGTCTTGAGTGAGTTGGTTTTGTAGTGCTATAACAGCACATATATCAAATAATACAAATTGATGATGAGTTGTTATGCTGTTACCGCATACTTTAACAAGCTGCAAGACGAAAGAGTGGGTACATCTATAAGATAAACATGTAGAATACTTCACAGGGAATGTCTTTAGCAAATATGAACAGGATTCAAAAAGCTGGGGATATTATCACCATTGATAATCTATTTTGAAACAAGCTAATGTACAAATAACTGGAACGACAATTATGAGGTTTGGCATATCCAAGGGCTAACGTGATAAATATTGAACATTCTACTAATAAAGTGCTCCCTCTCTACAACGACACCCTTTGGGATACGAAGATTGTATGTGTTGTTCAGAGGGAGTTGTTATAGTGAGGGGAAATCAACATAATTAGTTTGTTTGCAGATCCCCAGAGAAGGTGTATTTCGAGAACTAAAACCGGTATCCCTCCATCAAACCCTATGTTGTGACCACTTTTTAGAATCGTCACAAAGTGACGATTCTAAAGAGTGGTCACAACATAGAGTTTGATGGAGGCATAAAGAAAATACGATGGAAATGGTTGTTTCTGGAGCCTTGATGTTTCGGAAACAGTGACATGCGTTGTTGAAAGGAGGGAATCGTTATTGAGAGGGTCGTTGTAGGGAGGGAGCACTGTAATACTAACGCCGTACATTTCTTTGTTATGTTTGACCCCTTCCTCCTTAGAGCACTGCCAGATGTCTTTCTCTTCGACTTGCTTGTCCCTCTTCCGAAACATTTCCCAAACCAACGGACTAAACCATGTGACAAAAATATAAGACAGAATACCCGTCTTGTTGATAGGCAATCTGCTAGTTCTGTAAATGTAATGTTAACATTTATTGTTAAGCAGTTACGTTAAACACTCTAATGTGTAAATTTAAGGAGCAACATTCTGATTAGATAAGACGCAATGGTATCTGAAATAGAAAGAGTTACAGGTAATACATTACATATTTTGTTTTCTTTCAACTGTCCAGGATCTACTACATCGATCGTATCTTAAAAGCCTTAATTCATGACAAAGGAAATGTTAAATCAGGAAACGTATGTTGCAAACAATATTATGTAGACTTGTCACATTTTGATAAATAAACCAATGCTTCCAGCATATTCCTACGCACTCCTTGCAAGATGTGTTCATGTCTCACAGGGAGCAATTGAATTACATCTGACTTTCAGGAATTATATATATGAATAGGATGTAATTGTAGATTTTCAGACTGCATGTGTTAAGTGCTTATGTTAAGCGCCGTACACATTCACCTTCGGGATCATGAATTTCAATTCCTTTAGTTATAAAAAATTAAATCGTTGCTAGCGGATATACACGGCCAAGCCTCGTCCCATGTGAATATTTGCTGGCAGTGTATATTCCATATTAGGGACACTAAGCACTGCATAACTAATAATATAATACAAGCGTCTCATCTGAATTCAAGCTGTTTGCAAATGCCAGTCTGGTCGTGTTTAGTGGGCAAAGGTTTAATACTGACGAGTGTGACAATTACCTTGATTTTGACCGGATACTCGTGTTGTTCTTTGATGCATCTTGTACCTTATTGGAATAACCAGTCAGAGACACGTTCTTGTTGTTATCGCAGTTTCCAGGAACACGGTCTAACGCCACAGACTTCTTCTGTGACTTAAAGACAGCCATCTTTATTTGTTCAAAGTATCTGAATTCATTTTGAAGCAAACAAATATAATAATTTTATTGAATAATTATACAATCCGAAGATAACTGTAGAATTAGAAATAACTTGACGTATGTGATGTTCAGTTGTCACATTAAATGAAAGTGTCATTCCTTTACTGAAGGGCCAAGTACGCCTTAACAATTAAAGGGGATGTCCCTACATTTGACGCGTTTCATAAACACTTAAAATATACAAAACTCTTTTGTTTATATGCTGAAAAGTAGTATATCACAAAAAGCCCCATCCAATTACCGTTTATAATGACAAAACATCCATGTGTTTGATGTCACCGATCCCGGCTTTACTCCCCGATGTTTCAGTTTTATTCGGGCTGAGTTTTAGTTTCGTAACTGTTCGCCCTATTCGCGATTCTCCGACCACTTCCGAGAAAGCTATTACGTAAACAATGGAGGGATCAGGTGATCATCGGCAAAACGCGGAAGAATTTACGGAAAAGGCCGATAATATTGTGTTGTAGAACAAAAATTATCAGTTATTGATGAAATCGGTTTATTTGTTTCACAGGGGCATTTTTCGATATAAGTTTAAATTGGGAACCTTCATAATAATGATAGAGCATAACAAATACCAAGTTTTACGATATTATTGAAAATATGCGATAATTGTAGGGTTGTAGGGACATCCTCTTTAATATGATAAAAATGTTTGTAAATTTGTAAACAACCCATTTTCCGAGAGAATATATTTGTTCAGCTAAATATTATCGCTATCCGAATACTGCTAAAATCTTTAAAAGGAGCCTCCTCTTTAGAAACGGGGATTTTGTACGGAAATCAGCGGACATCTTCGGTCACGTTCTGAATGACTCCGATTCTATTTCGGACCAAACGTTAGGTTTTTACCACATGTACAATGGCTGACACTGGTTGTTGGCTTACATATATATAGAATGATTATTTCCGGTATGTAAATTTGAATCTTACGACAGATTGTGAACGCTGTTCACTTTTTTCCGTAGCAATCCATTTTTTCTAATTTTTTTCAGACACAATCGACCATTTACAAACCGTGGTGTTTAGTTTAAAATAAGTATTAAGGTACATTGATTCCGGTTCTGAAGTCAGTTTGAAACGTAAAATTTGCGGAAATTTGCGCAGCATACATTTTTAAGGGGGCAAACGTTCCTGTGCATGTACTGACCTAAGAAAGCGTTCATTTATATGCGTGAACATTTATGGTCAAAAGTAATACAGCTAGGACTCACGGATAATATTAAACGTTATACGCAGTATGCACGAATCTGTCGAATCCAAAATCCAGACAATTTTGTAATTGTAGCGATAATTTTGTAATTGTACAAGAGCTAGAGTTAGCAATGCAACGCGCTTTAAGTGTTTTTATGTAGTTTAGGTAAGCAAAACATTGTAGGAAGTATGTTGTGTAATTTTAATATCCGCTCTGAGTTGTTCATCCTTTTTGACATGGCCTAACTGTCTGTAGTAACTGAAATGCATGATCTGGTATCAATAATTTCCTGCTTCAAGATATCGATATAATGCAATTGTCAGATATTAATGATAGTCGATGCCTTATCAGCAGCACGGGTTCTGAAAGATGAAATCCATTTTGTTTGTGAATGTACCTAATGTACCTCGACTAATCAGGTATATGTTGTTTGTCAGAGACAGCGTTTTGTCAATTTAATTCCCGATGTGTCTATATTATTTAATTTGAGATATTCAAAGGAATGTTTTGATTTTATATCTATTATACAGTTGTATTTTGTATAAATGTTATATACTTAATTGATTTAGATAGACAACCCTATCACAAATTGAAACAAATCTGATGCTGATGCAGCCATGTCAACGATTTTCGTTTAGATAGCGGTGGTTATTGTACTTATGGTTTTTTTCATCAACATTTCTATACATATATATGTACATTACAAACTGTCTGGTGCCAACACATTTGCTATGTATATGCCACCAAGTCTTTCGTTATTTTGACGAAGACGGTATAGTACAAGCCAACCCAGGCGTATGATTTTATTTCCACATGTAAACTGTTCGATTAGGACATTCTTTTCTAGACAATTACTATAAAATCTTATTTGAAGAAAAGAAATATGCCTGTATCTATAGCTATTTTACTTATATTCATTTGACAGCTGAACTGTGATGTTCATATCCTTCGAAAGCAAAATCAGCAGTGCAAAATAAGAAAAACGACAGATTGCAGTATGTTCACGAGCAGTATAAAAAGTGCAACACTACTCACACCGCCCTGCACCGGCGTAATCTGTATTCAATTTTCGATATAATAACATCGAAACTAATGGTCCGAAGGACCAGTTAATATAACACTGAGAGAATGAAGTACGGGACATATCCTAATTACTTTAAAATGACAAATAAAATTTAAAAATACGTAATATGAACAGTTCGCTATCTAAAAGATAAGTTTGGTTTCGTTTCGTTTCGTTTCATTGTTACTTTTTATGGGAATATGTCTAATGTTTAAAAGTACAAAAATGAGTCATGCAGGAAACACCACATACAGAACAAACAGTCGCCCGAACAGCAACACAAGGAAACAGCAAATGTACATAACTATAAAAACAACAAGAGACGCACAAAGACAAAACAAACACACAATAGGGGGGAGATGGAAGTACCGCCTTGGAACGGTCAGTGACAAAAGTCACTGGGGGTTAAACCGGTTTATGGGCGCCTAACCTCGCACTTATTCCATCCCCACCCTAAAAGACAAACAGTGTAAATCAACGTATCCCCTCTGCGACTAATCTACAACAACCGCGATGGCAAATACAGTGGTAAAGTGCATGTATAACGAAAACATTTAATTGAACAAACTGTATTCACCTATCGCTAGTGTACTCAATGATTGAGCTGCAAACAGAGTAACTGTAGAAAAGTAATAAAGGGTACGACAAAAACGAAATAGTACCGATATCCGACGTTCTCCTTCCATTTCTGGATTTAAGAGGTCGCCTTCATAGAGTACTAAACCTTTCTCGTCGGCGTACATGCAAAGAGGCCAGCGTGATTTCCAACTGTAAAAAGGGTTGACAACCAAACATGCAGTATGTTGTAGTACTACAGGATCATATCCCTTTTTAATGAAATTTTAACATATTTGATGAACAAAGTGAGAAAATGGGTATGTCCAATAATTTTACGAAGTTTGTAAATCACACACAATAAAATTCAGGATGCGAAACACCGTGTCGCAGAAGCTCCTTGAGATTAGATTGGTACTTGCCAATAAGCGAGAGATTTCGATAGTAGAATTTAGAAAAAGGTTTTTCTTAGTTTATGGTATCTATATCCTTGCTTAAGCAGTTTTTCAGTTATAATGAGATTTCGACTGCTAAAATCGTCAATAGATGAACAAGCTCTAGCAATACGAATAAGTTGAGATATATAAACCCCGTAAGATGGAGCACGGGGAACATCCCCGTCAAGATGAGGAAAATTAACAATAATAAAATCAAAATCATCTCTTTTGTCATATATTTTAGAAGAGATCATTCCATTATCAATTTTAAGGTCGAGATCAAGAAACGCTGCATAATTGTCGGACGGGTTAGCTTTATTCAATTTGAGTTCTTTAGAATAAATTGTAGGAATCAGAGCATCAAAGAAAGGGTTATCTAAGTTAAAAATATCATCCAAATGTCGACAAGTTTCATTGAATGCTTTTATAACATCTTCTTGTGATTGAGGATTCAAACGCAACATGAAATCTCTCTCATAGCAGTACAAAAACAAATCTGAGACAAGTGGTGCACAATTCGTACCCATGGGAATACCAATTACCTGACGGTATATAGCATTCCCATAACGTACAAATATGTTATCCAAAAGAAAGGTTAGTGATTCGCAAACTTCTGAGCAAGTCCAATTGGTGTAATATTTCATTTGCTCGTCAGTAAAGAAAGCTTTTTCAGCATTACATGCGTGTGTGTGCCAAGAATGATGTTTTTCCCGGGCAAATACTTTCTGGATTAAGTTAGTAAGCTTATCCTTAATCAAAATATGAAGAAGAGTTGTGTACAGAGTAGAAAAATCGTACGTGCTTACAGTGGATGAAAGATTCGTACCTTTTGTTCTTAAGTTTGTTTAAGACTTCTGAAGAGTTTTTAATAGACCAGAAGAGATTTATTCCAGAATTTTCATAAGTCTTATCACAGTAGAACCTTACATGTTCCTTTACCTTCGTTAAACAAGAAGTCAAACGCATAGATAATTTAGTAGTTGTACATGAACTAGAATTTGCAATGAAACGCTTTTTATATGGTTTATTATGTAGTTTTGGTAACCAATACATTGTAGGAAGTTTATGTTGTGTAATTTTAATATCGGTTCCAAGTTGTTCACACCTTTTGACATGAAACGATGGTCTTTTCGTCAGTAGTAACTGAACTGTATACCCTTTATTACTTTTCTACAGTTACTCCGTTTGCAGCTCAATCATTGAGTACATTAGACTCAAAATGTTCTCTTCGACACCATTTAATACTAAAATTTTGTATAGCCTCCGTAATCTAAACTCGACAATAGTTAAAATCTATCATGGATGGTATTCTATATTTGGGACCTTTATTCAAAAGAGATCGTAAACGTTTATCTTTAATTATCTCAAGATTACCAGTAATCACATGACCAGATGAGAATATAAAAAATTTGAGGTGGCGCAATCTCAATTATCAGGAATATTATCATTAATATTAATGTCGGCCACAATTTCATTATAGTTGAAAATTGTATTTCTGATGGGTTTGTTATATTTGTAGCAGATGATAGGTGGTTCTGTATTTTTAAAGTATTTAGGAATAGTGTCAATTACATTTTTGTCTCTAAAATACTTTGGAGGTCAATAAAATCAATACCTTTATTAATAAAAGGAATTTTCAAGAAGAATCTTTGGTGTTCAGATAATTTTCCATGTGCGATCTGAGAACATGTAGAGTAAAGCTTTGTATCAAACTAGCCGTTCCTATGAGAGGATCTGATCTAAAATAAAATAATTTTATCGGCTTGTATATCACACAGCATATCAAAAGGTCTGATATAGATATCCTAATCAACTAGTATGCGAGAAAACTCATCCTTTCAGCTGTCGTATTTCCCTCTTTTCACCCATTGGCAAACAGAATAATTTCGGGTTAGGCAGCTACTGGGGGGGTATTTGATCCGTAACTACACTGTTTGTTTATATCTTACAGATATGAGATTTAATGTTATGACAAGAATATTGTGCGAATATGATCATGCTTGAATGGGGGTTAGTCTGATAATAACAAAGTAACAAATTGGATACCCTCCCGTGGCAATACTTTGTGCATTTCTATTCAACATAATGTCACGTTATTATCCATAAATGTATCAAATAGGTCTATTACACCTTCTGGTGTGTTTTCAATATAAATGTTAAAAGTTGTTTAACGAAAATCCAAAACACGTTTCGCTACTAATATTTCAAATATAAACTGAGCAAAAACAAGAAAGGTCTCCCATTGCTTTATCATGTCTTTAAAGAAAAGCACGAACGTGCTTTAGTGATATTTTTTATCAATTATCAAATTATACCTTTTTGGAATTGAAACAATATCTTTTCACCTGTCTATTATTGACATTAATGCTGAAATATTGAAACTAAGATGACAGGGGTAAAAGCTAAACATTTAAAAACTGAAATGGCGCTTTATTGTTCAATATCTTTCCTAACAAAACCTAAGCAATCGAATTATCGGTTAGGAACGAGTTTGACCACCATTTCCACGGATACATGCGATGATTCTATGGCGCATGGACGTAACGTAACGTAAAACTAATATTTCTGGCAAATATGTCCATTCTTGTTGTAAAGAACAAGTCAGACCTTGAATATTATCTATTTGGTGGTTTGCTCGCGCTCTGCGACCTAGCTAATCCCAGATGTGTTTAATTTTGATCACTGGAAACCGTAGGCTATGGGAAGACGTTTACGGTATTATTTGGTGTCAATACAATGGGCATTGGGATTTCCCTGTATAACAAAGAGGTCAGTTTTCTGATTTTCCATGGTCCCAACCAAACCATAACACTACCCCATCCCCTACACCACCAACCTTAGCTTCTCTACTAAACAACAGTCAGCAATTTGTCATTTTTGCGTCTATACACATGAATGGAAAAGTAGTAAAGTCAAGCAGGCAAAGCCACATACAAGACGCAACCACCACCAAAACACCGATAGACAGCATCACACACACACACACACAACCACACACCCAAACGCACACTCACACACGAAATGAACACAGAAAACACCAAAAGACACACAAGAACCAGAGACAAACGTTCCACACATGAACAAAATCACAAGCACAAAGACGCAAGACAAACAAAAGGAAGGGTGACAAAGAGAGTACCGCCTTGGCACGGTCAGTAGCAAAAACACCACTGGGGGTTAAACCGGTTTACGGACGTCCTAACCTCACACTTCTCTCAAAGTCACCCTAGCTTTACAAATAGTGTAAATAAAGGTATCCCCGCTGGACTTACCCACAACATAGACGACGGTGAACACAGGATAACATGTAAAACATAGCATAATAACTGTGACAATCCGTCAAATATGTACTCAATGACTTAGCTGAAGTCAGAGCACCTGCAGGTAAGCCGTTAAGGGCACGACAGGGAAAAAGTAATACATGAGTCTGGTAAGCTCATCCTGTATCCAAGTTTAAGAGTATACCATCATAGAGTACTACCCTCGGCCTGTCATCGCGCCAGCAAAGAGGGAAGCGTAGCTACCGACTGTAAAAGGGTCGATAACCAAACATGCAGTCCGTTGCAATATAATAGGATCATAACCTTTCTTTTTAAATGTTTTAATGCGTTTTATAAACAAATCATGAAATGGATATGACCCCGAATTTTCCTAAGTTTGTAGATAACATCCCCATAAAATTCTGGTTGAGAAATGCCTTGTCGCAGTAACGTCCGTAGATTGCAATTATATTTACTAATGAGAGGTAAATTTCGATAATAAAATTTAGAAAAAGTTTTCCGAAGTTTGTGATATCTGTAACCTTGCTTAAGAAGTTTATCAGTTATAACTAAATTACGTCTGTTAAAATCAGGCTCGGACAAACCTAATAAGTTGAGAAATATAAACCCCATAAGATGTAGAACGTGTCACATCTCCATCTAGAAAAGGATAATTAATAATTTTAAAATTAAAATCTTCTCTTTTATCGTATACTTTGGACGAAACTTTATCATTTGTAATTGAAATATTCAAATCTAAAAATGAAGCATTAATGTCAGATTGATTAGCTTTGTTTAAAGACATTTCTTTTGGGTAAATTGAAGAAATCAAAGTATCAAAATAAGGATTATCTAAATTCAAAATATCGTCTAAATACCTTGAAGTTTTATTAAAAGCATTAACAATATCGGTCTGTGTATCAGATTTTAAGCTAAGCATAAAATCCCTCTCGTAGCAATACAAAAACAAATCTGCAACAAGAGGGGCACAATTTGTACCCATGGGTATACCAACAACTTGGCGATATATTGTATCCCCATAACGCACAAATATATTATCCAAAAGAAAGGTAAGATATCTACAAACATCAAGGCAAGTCCACATTGTGTAATGTTCAACTTCTGAATTCGAAAAGAATGAACGTTGAACATTACAAGCAATGAACATTTTGTTTTCTCTGGCAAAGGTTTTTTCTATTAATTTAATACGTTTATCCTTTATAAGATGGTGAGGTAGAGTAGTATAGAGTGCCCTTCCGTCAGCATGGCTCAGATTGAAACGCGATTCGTCTGTAAACAGAATACGGTTTCAATCTACCCTCCTCTAGTTTAGATGACGTCGAGTCCATAAGCATCTAGCTACGCGGTGACGCCTGTTCAAGACTTATCCAATGAAGGATCGGCGTGCTCTAATGGACAGGACATTGCTACGCAGCCGATGTGTACGCACCTGGCTGTGACGGTAGCTGGCAACTGACGTTGACGTAAATGTGTCAACGTAATGTAACGATCAACTCTAGCAGTCGTCACATGTGGTCTTCCTGGTCACAGACGATCTAGGAAAGACCCTGTGTGCCGGTAACGTGTTGTAAGCATTTCAACAGTTTACTACAGTATCCTCAATGACTCGCGACATCTCCTGTGGTCATGCCGCATCTTAAAATGCCAATCGCTGGATTTCTCTCATTTTCAGACAACCGTGACATATTGAAGAAAGGCAAACATCCAAATCTCTTTCAATTTTTCAATTTGCCTCTCTTGTGGAAAAATGTACAAAGCGAACTAAATTGCACAATGAGCCTTGTGTATAGCAGGCACGTAGAAAACCTAAAAAAAATTTCAGCTGTGGACTGCTTAGGGTCAATTGCACGTGGAAACACTGCTCTTTCTCGTAACTGCTTTAGCGCTAGGATAACCGAAATATAATATACATGTTGTTATCATTCTCTTGCAGGATATGCAAGTAACATACACAACTCTCATTCGCCTCTTACATCATCATAAGTATGTCATGCACCTCGTGGTAGGTGTTGTGTTCACCAACAATTTGATGCACTTGGTAGCTACACTAATGTAATTGACGTGTTGATGAACACAATACAGGTGCCCCTATATTACTTTCCAATATGAATAAAGTTAAAATACCTCGAATAGAACTAAAAGCTTTAAATATGCAATCTGTGTCGTCTGTACAAGTACCCAGAAATATTTCTAATTTCTCTTCCCTTCAACCTTTTGTTCGTTTAAAACAACTTAATCTTCAGTCGGCTTCATCTTTTCACATACCATCTCTTTCTATTAATAAATGTTTTTTCAATGGACCAAGAGTTGTACTTTCACCTTTAAAATCTGTTATCCAAAATGTTTCTTCTATTCGTAAACGGTCCTTATGCAGGCGACACAGAGTGTATCCAATTATCCAAAAGTGCTTTGCTAAGAGGTGCATATGTTGTAATAACATTTCTTGTAATTCCACTATAAAATCTACAGTTAATGGTAGAACATTTAATGTCAAGATAAACTCAGACGTTGATTGTACTACTACTAACGTTATTTATGTTTTAACTTGAAACGCGCCTAGTTGCGGTATACAGTACGTAGGACAAACAGGACGTGCTTTGAAAACTCGATTTCGTGAGCATGCATATCAGTGTCGAAATCGTAAACTAAACAATTTTTTATACCAACACTTTCGGAAATCTGGCCATTCTTTTAAAGATGTTTTAGTAAAAATTGTTGAGCATATAACATATGATAAGGAGGCGACTAGTAGCTTTAAATCGAAAGCTAGATTTATATCTGAATTAAATTGGATCAAAAAATTGCAAACACCTTTTCCTTTAGGACTGAATGATAATATTTACCAGACTGGAAATATTTCAAAAGAACCAGATATAGATATTTTTTCAATTTTTTCTATTAGAAAACGCAAATCTCGATCGCATGGCATTCGCAAGAATGGTAATATTAAACGAAAATCTCGTTTGAAATTGACTCTTCTTAATCTACATACTTTACGCCTAATTTCGGGTAAACATGCCATGCTTTCTAGACTTTCCTCCTTATCTATATGTTCATTAAAAGAAATTGACGAGCAAGCCGATAAAATTATTTTTCGATCAGATCCTCTCATAGGAACGGCTAGTTTGATACAAAGCTTTACTCTACATGTTCTCAGACCGCACATCGACAAATTATCTGAACACCAAAGATTCTTCTTGAAAATTCCTTTTATTAATAAAGGTATTGATTTTATTGACCTCCAAAGTATTTTTAGAGACAAAAATGTAATTGACACTATTCCTAAATACTTTAAAAATACAGAACCACCTATCATCTGCTACAAATATAACAAACCCATCAGAAATACAATTTTCAACTATAATAAAATTGTGGCCGACCTTAATATTAATGATAATATTCCTGATAATTGAGATTGCGTCACCTCAAAATTTTGCTATTATCCGGCTGGTCATGTGATTACTGGTAATTTTGAGATAATTAAAGATAAACGTCTACGATCTCTTTTGAATAAAGGTCCCAAATATAGAATACCATCCTTGATAGATTTTAACTCTTGTCGAGTTCAGATTGCGGAGGCTTTACAAAATTTTAGTATTAAATGCTGTCGAAGAGAACATGTTGAGTCTACTGCCCTTTCTTGTTGGAAAAAACTAATTTTTGATATAATTGATAAACGCATTTCCTTTTACAGCTCTAATAAACACCTTCTTCCACCTAAACCTAGAACTTCATTTAGACATCTTAAAAAGGGTTTACAGGATTTCCATTCAAAATACGTTTTTGTTCCTGCTGATAAGGCATCAAATAATGTGATTATTATTTGACGATTACATTATATCGATGTCTTGAAGCAGGAAATTACTAATACCAAGTCATACATTTCAGTTACCACTGACGAAAAGACCATCATTTCAGACCATGTCAAAAAGTGTGAACAATTTGGAACCGATATTAAAATTACACAACATAAACTTCCTACTATGTATTGGTTACCAAAACTACATAAAAAACCATATAAAGCGCGTTTCATTGCAAATTCTAGTTCATGTACAACCACTAAATTGTCTATACTTTTGACTTCTTGTTTAACGAAGGTAAAGGAACATGTAAAATTTTACTGTGATAAGACTTATGAAAATTCTGGAATAAATCTCTTCTGGTCTATTAAGAACTCTTCAGAAGTCTTAAACAAACTTAAGAACAAAAGGTATCTTGCATCCACTGTAAGCACTTACGATTTTTCTACTCTGTACACAACTCTTCCTCATATTTTAATTAAGGATAAGCTTACTAGCTTGATCCAGAAAGTATTTGCCCGAGAAAAAACATCGTTCTTGGCATGTAATGCTGAAAAAGCTTTCTTTACTGACGAGCAAATGAAATATTACACCAATTGGACTTGCTCAGAAGTTTGCGAAGCACTAACCTTTCTTTTGGATAACATATTTGTACGTTATGGGAATGCTATATACCGTCAGGTAATTGGTATTCCCATGGGTACGAATTGTGCACCACTTGTCGCAGATTTGTTTTTGTACTGCTATGAGAGAGATTTCATGTTGAGTTTGAATCCTCAATCACAAGAAGATGTTATAAAAGCCTTCAATGATACTTGTCGATATTTGGATGATATTTTTAACTTAGATAACCCTTTCTTTAATGCTCTGATTCCTACAATTTATCCTAAAGAACTCAAATTGAATAAAGCTAACCCGTCCGACAATTATGCAGCGTTTCTTGACCTAGACCTTAAAATTAATAATGGAATGATTTCTTCTAAAATATATGACAACAGAGATGATTTTGATTTTAATATTGTAAATTTTCCTCATCTTGACGGGGATGTTCCCCGTGCTCCATCTTACGGGGTTTATATATCTCAACTTATTCGTTTTGCTAGAGCTTGTTCATCTATTGACGATTTTGACAGTCGAAATCTCATTTTAACTGAAAAACTGCTTAAACAAGGATATAGATACCATAAACTAAGAAAAACTTTCTCTAAATTTTACTATCGAAATCTCTCGCTTATTGGCAAGTACAAATGTAATCTCAGGGTACTTTTGCGACACGGTATTTCACATCCTGAATTTTATGGTGATGTGATTTACAAACTTCGTAGAATTATTGGACATACCCATTTTCTCACTTTGTTCATCAAATATATAAAACAATTCATTAAAAAGGGATATGATCCTGTATTATTACAACATACTGCATGTTTGGTTGTGAACCCATTTACAGTTGGCAATCACGCTGGCCTCTTTGCATGTACGCCGACAAGAAAGGTTTAGTACTCTATGAAGGCGACCTCTTAAATCCAGAAATGGAAGGAGAACGTCGGATATCTGTACTATTTCATTTTTGTCGTACCCTTTATTACTTTTCTACAGTTACTCTGTTTGCAGCTCAATCATTGAGTACACTAGCGATAGGTGGATACAGTATGTTCAATTAAATGTTTTTTTTTGTTATACATGCACTTTACCACTGTATTTGCCGTCGCGGTTGTTGTAGATTAGTCGGAGAGGGGATACGTTTATTTACACTGTTTGTCTTTTAGGATGGGGATGGAATAAGGGTGAGGTTGGGCGCCCATAAACCGGTTTAAACCCCCGGTGACTTTTGTCACTGACCGTTCCAAGGCGGTACTTCCATCTTCCTCCTATTGTATGTTTGTTTTGTCTTTGTGCGTCTCTTGTTGTTTTTTCTACCCATGTACATTTGCTGTTTCCTTGTGTTGCTGTTCGGGCGAGTGTTTGTTCTGTATGTGGTATTTCCTGCATGACTCATTTTTGTACATGTATGAAAAGATGTACTCCTTAAAATTGAGGGAGGTTTCTATTTTTGGTGAGTATGCACTCGGACGGCATATTTGTCAGTCAAAGAGATCGGCCTTCATTGAACCCTTAACAAAAATTGGATTTTCATATGTATGCACTTTTGCTACTGAAAACAATTTCAGATTCATTAAATAATGCATCTCAGAATAATGAAATGGGTCATTTTTGCGCATCACTCAAACCTTTAGTCCTGATTCTGACTATGACTATGACTTGCTTCACGATAAATATTAAAAACTTCCAAAGTCAATTGTATGTATGTCGATATGTATACAATACATTTCTTATTTGAAAATAAAGAAAATTACATAAATTGGTGTAGCACATGTTGCTTAATGCTTAATTCTGTTCGTAATAATTTAGAAATATACAATCAAATTAATTATTTAAATGTATGTGTTCTGTATCCATGTAACGTTTGCGTTTCAATCGATCCAATTATTCTTAAAGTATTTGAATGTAAACACTACAACTAGCATTCGACGTCAGGTCTTGACATCGAGACGTCTGGGAGTTATTATGAGTCATCACACAATTAGAACATTTCACAAATTATGAAAGGTAAACAAACATTTTATAAAACGTGCATCTAGTTACAAACAAATGAATTTAAGGCCAAGTCTTTGCATAGGCCATTGTCTGTAGCAATTAAATACTTGTAGAAACAGAGGTCCAAATAGGATACGTACATTTAACCCTTTCGCTGCCAATGCCGGATCTGTGATTACCTATGCAAACAGTTTGAATCCAGATAAGACGCCGAGTAACTCGGCGTCTCATCAGGATCCAAACTGTTTGTTACTGTTACTATGTTTTTGAAACAAAAATGAAGAAAATCAAAATAATGAAAATTTGTAGCAGACGACAAAGTTAGCAGACGACAGAGTTTGGCAGCGAAAGGGTTAAACATTTTCAAGAATAGCAACTTTATTTCTCCATCAAACTCTTTACTGTAACCACTCCTTAGAATGTCTCAAAGAGATGCTTCTAAAGAATGTTCACAGAATAAGGTTTGGTGGAGAAATGGCGATTTGAGTTTTTAGTTACTCACCTTTATATGATGCTCCGTAGAAATACTAAACCCGTCGATCAATAGTATATGTACTTGAATACCTGCATGTTTGTGTCGTTATTTTCTTGATTGGGGAGTCTCGATAGCAGCGGAAAAGTAATCTTGCATTCGAATAAGTTTAATGTTTGGTAGATTTCGAAACACGTACTGCACGTATGGCTCTACGTGCCGATGAATAGTTTTATTGTTATAAATGATGACAGATGTTGGGGCAAATTGGTTCAATATATATGCATATAATCACACACTCTTATCATATCGTTACAGTGTTGCGATGTTTGGTGTTGATTATATTGCTAGTGGGGTTTTATGTCGACCTATTAAACACGAATAAACATAATACTTTCTTGAGATATAGTACACAATAAAACGATATTGAGATTTTTTACTGTCTTTCCTAAACTTAAATAATAAAAACTATTTAATGTGTAACATATACAGTACAACCAGTCTTAAACGACCATTCAATATTGAACACAGGAGTCTTGAAAAGCAGGCGGTTGTTTAATGCAGGGCAAAGTAGTGCCGAAAGCTTCTATTAAAGCTTATTGCATTACTTTATATCGACATAAAGCTACCACCTGCCTTAATGGTATATACCCATAATAATACCTCGTTTTGATGGTCGCATATACCTTTACTTCATAAATACGCTTTAGCAAACAGATGAAACCTAGAATCCGTATGATCAGGGCCTGCTCTGTTTGCTTATGATATAATGTAGATATGATTCTACAGTTTCTGTCATAGTTAAAACTTCATAATATTTATGTGCCATTTATATTTATACATATGGATATAGATCTAATCTGATTAATGTTCATGATGTCTTTATTTCTTACATGAATATTCAGAGGGTAAAGTGTTAAGACAGATTCTACAGCATTGTAATATATTTCCTTAACTGATGACTTGTAATTACCTGTGAGATCGAGGCCCGGAAGAGTTTAACCCATTACCTCATAGGCTATTTTTAGATCCAACCTCTTTGAATGAATCAACCGAAAAGGAGCATTAAGTAGAGAAAAGGACAATTTTAGAATTTTGTAGTTTGAAACCATTGTGATAAATAGAGCATTTGCTCCTATAGGAGCAAATGCTCTATTTATCACAATGGTTTCAATAAGTGACTTTTGCAGAGGCGTCAAAAGGCGTCAATATGAGGGAATGGGTTAAGCTAATATAATCTGTACGGGTGCTCACATGTGCCTGAAACACTATTAGGTGTTTAATATACAAATGACCAAAGGGAATCTTCAAATATACGTTTATGTTTGTCTTGTGCCTTGTTCTAGTACTTGTACGTGTGTAGGTGTTTGAGATTTGCATTTCTCGTGAGAGGGAGCGCTGATTAATTACTGTGACTCGCTCGGATCTTGCCGAGTTTCTTTATGTTCAACATTCTTCGGCGCTACGTGACCTTTACAGTACCGCAGTGCCCTAAACTCCAAACTATCCAATTTATTGTCGTGCTGCCCTAGACCCAGCAGAGCCGATAACAAGCAAGGTTTTACGCAAGCGTAAAATGGCTGCGTAACATGTCTTAAACTTTAAGCAGGATAGAAAAAAGAGGGAGCAATATTGTTTAGTACTTTTAATTAACAGATACATTGGGAAAACATGACTGTAATGTATGAATTAATAGCAGAAATGGGGGAATATTTTAATGAGCCATGATGCATAATACCTGTGTATGACACCAATAATACACATTACGTCACGGATCAATGTTATTCATTTGCTGAAACACACTGACGTAGAAACCATTATCAAATTAAGTGATGTTCACAAGCCATACAAACTCCCATACTTACAGTCTACATGATTTTTTTGAATAGGTCGACTCAATGCCCATTAACCTTTTCACTTATAAAAGGTCTCAGCTAAATAACTTTACCAAAGCCGAAATGCAAACAAAGGACTTATATTTTTATGTACAAAATGGTTTTAAACCAAAAGCACGTAAACTAAGGGTGCTAAGAAAAAAAGAGAAAAAATGTTAAGCTTCCACCGAGGATCGAACCCACGACTAATAGGCTGTGAATTGTATAGCTTAAACTCCACCAATCGGTACATCTATTTAGACAAATAAAACGCTGTATATATTACTTAAAACCAAAATCAGCAAACGATCAGTCCCGCCAGGGATGGGGACAGGACTGATGATGTTATTATGTAGGGATGAAATTTGGGGATGATGAGATAATATTATTAAACCCCCGTGTATTTGTTTGAGGTGGTGGTATATTATGATTTTGCTATGTAAGTCTTAGATCACTCTAAAACAGGTAATTTTACTCTTATATGATGATATTATTATGTAGGGGTGAAATTTGGGGATCATGAGATAATATTATTACCCCCCCCCCCGTATTTGTTTGAGGTGGTGGTATATTTTGATTTTGCTATGTAAGCCTTAGATCACTCTAAAATAGGTTAACCAAGTATGTACTCTTATATGATTTTGTTGTCTAAGCCTTGGGTCATTCTAAAACAGATTGAAAGAAGGGCGCCAGAACCCCCACTCCCTATACTACTTTCGGCGCTACGTGATCTGTTCAGTGTCGCAATGACCTAAACTCCGAACTGTCCTAATTAATGTCGCAGTGACCTAAACTCCGAACTTTCCTATTTAGTGTCGCAGTGCCCTGGGTTTTCTATGGTTTCAACATTACTTTATTTCAACTTCATGAATGCTTTCAGAATTTCAACTTTGCAAAATCACTCTTTAACGTTCAAGAATTTGCGATTTGAATTTTACTAATTCACAATTATATGCATTCACGATTTCAACTTCATGGATTCAGTCAACTTCACGAATTCACGATTTCAAGAATTCACAAATCATGAATTTATGAAGTGTGTATAAACAGTTGAACTTCGATATCTCGAACTTCAAGGGACCATACAAATTAGTTCGAGATAACAGAGGTTCGAGTTATCCGATTTCTAATCTGAACAATTTCTCAAGTTTTCACAGCTTAATGCACGTTTAAAGTAATGCTGACAGATCCTACAGGAGCTTTCAGCATTACTTTAGAGGAATTTCATATTGTTAATTTTGGAAGGACAGAATTTTTAGTTCGGGTTATCCCGTAGTTCGAGTTATCCGATTTCGAGATATCGAAGTTTAACTGTAGTTAACTTTGAAAGCATGAAACGGGGGAACTGGCATATGGTCTACTCTGTAAATGCGTGAAAACACGTTTATATGAAGGAAAGGGCGAAATATTCAGCATTCAATGGGTTATTCATGAAATATAGAAATAGCACCGGAGCGTACATGAATCCAAAATATATTGTACACACCGTGATTTTAGGGGTCCGGGACATGCAACCTCGAGAAAATTTAAAGAATTTCATTAGTGTTTTAAAAACCTTGGTGATAAAAAGAGCACTTGCTCTTATATGAGCAAATGCCCTATTTTGTAACAATTGTTTCAAAAGATGACTTTTACAGAGGCGTCAAAAGACGTCAATATGAGGGAATTGGTAAAGCTAACCTGACAAGACAGAATGTCTGTAAATCTAACCCACCTTCACCCATCTCCATTCCCCATGAGACTTTAATTTTGTTCCCATTTGTCCGTAATAATGTTTTTACCTAAGTGTCCTTTCAGATTGATGTAAAGCACGTGCGTTGCCGATCTTTCAAAAAAGTAAACCTGTTGCAGAGGTTGTTTGTATTCAAGGAAACGTTTACTCAAACAAAACAATGAGGGACAATGATGTCAAGGAAATGTTCGAAGTTTATTAACACATGGTTTCACAAACAGCTTGTGTGTTCAATTTCCCGGTTCAGACGCACGGGCCCATGTGTTCGGCGTAGACCTTGTGACCGTGATAACTGCATATTCCCTGGGCAAAGTAGCAGCTGAAAATATTAATGAAATGACAATGTTGCATATACTAAACGGTTTAGCATGCTGATATAAAACTCCATATCAGATCAGGCGAGTTAAGAATTCGTTCAATGTCCGTGCAGAGTTGTCGTTCGTTACTCTCACATACACCTCTGCGATGAGCTCAATGACAAGAATCTTGGCAAAACCAATGGTTAGTGTTTTATGGTTATCCGATTCAACAGTTTATATTGATGAGGAGGAGGATCGTGATGACGATGATGATGATGACTATGATAATGATGAAAGTGATGAAGTAAATAATGATGAATTGCTATTACAAAGACATAGTACCTGTTGTCGTAAGTGACGAGGGTTTTCCCATTGTGGGCACACACGGGCTCAGGGGCCATGGTGGAACAGTCTCTCCTCAGAACCTCTGCGCACTCTGGTGAGCCGTACAGGGGCTTGTCCGCCACGGCCACAGCTGAAGCACGGGCAATAACGGTACAATTGATAAATACAACGAACGCTTACGCTATAGCGTAAGTCGTGACAAACTTAACAACCCCTTTTCCTTATAGGCTATTTTTAGATCCAACCTCTTTGAATAAATCTACTGAAAATGCGCATTTACTAGAGAAAAGTATTTTTTTAGAATTGTGTAATTTAGAAACCATTTTGATAAATAGAGCAATTGCTCCTATGGAGCAAATGCTCTATTTATCACATTGGTTAAAAAAACGACTTTTAAAGAGTCGTCAAAAAGGCGTTAGTAGGGGGTGGGGTAATCAAAGGAGCCTTTAACTCTTTCGCTGCCAATGGCGAATCTGTGATTACTTATGCAATCAGTTTGGATCCAGTTGAGACGCCGAGTGACTCGTCATCCCATCAGGATCAAACGTTTGAACAAAAGAAAAGAAAATTCAACTAGAACTGTAAGCCAAAGGCTAACGAATACCCCCCACCTGTCTGCTTGTCAGAACACCTATAATCAATCTGAACATATGCACATACAAAAACATGAAGAGATTTAAAAACAATACATGCCCCAACCTAATTTATGTAATAAAAATGAAGAATAATTCAGAGAAACAAGACCCTTTCATGAGGTTTTTGTCAAATGCAAAGTTCTAAAGCTACGTACCTTTTCAGAAAAAACATTAAGTTCAAGGACAATAACTCTGACAAAAATTATTCAACCATACCCATATTTGAACTTAAGCTTTACCTCATCTAGATTTAGCTCTATGTCAAATATGAAGATAATATCTCTAACCACTTCCAAAGAAAGACCGGAAAATTGAAAATTTGACAAAAAATTAAAGTTCAAGGGCCATAACTCTGTCAAAAATTATTCAACCACACTGAGATTGGGAATTAAGCTGTAATTCATCTAGAGTTAGCTTTAAGCCAAATATAAAGTTAATATCTGCAACGACTTCCAAAAAAAGTCTGGAAAATCCCAAATTTGAAGAAAAAAATTAAAGTTCAAGGGCAAGAACTCTGGAAATTATTATTCAACCTGGCTGAGATTGTTACATAAGCTGTAACTTATCTAGATTTAGCTTTGTTCTAAATATAGAGTTGATATCTCGAGTAACTTCCATAAAAAGTCAAGAAAACGGAAAACATTAATAGGGGACTAAAAGGGGAGTGGTCCGATCATAATGGAAATATGCGGTGCACATGTTTATATGGTCATATGGCTATACATGAACTTTCAACAAAATTGAAGCAAAACTGTAGAAGAAGAAGGCCGGACAAAATTGTGTCCACGGACGGACAGACGGACGGACAGACGGACAACCTGATTCCAGTATACCCCCAAACTTCTTTGTGGGGGGTATAAATACATGTATAGAAATTTGAGCGGAAGACAACTTTGCAGGCGACAAAACCACTGACACTAGAGTAATAAATAGGAGTTTTCTGAATTACTTTTAACCTCCATTAAGGTACCACCTGACTAAGAGACCTAGACTTAGACCGTTTTAACCCTTTCGCTGCCAATGCCGGATCTGTAATTACCTATGCAAACAGTTTGGATCCAGATGAGACGCCGAGTAACTCGGCGTCTCATCAGGATCCAAACTGTTTGTTACTGTTACTATGTTTTTGAAACAAAAATGAAGAACATCAAAAGAATGAAAATGTGTAGCAGACGACAAAGTTAGCAGACGACAGGGTTTGGCAGCGAACGGGTTAATGGTTGCCTAAGATAGGTGTAACAGTATATACAGCAAAACCCCAGTAAACCGGAATTCTAATAGAGAACAATTTAGATACTTTTATACAGGTGACTGCTTAATACAGGGGGAAAGTCACACAAAAAGTTCCAAAGGAGCTTTCTGTACGACTTTTGTCCTGCATTAAGCTACCACATGACTTCCAGACCGCTATTTATGCATAAATGCACATCCGGTTTAGAGGGTTTTTGCTGTAGATATGCATCCACATGTACTTAAAAAACACAAAATAACAAACAAATGAACTTTCTTGTGAGGCAGTGAAAATATCATTTTACATAATGAATATACGTGTAAGAAATAATAATTCATGAATATGGTTTATTTTTAAATTGGCATTATGAACACTTTTGCCTATTGCAGAAAACTGTAGAGTTACATATATATTAAAAGAATCTAAAAGAATGGACCCGCATCAGACAGCTCCTACAGAGGCTTCTGATCTGGATCTTCTCTGTTTGCAAATGCGTAAAAATGCGTCTCGCTAACTCGTTTTCCACCATAGCATAGGTAATTCAATGGCAAACACTTAATGTTTGACACTTACCCCGTGTTTATGAAAAGCAATTGAAGAAATTTCAAATTCAGGCCTAATACAAATGAAGTTTGTTTTGGTAGGGAAATGAGGTGTACTTACCAACAATAAGAAACAAACACGCGAATTTAAGCATCGTTTTTCCGTGAAGCAGATGGACTTCCAACAAATCTGTCCCAATCACTGTAAAAATACTTCCTAACGCTGCTCTCTTATCTTAGACCATGGATGACCTACATTTGGCAACCCTTTATCTGATATATATACGATTTTTCACGTTTTTGCAAACAAGGTGGACCTAGATCAGGATCTGCTATTTTTTCTTATGAAATACTGATCTTAGAATGTCTGCAATAATAAAATATTTCCCTTTGTTCATAATGTTATTGTAAAAATTCAGGTAATAAATACCATAAACTCATTATTCCATACAGAATATTCATGAGATAAAGCGTCAACTCTTTGCGCTCGAATTAAATGCCGTCTATAAAAATGCATCTGGATCCAAACTGTTTGCATTCGTTATCACAAGTTCTCCGATAGGGTTACATGGTTCACTCTTTGACTACTTTGGATAAACCTGTAGGGGTCTTACAATGATACCTATCTATAACGACCACTAAATTATGTTAATTATTTGTTATTTAGGGCAGGTGGCTGCTTAAAACAATGTGAAGGTAAAACAGAACGCTCCTGTAGGAGCGTTCTGTTTTACTTTCACCTTGCTATTAGCAGCCACCTGATTTTTACACAAACTACTTGATGTAATTTAGTGGCCGTTATAGAGAGGTTTTACTGTATCTGCAAACTGTTTGGATCCGGATGAGATACAAAGCAATTCGCCGTCTCAACAAGTGACAAATTGGTTTCTATTGTGCTTTGGAAAAATAAGGAAAACTCGAAAGTGAAATTGAAGCAGACGACAAAGTTGCAGACGGCATTTACGTGGCAGCAAAATGGTAAATCGTGTCTCTATGTCACGATAGAGCAATGCCCCAGTTCTGATTCTAAGATAAAAATTATCGTTGACCAAAACACACGTTTTCTTGTATACTAACCCTGTACACGATAGATGCATATTTTCATATTTTTGAAAACAGGGTAGACCCAGATCAGACGGCTCCTGTAGGATCTGTTATATCAGGGTTTGCCCAGTTTTTTTTAGATCTGATTCCATAGTTTACATCAAAGAAATATGTTCCTATGTTCATATATCATTATAAAATGTCTTACATAAATATGTATAAGTTATTAATTTCCCTCTAACAAATTAACCCTTCGCTTGCTGAATTTTAAAATACATTTCTCCGTCTTTTCCCATGCACTGTGGTATAATTACATATATCTTCACTGTGTACAAGTATTTCGCTGTGCAATCACTGCTGTGGAGTGCACTGGTTGCACAATCAACTTGTAAATAGTGCAGACCCAGATGAGACAGCTCCTGCAGGAGCTGTCTCATCTGGGTCTTCACTATTTACAGGTACGTATATTGACGTAAGGAGCAAGCGAAGGGTTAATTCAAGAAAAAATGACATCATGAATATTAATTACATTTAGATTATTCTTTAACATTTTCTTTCATATGAACATGTTTTCACGCATTTGTAAATAAAGAATACCCATATCAGACGGCATCTATACGATTCAGATCTGTTTCTTTACTTTCTAAAATGACTATGTAAATGTTTCACTTTCCATATTTCATTATAACTATTTTGTCCATGAACACTGTAATGAAATTTAGAATTAACATAGACCAGGGGAAGGGTTAAACGTCATATGAAAGTAGGACATTTTGGCTCAGACAGAAGCCGTAGTATCAGATCTATATCAACCCATAACCAAACAGAGCAGACTCTGATCAGACGACTCGTTTAACCATTTCGGCGCCAAATTTCTAATTGTCGTCTGCAACCCAATTATGTTAAAGCATACGGTTAAATAAGGAAACGAGATAGATACATGCAAATTACAAAAGAATAAAGCACATTCAAATATAGAAATAGAGTTTGAGACAAAAAATGAAGTCCCTGATCAGAAGCCGCCTTTTAAGGCGGTGTCTGATCAAGGACTGCACTATTCTAGATTCAAGGCCAGCGATACCCTAGCCCGCCCCCTCCCCCCATTAGCGAGATTTTATGACACCTTTTATCACTGTAACGCTTAATACATCCTCTATCGAATGTCACTTGTTGGACAATATATGGATGCTGATAAAGCCTAAAAAAGGTGGCATTGACGGTCATTAGAAAAGTGCTAGCCCTATGGTTTATATCACTGTTTAAGAGGCCACACATGGGCCTATAGAACGTATGTTCTGTAGGGTTGCGAAAGAGCGTAGATAAAGGAAGAAATGTGGAGTTATTCTTCCAGGAAAGAAGTCCGAAGGATCTCATCCAACGGGGCTTGACTGACAATTGCCCATGGAGCTCATAGGGCCTGATTTGTAGAAAGCTGAGATCTACGTCAGATAGATCGGAATATGCCAGTTAGATAATGGTGGCAATCCACCGAGAGATGGAAACTGTCAAAATTTCTAAAACGTTTAATCAGGATCCGAGTGATCTAGATCTCGGGAGAGACTGAGATTCACAAGAGGATCCTGAGGCGACCGACAGGAACTGCATCTTAGTAAGGAAACCCAATTGACAGAACAGAGTGACTGAGCCACCAGGGTCCATGCTTATAAAGCGTTTTAGTTGAGTTTGAGTTCGTTCTCAAGCTTTTGATTGGTCAGATTTGAGTTCTCAAGCTCTTGAGAACGAACTCAGACTCAACTAAAAGTTTTATAAACATGGACCCAGAATTCCAGCTAATGAAGTCTTCTTCAACAGATAAGACGTGGATTTCGCTACTTCCTTTAGCTGTCGCAAATGCGAGAAGGACAAGTCTTTCACGTCAGGTGTGTTAAAGAGGCCTGATCTAAATTACAAATATGGGTCATGCAGAAAACACCACATACAGAACAAACAACCGCCCGAACAGAATTTACATAACTATCAAAAACATAAAGAGACGCACAAAGAAAAAAGAAACATACATTAGGGGAAGATAGAAGAACCGCCTTGGAACGGTCAGTGACAAACGTCACTGGGGGTTTAAACCGGTTTAGGGGCGCCCAACCTCACACTTATTCCATCCACACCCTAAACGACAAAGAGTGTAAATAAACGTATTCGTATCCCCTCTCCGACTAATCTATAACAACCGCGATGGCAAATACAGTGGTAAAGTGCATGTAAAACGAAAACATATAAGTGAAACAAACTGTATCCACCTATCGCTAGTGTACTCAAGACTCGTACGGTGCTTAAATAGTGAGAGACCACTATCCTTTGATAGTACTGATTGTGAGTTTCTTTTCCGAAAAGAGAAAAACTAGAAAGTCAAGGTCTGATTGGATCAGTCTGTTTCTGACCATACCAATCTGTGAATACCTTACATTTTATAAACAAAGTCCGCTACCGAATCGAGGACTCCAAAGAGACACGAAGGGACCAAGCTGAGCAGCGACCCGAAAAGAGATAATAAATACAGGGTACCGCCACTCGTTGTGGGGGAGATTCTGACCGTTGTCCCACAAAGATGAAATCTTGCGACGGGATGAGATCAGATTTCTCTGGATTCAGTACTAGTCCCAAATGAGACACGACCTTCCAGCTGAAGCGGAGGTTAAGACGAAGAGAACGGGGAAGGAACTGCTTAAGCGACCAGTTAACGAAATACTGAATCAGAGTGACACCACTCTGCTGGAGATAGGCCGCGACGACTACCATGGGGTTGGTGAAATCTATGAGGGCCATAGAGAGGACAAAGAGCAGAGCCCGGAACTAGTAAACGGTACTCCATGGCAAAAGTGCAGGAGGTGTCTGTCTGCTGGGTGAACCGTGACATGAAAATATGCGTCAGAGAGATCAATCGAAACGCACCATTGGTTAGGTTTGATAGCCAGCAGAATGGACGAGATGGTCTCCATCTTTAAATGTTCGACCTTTACGTACTTAGAGTAGAAATGTCGTCGAAAGGCACCCTCTTTTCTTTGAAACATGAAAGAGACGGCTGTAAAAGCCCGCCGAATTCTCGGTCAGTATCCTTTCTTTGTCCCTTTTGAGAGAAGTGAGAACTCGGCATCCTGTATATTCGCGTAATCCGACAATAGATGAATATGGGCTCTGGAAAGAGGAGGCTGCCGAACCAGAGGGATATGATAGCCTGCCTCTTCAACGGAGAAGGTCCAGGGATCTTGAGTGGTATTGCGCCATGCTGCGACAAAATGAACCCACCAACAATAATAGAATATTAGATCGGAGGGGTGCAGAAATGAAAAGTCCCTCAAAGGGACAGAACCCCTAGGTCGGGGAAGAGCCCTGGGGTAGGAGGGAACAGGGACCGGTCAAAGGTGGCTCTTGGCCGAACCCCACGGAATGGGAAATTGTTTGTTCTTAAGGCTCCTTACCATAATTATTTATAAGGGCCCTAAGAAGGTTTGCGCTTAGCCACTGGGACTTTGGGGATTTTCCAAGGGAAAGGGGAAGAACTCCTTGGAGAAGTTTTGTCCACCTGTTCCTTCTCCATAATGTTGCATCCGAAAAGAAGCTCGAAGGCAATGGGACCCATCCGCTATTAATCCTTGGAGATGTTTTGCAGGGCAGATGCGTATTGGATAAAAGAATCGCGACGACCCTAGGCCCAGGGCAGCTGAGCCGAAGGTAGATAGAGCAGCAGCTAAGCGGTCTAGGTTAGAAGTAACTCCCATTTGCTGTAGTATCTGGCGCAGCTCCTATCGCTCGAGTAGATACAACGAGACCCTGGGGCTGTTGGCATCTGGCAAGGAGATCCGGTCGAATAGTCCAGGGTGGCCGTCAGAAGAGACCGGGTGCCTGAGAGAGAAGGAAGGAGCCATTGCTCTCAAATATTTTAGGACATGGTCCAACCGGCTGCTAGCCTGAATGAGATACTCTACGTCTGCATCTGCTGGACCTGCATATAGGAAAGCAGTTGCCCCTCTTGCTGCCGTGCATCAGTCTTGATGAAATGAATCTCATTCCTTTATACTATGTTATTGCGGCTACTCGCGTTAGCAAACAGTTTGGATCCAGATGAGATGCCGAGAAACTCGAAATCTCAGCAGAATACATCCTGTTTGACGTTCAGTAAATAGTTGTATCAAAAGTTTGAAGGACTCGGGATCTAGTAAATTTGCTCCATGTTCAAGGCTGAGCTAACATCATTTTTACAGCGGGACGACTTGATGATTCAGTGTTTACATGCCTCGTTTCTTAGGTGGCTCTATGAACAAGGACATTTTTATCGGGACAGAAACTGTAGAAACAGATTTGTAATATTTCAGCAGCAAACAGAGCTGACCCTAATCAGACGGCTCATGTAGGAGTTTACTCTGTTTGCAAAGAAGTAAAGGGTTAAGTACATATACTGTACATAAGCTACGTATATAAGTAATAAATGTTACAAAAGCCAGTTCCGTTTCTAAAATACACTTTGTATTCGAATTCTTCATTTCTTAGACACGTTTATGTTCACATGCATCATTCCGTAAATACGTGCTATATCTCGATGTTTCATTCCTTGTACATGTATGTATACGTGCTATTCCGAAATACGCCATATTCGCTTTGTTTTCAGTTTTGATATGTATGCTAAACATTTCTAAAATACGTGCTATATATACGTGTTATGTGATCATGCTTCTTTTCTTACACATGTTACGTTACCATGTTTCATTTCTTAAATATATGCTAAATTATTATGTTTCATTTCCTATACTCATTTGTTATATTACCACCACGTTTCATTTTGGTCAGTGCGTTATATATTACCATGTTTCATTGTATGAATGGGTTAAAGCTTACATGTCAAAGCTCCCCCCGACCTCCTCCCTCCACCCACCCCGCCTTGTTCCATTTTTCGAGAATAATGTTTTCACCTTTCAAATTGACGTTACGCAAGTGCGTAAGTGCGTATCGCTTCGCTAGCTACGTCCATGACAGTCAGTTTTTCAAAAATGAGAAAAGTAAAAATGGGTGCAAAGCCTGTTTGTTTTTAAGGAAGACATTTATTCAAACAACAAAATGAAGGACAATGTCATTGAAATGTTCGAAGTAGTCATCATAGTTTATTTACGCATGGTTTCACAAACAGATTGTGAGTTCAATTTCCCGGTTCACACGCATGGGCCTGGATGATTGGCATAAACCGCGTGACCGTGATGACCGCATATTCCCTGGGCAAAGTAGCAGCTGAAAATATTAATGAATGGACAATGTTGCATCATACAAAACTACAGTACTTCTACTACAGAAGAACACATTTAAACCAGAATTTTATGGCAGAACAATTTAGATCTTTTAGGCAGGTGGTTACTTACTCCAGGTTGAAAGTCATGCAGAAGCTCATTTTGAGGTTTTCTTAATGACTTTCAACCTGCATTAAGCTGCCACCTGAAAGACCGGATTGGATACTAATTTTACGTCCGGTTTAGAGAGGTTTACTCTACTACTTATATTACTACTACTACTACTTCTACTACTTCTTCTTCTTCTTCTTCTTCTTCTTCTTCTTCTTCTTCTTCTTCTTCTTCTTCTTCTTCTTCTTCTTCTTCTTCTTCTTCTTCTTCTTCTTCTTCTTCTTCAAATAACTGAAATACTGTTGGTCGGACGTAAAACCCAACTCACTCACTCACTCACTCTTCTTCTTCTTCTTCTTCTTCTTCGTCCTCCTCCCCCTCCTCCTCCTTCTTCTTCTTCTTCTTCTACTACTACTACTACTACTACTACTACTACTACTACTACTACTACTACTACTACTACTACTACTATTATTATTATTATTACTACTACTACTTCTACTACTACTACTGCTACTGCTGCTACTATGTGATGCAGATAGAGAATGTGGTTTTAATTGTAGGACCAACAGAAGTTTTTTTTTATTATTGTAGAAGTACATTTAGTTGAAATAATAATAATTTATAAGAAGGTGATGATAATGATGATGATGATAATAATGATGATGATAACAACAACAATAAAAATAATCATTATAATCATCAACATTATAATAATAATAATATAACAATATCTGTTGTGAATAAGGACTTATTTCTGCAAAGACATGCAGTAAACACTGTCTTAAGCGACCATTTAAAAGAAATCTAATTATTGGTCTTTAAGATAGGTGGTAGCTTAATGCAGGTCAAAGGTAATGCAAATTTTCCTATATGAGCTTTCTGCATTACGTTTCCCCTGCATTAAGCAACCACCTTCTTTTAAAATTCATATATAAATAAATGGCCGCACTTAACCCTGTCCATGTTCTATGTGTATTCCATATTCATGGACAAATTAGTTATAATGAAATATGGGAGGCTGAACATTGTAGCAATTTTAGAAAGTACAGTACAGTACAGTAGTCTACTCTGTTAACAAATGCGTGAAAACACGCTTGTACATTGTATGAAGAAAAGGGTTAAGACAGGTTCTGCTGAGGTACCTGTTGTCGTAAGTGACATTGACGTCCCCATTGTGGGCACACACGGGCTCAGGGGCGTAGGTAGAACAGTCTTTCTTCAGAACCTCTTGGCACTCCGGTGTGCCGTACAGGGGCTTGTCTGCAAAGACCACAACTGAAGAACGTGCAATAACGGCACAGTAAATATATATAATGAGTAGGCTATTGTGGATGTCATGACAACCCTAACCCATTACCTGATAGGCTATTTTAGATACAACCTCTTTGAATAAATCTACCGAAATGGAACATTAACTAGAGAAAAGGAAAATTTTAGAATTTTGTATTTTGAAACCTTTGTGATAAATAGAGCATTTGCTGCCATAGGGGCAAATGCTCTATTTATCACAATGGTTTCACAAAATGACTTTTACAGAGTCGTCAATATGAGGGAAAGGGTTAAGAACCGCATACGTCTTAACCCTTTCCCTCATAGGCTATTTTTGGATTCAGCCTCTTTGAATAAATCTACCGAAAAAGAGCCTTTACTAGAGAAAAGGAAAATTTTAGAATTGTGTATTGTAGAAACCATTGTTATAAATAGTTTATCACACCGGTTTAAAAAAGTGACTTTTACAGAGGCGTCAAAAGGTGTCAATATGAGGGAATGGGTTTAAGGAAATATTAAATATTTGGCTGCCAATGACAAATCTGTGATTACCTATGCAAACAGTTTAGAACCAGATGAGACGCCGAGTAACTCGGTTTCTCATCAGGATCTAAATTTTTAACACAATGAAGAAAATTCAAGTACAGAAATTGGAGCGGAAGACAAAATTTGAAGGCGACAAAATCACTGACACTAGAGTAATAAATAGGAGTTTTCTGCATTACCTTCAATCTCCATTAGGCTACCAACTGTCTTAGAGACCTAGAATTAGACCTTTTTAATGCTTGCCTAAGACAGGTTCTGACGTATATAGTACAGTAAACCCCGTCTAAACCGGAATTCTAATAAAGAAACACTTAGATACTTTTAGGCAGGTGGCTGCTGAATGCAGGGTTACATAAAGGGACTTTCTGCATGACCCCCCCCCCCCCGCATTAAGTTGCAATCTATCTCCGAGACAGATATCTATACTACATTGTGCGTCCAGTATAAAAGTTTTTTTACTCTAGATATACATCTACCTATAAACAAATGAACTTTCTTGTGAATCAATGAAAATAACTCTTTTCATAATATTCGTGTAAGAAATATTAATTCATGAATATTAATTGGCTGAATTATTTTTAAATTGGCATTATGAACATTTTTCACTTTTGCAGAAAATTGTACAGTTACATGTACATTATTTCATATCTAAAAGAATCGACCCTGACCAGACAGTCTCGTTAACTTGTTTTCCACCATAGGTAATTCAATGGTTAACTTGGCAAACTATTTGACACTTAACTACGTTTTTGAAAAGAAATTTAAGAAATTTCCAATTGAGATCTGATACAAAGTAAGTTTGATTTGGTAGGGAAATTAGATATACTTACCAACAATAAGAAACAAACACACGGATTTAAACATCTTTTTTCCGTAGAGCAGATTGACTTCTAACAAATCTGTCTCAATCACTGCATAAATACTACTTAACGCTGGTCTCTTATCTTAGACCACGGTTGACCTACATTTATCTGATAACTGCCAATTTTCACATATTTGCAAACAGAGTAGACCCAGATCAGGAGCTGTTACTTCTTCTTATGAAATTATGTAGACAGTTTCTGCCGTGGTAGAAATCCCTTTGTTCATAATGCCATTGTAAGAAATCGGGTAAACAAAATCCATAAGTTCATTATTTCATATACAGTAAAACCTCTCTATAACGGCCACTAAATTACATCAAGTATTTTGTGTTAAAGACAGGTGTCTGCTTAAAGCAAGGTGAAAGTAAAACAGAACGCTCCTGTAGGAGCGTTCTGTTTTACTTTCACCTTGCTTTTAAGCGGCCACCTGCCCTAAATACCAAATAATTAACACAATTTAGTGACCGTTATAGAGAGGTTTTACTGTATGAATATCCATGAGATAAATGGTTAAGTCTTTGCGCGCAAATTAAATGTCTATAACAATAGTGCCAAAATGTCACAAAATACGCCCGTCAACTGTCTGGAAGTTGAAAGGCCATTACTCCATATCAGGTGGCAAAAGTTCACGGAAATTCATAAAGAAAGGGTAGATAATTCTGGAGTGCCAGGGGAAATCTTGCTATTTATCGAACCTGACTGCGACATTATGGTAATATACATGCTGACCAAATTTGAAAAGGATTGGATTACATTTATTTAAGTTAGAGAGCAGACAAGCAAACATTCACGGAAATTCATAAAGAAAGGGAAGATAATTCTGAAGTGTCTGGGGGGCAATCTTGCTGGCCATCGCAATTGACTGAGACATTATGATAATATACATGCTGGCCTAATTTGAAAAGGATTGGATAACATGTGTTTGAGTTTTGTTTGACAAGTAAAAATTCACGGAAATTCATAAAGTAAGGGGGGGTAATTCTGGAGTGTCTGGGGGTAATCTTGCTGGTTTTCGAACTTGACTGAGATGTTAAGGTAATTTACATGCAGACAAAATTTGAAAAGGATTGGACCACATTTGTTTGCGTTAGAGAGCGGACAAGCAAACATTCACGGAAATTCATAAAGTAAGGGGAGATAATTCTTGAGTGTCTGGAGGCAATCTTGCTGGTTATCGAAATTGACTGAGCTATAATGGTGATATACATGCTGACCAAAGTTGAAAGGATTGGATAACATTTGTTTGAATTTAAGAGCGACAAGCAAAAATTCACAGAAATTCATAAAGTAAGGGGAGATAATTTTTGAGTGTCTGGGGCAATCTTGCTAGTCATCGAACTTGACTGAGACATTATGGTGATATAGATGCTGACAAAATTGAAAAGGATTGGATTACATTTGTTTGAGTCAGAGAACGGACATTCAAATCTTCACAGACGGACAGACGGACGGACAGACAGACAGACAGACAGACGGACGGACGGACGGACGGACGGACGGACAGCGCCACGACATAATACGTCCCGTCTGAAGACGGGCGTATAAAAATGTAGTCTGCTACCCTACCAAAGTTAATGTTATCCCATTTATATTCAAATATACAGCCACGGTGTCAAACAGTTTGGACCCTGATCAGACACCATGTTACTTGATGTCTCATCTTGATCCAAACTGTTTGCATTCGTTATCACAAATTCGCCGATAGGGTTACAGAGTTAACGCTTTGACAACTTTGGATGAAGCTGTAGGTGTCATACATGTACAGTAAAACCTCTCTTAACCGGACGTTAAATTTAGTATAAATATCGGTCTTGGGGACAGGTGACAGCTTAATGCAGAGTGGAAGTCATGCAGAAAGCTCCTAGAGGAACTTTCTGCATGACTTTCACCCTGCATTAAGCAGTCACCTGCCTAAAATATCTAAATTCTTCTCTACTAGAATTCCGGTTAAGAGAGGTTTTACTGTATCTGTAAACTGTTTGGATCCGGATGACATGTATAGTAACTCGGCGTCTCAACAGGTGACACATTGGTTTCTATTGTGCTTTGGAAAAATAAGGAAAAATCGAAAGTGAAAAAGAAGCAGACGATATAAGTTGCAGGCGACATTTACGTGGCAACAAAGTGATAAATCGTGTCTCCATATCACGATAGAGCAATGCCCTACTTATGATTCAAAGATAAACGTGATCGTTGACCAAAACACACGTTTCCTTGTATGCGAGCAGTGGTGCACTTTTAATTACTGCTCGTGAACAGACTCAATTTTCTCTTAAGGCATTGCTACTTTTGTTTTCGAAGGATCACCCACTTTCAGAATATATGTACTTGTGGCGGCCGTAAAAAGTCGCCCCGTACTTCATTCTCAGTGTTGTTATATTATCCGGTCCTTTAGGTCCTTTAGGATCATCTCGGCGCTTTTGTTGCGATGCGCTTTCGATTGCGCTACGTTACTCACGATGCGACTACGATACTGCTGCGTTCATGAATTTCTTACTACGCTTTTGCGGCGATTCGAGTCCACGGCGATGCCGCTACGATTGTTTTGAGCAAGGTCAAAACAATCGCCTTGAAGTGGCGGTCAAGAAGCTTCTGTTACGCTTCTACTACGACCAGGGCGTTTCTACTGCGCTGTTGGCGTTCCTGCTACGATTCGCGGCGTCTTTACCAAAATTTCGAAGCGTAGCGGAATCGCCGCTCAGTGGAATGGGGTATAACCGTTATACCACCATCCGCGACTTGACTCACATTTGCAAACAGCTTCGGCCCCGGCGAGATGCCGAGAAACTGCGTCTCATCGGCATATAACTCGGTCAATAATTTCTCAAACTCCTGGTCGAACTGAGAGTAGTCAAAAATGCATCAGATTCAAAATTAAGTAGAGATTATTGTTTTCAAAATCGTGGTAAGACTTATCTTTGGCCATAATTCTTATCTAAGGTCATTTAATTATGGAATCAGGTCGACAGTATGTGGAATAGACTCTTAACCCATTCCCTCATAATGACGACTTTTGACGACTGTGTAAAAGTCACTTTGCGAAACCATTGTAATAAATAGAGCATTTGCTCCTATTTATCTATATTTATCACAATGGTTTCTAACTCCATAATTCTAAAATTTTGCTTTTCTCTTGTTCTCTTTCTCCTTTTCGGTAGATTTATTCAAAGCGGTTGTATCTAAAATAGCCTATGAGGTAATGGGTTGACTTATCATGTTAAGCGCTACCTGACTCGCAGTTGCAAACAGTTTGGATCCAGATGAGGTGCCGAGAAACTCGAAATTCCATCAGAATCCATCCCGTTTCAAGCTCAGTAAATAGATGACTCAAAAGCTTGAATGACTCAGAATCTAGTAATATTGCGCCATGTCCCAGTTTGAGCTGACATATTTTTTTTACAGCGGGACGACTTGTTTATGACTCAGTGTTTACATGCCTAATGTCTTAACCCGTTCGCCGCCAATGTCGCATAAATGCACCACGACAAATAGTGCAGTCCCAGATCAGGGACTTCACTTTTTGTCTCATTCTCTATTTCTATATCTGTGCTATAAATTTGCATTTGTTTATCTCATTTCTTTATTTTACAAGATGATTTTACAAAAGTGGTTTGCAGACGACAATTAGAAATTTAGCGCCGAAAGGGTTAAGAACATATACTGACTGAATTTTATAATGGCACAATTTTTTATCGGGTCAGAAGCTGTATAATTACATATGTAATATTTCATAAACAAACAGAGCAGACCCTGATCAGACTGCTCCTACAGGAGCCTCTGATCTAGGTCTACTCTATTTACAAAGGCGTAGAAAAACGTATTTATGGGGTACAGGATTGAACACATGTACTGTGCATAAACAACATATCTAAATAATAAATGCTACAATAGTACGTCAGTTTCGATTCGTTTCTAAAATACACGTTGTATTCGAATACTTCATTTCTTGCAAAGATTTATGTTCACGTGGTTCATTCCGTAAAAACGTGCTATATTTCGATGTTTCATTCCTTATATACGTGCTATATTCTATATTTCATTTCTTATCTATGTGCTATAGTACACTCCTCATTTCTAAGTCTACACGCCTTATGTTCACTCGCTTCCTATTTTTTTCAATTTTGACATGTATGCTAAATCAGTATTCATTTTTTCTTAACCCTTTCCCTTGTATGAACTCTTTTTCAAGCCTTTGCAAACAGAGTAGACTCAGATCAGACGGCTCATATGGGTGTCGTCTGATTAGGGTATGCTCCCTTTCCTTGTGACATGTTAAAACATCTGCTTCTACAGTTTCTATCAAAATATCCTGTGCATATGAGCCATTATTAAAATTCAGTTAATAAATATTCATGATGTCATTATTTCTTC
Organism: Azorinus chamasolen; assembly: GCA_963576725.1. Lineage (NCBI taxonomy): Eukaryota > Metazoa > Mollusca > Bivalvia > Cardiida > Solecurtidae > Azorinus > Azorinus chamasolen. Next base: position 62,182,983 of record OY755240.1, on the reverse strand, counting down.
CATGAATATTCAACAGAGAAAGGATTAAGTACGTGCTGTACTCACTTGCTTGCTCTGCTGCATGGTGCATGCTAAATTCAAATGCTTCCAAAATACGTTATATTCATTTCGTTTTCAATTCTGGCATGTATGCTAAATTACCATGCATGCTTTCTTAAATACGTGTTATATTCAATTGCTTCATTCAAGACATATGTTTTTACTTGCTTCTTTTAAGGCGTATATATTTACTTGCTTCGTTCCAGGTATATATTCTCTTGCTTCGTACCAAACATATACAGAAACATCTCTCTGTAACTGCTACTAAATTGTGTTAATTAGTTTGTATTTAGGGCAGGTGGCTGCTTAAAGCAAGGTAAAAGTAAAACAGAACGCTCCTATAGGAGAGTTCTGATTTACTTTCACCTGGTTTTAAGCAGCCACCTGTCTTAAACACAAAATACTTTATGTAATTTAGTGGCCGTTATAGAGAGGATTATATTCACTTGCTTCGTTCCAGGCGTATATATGGAAAAATAGTCAAACAGGGAGAGCCACATGCGAAATGACACCGCACCAAACATCATCAAACAAGAAACGGTATAGCCACAAGACAAAACATAACAGGACGCATATCAAAACGAAAAAACATTAAACATTAAGCATATTAAACAACAAAGTTGACCATAGGCTGAAAGCAGGAGTACCGCATTGGAACGGTCAGTAACCAAAAACAGGTACTGGGGGCTTACACCTGGTTTACGGGTACCCATCCTCGCCCTTATCCCACTTTCATCAAAGTCAACATGTAAATAAAATCCCCCCTCCAGACAACTTAATTAACAACATGAATAACGATGTCTGCCATAATGAAATGATGTTAAAATAGACGTTAGAGGTAAACAAGCGACGTCATCATTTCAATGACGTCATAATTTAAAAGTACGGGAAAAATATATGAAACATTTCTACACCGATATTTTTTTTAAAAAAATCGCAAGAAGATATAAATACTAGTGGATACTAAATATGTACAACTGTTTTATTTGAAAAAGAATAAACTTGTGTGGCGGCCGTAAAAAGTCGCCCCGTACTTCATTCTCAGTGTTCTGGTCCTTCGGGATCATTAGTTTTTATGCTATTAGTTTTGAAAATTGAATACTTCTTAAGCCGGTGCTAGGGCGCGTGAGTGAGTAGTGTTTCACTTTCAATTACTACTCATTAACATACTCAATAAAACCGAGTCTGCATTTCTACTTTTGCTTTCGAAGGATCATCCATTTTCAGAATATATAGAGAATATCGTAGACATGTACTCGATGACTATTCAGAGGTCAGAGTAACTGTGGAGAAGTCATTTGGGGTACGACAGAACTGGCAAAATCCAATTTCCTCCCTCCGTAAACGGGTTTAAGAGGAAATCTTCATAGAGTATTAAGTCTTTTCCGTCGTCGCACAAGCAAAGAGGAAAGCATAATGACCAACTGTAAAGGGGTCGACCACCAAGCATCTAGTGTGCTGCAATATAGAGGGGTCATAACCCTTTTTAATGAATTGTTTTAAACATTTGACAAACAAAGTATCACAATATGTGTGGCCGTCCCGGCGTCTAATCAGGGATTTCACTTTTTGTTTCAAACTCTTTTTCTATATATGTGCTTTATTCCTTTGAAATCTGCATTTCTTTATTTCAGTTCCTTATTTTACCAAATGATTTAACAAAAATGGTTTGCAGACGACAATTAGAAAGTTGGCACCGAACGGGTTAAACAACGTGATTCGCATCTTTGAGGTTTGAACTAGGATAGTCCACAAACTATTTCAAATATTTCATCTAACAGCCACATAGCATAGATAAGTAAATATTTATAAGTAGTGCAGTGGTTGATAATGTAGACCCTGATCGGGCGCTTCTAGTAGCTCTGTTCTGTTTGAAAAGGTGTCAAAAAGTATATCTATGATGTACATGTATTAAGGGTTAATAAATACGACTAGTTTGTTTTATTTCTTAACCCTAAATGCATGCACATGCACATCATAGATACACTTACTGTCGCCTTTTCAAACAGAGCAGACACTCTATAAACCTCCATTCAAGGTCTAATCTGTTTGCTTGTGAGATCATATTGTTCGTATTCTACAGCTAAAGCTGTGGTAATAAATCCTTTGTTCATTGTGGTTTAGAATTAATATTCATATAGTCTTTGTTTATTTCGTAAATAGATATGAAGTTAGGGTAAAATTATATATAATCGTGAGCAAGCATTATTAACCCTTGTCGTCTGCTGGAGACATTTTCGTCTGATTCAAGCTTGTTTAATTTCTTTATAAAACAATTAAAATAGTATCGAACAGTTTGGATCCAGATGACGCCAGATGACGGCGTCTACTCTGGAACCAAACTGTTTGTTTCTGATATTAAAGTCCTGTCTCCTCTCCATGGCACTAAAGGTATTAAGTCTGTTTATCAGAACTTAAATTATACTACATAAGACGACATATTTTGTTTCAATAAATCCAATTTGTCAACGTATAATAAACCTCTTAAACCTAATTTTAGTATAGAAGAATTGAGACCTGTTGAATACTCAGCAGTTGTCTGATCTGTGTCTACTCTGTTTGCAAATATATGACAAACGTTTATATGTTGGAAAGGGTTAATGTATGGTGAATGTCATGCAGAAAGCTCCTTTTGAACTTTCTGTATGACTTTCATCTTGCATTAAGCTACCGTCTGTCTTAAAAGCCGGTATCGATACTTATTTCAGTGTTCGATTTACTTCACAATAGCAGGTGTTAGGTGCTTGTGTGGCGGCCGTAAAAAGTCGCCCCGTACACATTTAATTCTCAGTGTTGTTATTGGGCTGCCAAAGGCAGTCCACTCTTATACAGAAATTCAAGATGACCATGCTCTACGGCGAGACTAGTGTTTTTAGATTTACATTCCAGAATAAAGCATTTTTCACTGTGCTCTCTAATGCCCAATAACTCTTTGATGTTTGAAGTGTTGTTAACACCTTGCAGGTCATTTGCATGTCATTTGGTGTCCAGTGTAATGTACTCCAAATACCTCCTGCACTAAGAGCAATTGACCTCTGCAAAGAGTTTCGTCTGCTGCAATTCTAAAAATGCGTTTTTCTTCCATATCTTTTCAAAAACAAATGTCAGAGTGACAAACAGTTTAGATCGTGATGAGGTGCCAAGTTACTCGGCGTCTAATCAGAATCCAAACTGTTTGCAAAGGTTATTATAAATGCTAAAAACTAAAGCAATAGCAGCTGGAACAAAAATAATTCCTGTTTAGGGGAACAGTTGCTTATTTCAGACATCAGTTGTACAATTTGTTTGCTTCGTTCAAGGGTTCACCTACACCTTTCATAACACTTTCAGCAGATGATCGTCATTGGTCAGAACTTGGTATGTCCTTGCATACCATTTCTTATAAAATGCATATCAACAGAAAAGTTTTATATTAGAAATAAGAAAAGATCCTTTAATCGCAGCTATTCACTTTGAAACAGTTTAAAGCATGTTTCAACTTACGCCTTTCAAACTGACTGTCAAAAGGTCTTATCAATGTCTGAAACATCACATGAGAACTATGCATTTCTGGGTTTCTAAATGTTCACATTGCCTTCTTTAAGTGTTTCAAATACCGTTTTCAGCAAAATGATATCTTATTTCAGCGTCTTTCCCAATCTGCAATCATTTTTAAAATTTCCCATGTATCTCTTAAAATTACTAAATAATATTGCTCTCTGCTTTTTCTTGTCTTTGCTTAAACATGTTTTACGCAGCCATTTTACGCTTGCGTAAAACCTCGCTTGTATTTTCTGGTCCTTCTCGATCATTAGATTCGATGTAAGTACAGTAAAACCTCTCTTAACCGGCCGTTAAATTTAGTATGAATATCGGTCTTGGAGACAGGTGGCAGCTTAATGCAGGGTGAAAGTCATGCAGAAAGCTCCTAGAGGAGCTTTCTGCATGACTTTCACCCTGCATTAAGCAGCCACCTGCCTAAAAGTATCTAAATTCTTATCTAGTAGAATTCCGGTTAATAGAGGTTATACTGTAGTTACGAAAATTGAATACTGCTTAATCGAGGGCAATTAAACCGAGGTTTTTGCATTGCTGCTTTTGCTCTCGGAGGATCTCCTACTTTCAGAATTTAGAAGGTTTTTCTGAAGATTTTAGAATATCAGCATGTTCAATTTCCCCCTAGTAGCCCCGCCGAGAGCCGGTTTGACTTATTCCATATACAGACAGGTGTCGTGTGACAGAACGATAAGAACTTGTGTAACGCCATATCGTTCCCCTGTATATTGAGTCCTACATTTTGACCCAATCCCATTTCAGATATCCAGATAAGATGCCTAAATTAAAACATGTTCAAGAGTAAATTATTAATTTCTCCACCAAACCCTATGTTGTGAGACCACTTTTTAGAATCGCCTCGAAGAGACGATTCTAAAGAGTGGTGACAACATAGTGTTTGGTGGGGAAATGACGAGTTTATTATTAGAGTAAACTCTGTTGTTCTGCCAGTTGATATTATATTGCTACATGCTTAACATTGCACACCATATGTATGTTTTCTTACGCCTTTGCAAACAGAGTAGACCCAGATCATGTAGGAGACGTCTGATCAGGGTCTGCTCTGTTTGCTTACGAATTTATATTGATTTGATGCTAAGGTTTCTGCCATGGCCAAACATAACTTGTCTACAATACCGTTATAAAGAAAATTTTAATTAATAGTCATTCGTTATTTCTTAACCATTTCCCTGTTCTATATTTAATCCACTTTTGAGTACTAACTGAATATTCATTGACAAAGTTTAGAAACTAAAGAAGCAGATCTATTAAATACTATAAGCAAACAGAGCAGACTCGGATCAGATGGTTCTACTCTGTTTGTAAATGCGTGAAAATGCGATTCTTTGAAGGAAAAGGTTAAACGAATACTCATGAGGCGAATGTTTAATGGTGTTCAAATCCTTAGCGCTTCGCATATAGAAGCCTTTGCAACCACTTGCTTTTTGAGACGCCTATGTACAATAAATGAATGGCCGTATAAGACGGCTCTTGTGGAAGCCATCTGATCAGGGTCTGTTCTTTTTGGTTAGGAGTTGTCTCAATATGGGGATGGAGAAATAACCCTTTACTCCATAAATACGCCTTTCAACGCCTTTTCAAACAAGGTGTACCCAGATCAGACGACTCCTGTAGAAGCCGTCTGATCAGAATCTGCTTTGGTTGCTTATGAAATACAGTTGAACTGCGATATCTCGAACTTCAAGGGCCATATAAATTAGTTCGAGATAACAGAGGTTCGAGTCATCATATTTATATTCTGATCAATATATCAAGTTCAAAGCTTAATGCAGGTCTAAAGTTATGTTGTAGTAGCTTTCATCATTACTTTAGACATGCATTAAGTTGTCACATGTGTTTCTAGATATGTGTAGTGATACATTTTAGAACAATTCTATATTGTAAATTTTGGGAGGACCGAATTTTTAGTTCGACTTATCCTAGTTCGAGGTATCGAAGTTCAACTGTATAGATCTGATTATACAGTTTCTGATATGGTGTCTAATTCGCTTGTTCATAATACTATTATAAAAATTCAGCTAATTTATATAACAAGAGGGCCATGATGGCCCTTAATCGCTCACCTGTTCGTAACAGATTAATGATTTCAATGACAGATTGCATAATTTCAAAAATCTTGGTAGAAAACCATCAGATGATGCTACATACTAAATATAAAGAGTCTAGACCTTAAAGATTTTCGTATGAAAAACTGTTAAGCCCCAGGGCGGGTCAATTTTGATCCGGGGTTCATAATTTGAAAATCTTGGTAGAGGACTATTAGATAATGCAACATACCAAATAATTTGAATAATCTTGGTAGAAAACCATTAGATGATGCTACATACCAAATACCAAGGGTCTAGACCTTACAGTTCTGGAGGAGAAGATGAAAAACTGATAAGCCCTTGGGCGGGGCCATTTTTGGTCCGGGGGTCATATTTTGATTAATCTTAGTAGAGGACGATTAAATAATGTTACATACCAAATATCAAAGGTCTATACCTCATAATTTTAGAGAAGAATATATTTAAAGATTTTCCTATGAAAAACTGATAAGCCCCGGGGCGGGGCCATATTTGGCCCAGGGGAAATAATTTGAACAATCTTAGTAGAGGACCATTAGATCATGCTAGATACCAAATATCAAAGGTCTGTGCCTTACAGTTTCAGAGAAGATGATTTCTTCAAGGTTTACCTATGAAAACTGATAAGCCCTGGGGCGGGGCCATTTTTGTCCTGGGGGTCATAATTTGAACAAACTTAGTAGAGGACCATTAGATAATGCTACATACCAAATATCAAAGGTCTATTCCTTACATTTTCAGAGAAGAAGATTTTTAAACATTTTCCTATGAAAAACTGATAAGCCCCGGGGTGGGGCCATTTTTGGCCCAGGGGTCATAATTTGAACAATCTTAGTAGAGGACCATTAGATGATGCTACATACCAAATATCAAAGGTCTATGCCTTACAGTTTCAGAGAAGAAGATTTTTAAAGATTTTCCTATGAAAAACTGAAAAGCCCTGGGGCGGGGCCATTTTTGGCCCAGGGGTAATAATTTGAACAATCTTATTAGAGGACCATTAGTTCATGCTACATACCAAATACCAAAGGTCTATGCCTTACAGTTTCAGAGAAGATGATTTTTAAAGATTTTCTTATGAAAAACTGATAAGCCCTGGGGCGGGGCCATTTTTGGCCCAGGGGTCATAATTTGAACAATCTTAGTAGAGGACCATTAGATGATGCTACATACCAAATACCAAAGGTCTATGCCTGACAGAGCCTCTATGCCACGGGTATACAGATCTGGAGCCTCTATGACACGGGTACACATATCTCAGGAGCCTCTGTGTCACGGGTATAAAGCTATGATTCCCTTAATAGTCGTTACATAGCTGTGCTGCCTTTTTGAACGGGCACACAGCATTGGTGTCTCTATAAGTCAAGTCCATTTGAGGTATCACAGCTGTGTACAGGTCCAATAGCATTCGGTATTGTACTCAGCAATATACATGTGCATTGTATAACAATCTTATTCTACAACATGGAGTGAAGATAAAATAACTGTCGTGTCATAAATTTATTATACGATGACCGCTTAAGTATCGTCAGTCTGTTCCTTTAGAAATTCCTTTTTAACAATTAAAAGCATACTGCAGCATTGTTACCAAAATATATTAACTAAATTGTCATAATTTTCTTTGGGCATTAAGTTTGACTATTTAGCTTTGATTTTAATAGCTGTTCTTTGTTTATTAAATAGAATTATTGCGTAAAATATTTTTCTTCAATTATGTGTATCGTAGGTTATTCAATAAGTATCCAACGTAGTCCAACATGGATCCAATATTTTGACATATGATCCAAACATGTTACATTCTGCACTATTATATTACAATACAAGAATATTTATGTGCTTTATTAGTTATGCCAGTGCTATAGTTCATTGCTGTACACTAAAACCTGTCTTAGACGTGTAGTAACAACCGGTATGGTTACACTAAAATATGTCTTAGACTGCAGTAACAACCGGTACCTGTCTTAGATGTGTAATAACAACCGGTATGGTTACACTAAAATATGTCTTAGACTGCAGTACCTGTCTTAGATGTGTAGTAACATTTGAGACAGGAAGTAACTGAATGTATGACGGCAGTATTGTAGAAAGTATATACAAGTTTTCTGCATATTTCCCCCCTTCTTTTTGCAACCACCTACTTTTTAAGACTCCTAGCTTTTTAAGACTCCTATGTTTATAACCAGCAGGGGGACACTTAAAACCATTTTTCTAATAGTTCGTATATGCAACAAATCAACACGTGCAAGCACCCCTCCTTTATATAATCAGAAGACCAAACCTGCCCTGAGATCGAACTTTCTCGAACTTTGGTCTTCCCTTATCAAATCAGATTAGGCTATGAGCCAGAGCCACAACTTTTGGCCACCGATACCATGCGAGAAGAAGCACGCTAACGGTGTGTTTTGGCAAGGTATAAGTATCTAAAATAAGAAAATATGTGTCAGCAATGAATCGGTGGTAAAATAAACAAATTGCACTTATCTGCAATTTGTTTGTTTGTCCGTTTGTATTTGTAAAGGTCAACTGTCCATTTAGGTTAGTCGGTGACAAAGCTACAGATAAAGGCGCCTACAAAAAATACTAAATTCGTCATTTCTCCACGAAACCCTATACGGTGACCATTCTTTAGAATCGTCTCGAAGAGACGATTCAAAGAGTGGTCACAATATAGGGTTTTGCGGAGAAATAAATGATATATTCTAAATTATGTTTATATTTGCACATCTTATCAGAACCTCTGGGTAAGGCGTTCGCTTTCGGAGTAGGGGTGTGAGTTTGACCTCAGGTGTTAGGTCGGATCGCCCCGAAGACTTTCAAAAAGATTCTTTGGTATTACTTAGACTGGTTGGCTCGACTTCATGAAAATGTTATTGGATATACCTTTAATTCTCATCAGTTATAATTGTATCAGTGCTGCACTGGACACTTAAAACAAATTAGGGAACTCAAACCTAATCATCTTGGTCCATGCTTATAAAACGTTTAGTTGAGTCTGATTTCGTTCTCAAGTTTTTGATTGGTCAGATTTGAGTCTTTGGCTCAAATCTGACCAATCAAAAGCTTGAGAACTCAAATCTGACCAATCAAAAGCTTGGGAACGAAACTCAGACTCAACTAAAAGCTTTATAAGCATGGACCCTTATCTCGGGTAGCGTTCACAACGTGGTCAGTAGTTGTAGTTCTGCATAACGACAATGACTTAGCAGTAAGAAATGCAAAGTTGAGTCGAGTCAGTCGTTTTTATAGTTACAGAATTCTAAAAAGTTGCTTCAAAACTTATGAGTGAAGTAGTGCACAACATTCAATGGCATTCGTTAAAATAGCAACTAGCAAGGCCAAAAGATATGAGAGAGCTTCAAGTACAGAAATTCTGTGATCCAGTGGAAATATAAAGGCTGGAGATAAAGTTACACCGAATAATTCGGACAGAGATGTATGTGCATGGTCACATTATTGTTGTAATTAATAAGAAAGAAAGTATTAGATGGACCAAATCCATGTGGAAATTTGTACGAATAACTACAAGCACGACCAAAAGTGCGTCTACGGATGGACAGATGGATGGTCAAACAGACATATCAGCGGACAGACAAACAGACGAGCTCACGGACAGATCGACGAACAGACGGACTGATAATTAGATTAAAGTACACCGCTATATACTTCGCGTTGGGGCTATGACAGCACGTGTTGCCAATTTGAAATCGCCATCTTTATCTTTCATAGATAATATTTCCAGAAATGTGATTTTAAGTACAGTAAATATAAAATGTGGTATAAAACGTGATAACACACACAAAACTACAATCGATACAAATGCTATCACGTATTTCCAACCCTGTAGATGTATATCGTCTCAAAAATCACGATGAGAATTATTCCCCTGAGATGGTAACAACCAACCCTACTGGCTCATCGCCTAAACATTATGTAACGTTAATACAAGACGGTGTTAGCAACGTTGTAGTAATAGTGCAGTTTCGAACGCGGCTCAGGAATCAAGACAGACATGTTTAAATTACTCTCTCTCGCTCTCACAGTTACACGTTAGTATAAGTATATTTATTTTGTTTGTTTTAGTGACAATAAATGTAATTGAATGGCGGTTACATATTGTAATTAAAGACTAATAGTTATATATTGTAATTTTATGATGGTTTCATACAATGTATTGTAACTTTAGGATGGTTACATGATTGTTACATATTGTAGTTTCATAATATTATTAGGATCACATATTGTAATTTCATAACGGTTACATATTGTATATTTACAATGGCTACATGTTGTTATCTTATCATTGTTACATATTGCAATTTCATGATGGTAACATATTGTACTGTAGGCGTAATCGTTATAATGTGGTAATAAGATAAGATAAACAATAATATTTGATGCCTCTTCGATGCCTTTTAAATAGCATAGACCTAAAAAAGACATTACCCATTTTTGGTAATGAAATTCTATAGATCTGATTCTGTAGTTTCTGTCAAGAACTAAATATCCCGTGTTCGTTTACCACTATAAAATCAGCTAAAATTCATGATGTCGTGATTTCTAACGCGAATATTTAAGAGGTGAATCATTGAAGAGTTTGAATCTTGGTGGTTTTCCATCTACAATGCTAACTGCAATAATGCTAAAGGCTATTTGTATCTACAGATAGAACGTACCGAACTACTAAACCAAATCCTATACTTTGACCACTTATTAGAATCGTCTCTTCGAGACGATTCTAAAGAGTGGTCACAGTACAGGGCGTGGTGGTGAAATAAAGGAGCTACTCTTGAAAATCTTTTAATTTACGCATCTTATCTGGACCGCTGTATCATTATTATTATTATTATTATTATTATTATTATTATTATTATTATTTTATGTTATTATTCATTTTTAATTTTTATTCTTTGATATGCCCATCATTGGCAGAAATGGGCTTTAATCAACACGACAAACCAATCAATTTAAAATAATAGTGGAAAGAAGACTGTTTTGTCATACCTAGTTTAAATATTTTGATTGTATATACTTAAAGTAATAGTCTCTGCTTGCAACGTGTTTTATAAATGCCTATTCAATTACATAAATCATTTGCTTACAGTAAAACCTCTCTATAACGGCCACTAAATTACATCAAGTAGTTTGTATTAAAGGCAGGTGACTGCTTAAAGCAAGGTGAAAGTAAAACAGAACGCTCCCGTAGGAGCGTTCTGTTTTACTTCACCTTGTTTTAAGCAGCCACCTGTCCTAAATACCAACTAATTAACACAATTAAGTGGCCGTTATAGAGAGGTTTTACTGCATATCGCAAGAAAACCGTTCGAGTAAATCACCGAAGGATACAAAACTTTCATTTGTTTGATATCTTATTCGGCAATATATTAATATTTATTCGGCTCGCGGTTTAGTTTCGTTAACTGTTCGACTAAGGCCGATACAATTTTGTTGTAGAACAAAAATTATAAGTACCAATGAAAACGGTTTATTTTGTACCGCAGGACAAATTTTCTTAAATTCACAGCTTAATGCAGTTGTAAAGTAATGCTGAAAGTCCCCGTAGGAGCTTTCAGCATTACTTTACACCTGCATAAAGCTGTCGCATGGGTTTCTAGAATGCGTAGTTATACATTTTAGAACAATGCTGTATTGCAAATTTTGGAAGGACTGAACATTTAATTCGAGTTATCCAGAAGATCGAGTTTTCCGAGTAATTACTTTATGATATTAACTAGCTGCCTTTTTCATCACTGCATAAGAACAAGGGAATGGTTGCCATGGCATAACCATAGCTACTGTATCCAAATAGCAATTAAAGCAGGCCCTGGTCAGGCGTTACCGTGGTCTACTCAGTTTTCAAATACAGTAAACCCCCACTAATGCGACCACCAAAAAGGGGCATAATTCACAGTGGCAAAGGCAGGTGGTTGCTTAATGCAGGACAAAAGTTATGCAGAAAGCTTCTATAGGAGCTTTTTGCATAACTTTCGTCCTGCATTAAGCAACCACCTGCTTATGAAAACAGCCATGTTTGTTTAAGTGGTCGCATTAGAAAGATTATAAGTTTGGGTCTTAGAGGGAGGTGACTGTCTAATGCAAAGCGAACGTTGCATAAAAAAGCTCCTACAAGCGTTTCCTGTTTTATGTTCGTCCTGCATTAAGCAGCTGCCTGTTTTTAAAGATGTCTGCGTTTATACATTGTGTGGCTGCTTGACCCATTCCCTCATATTGACGTATTTGGACGCCTCTGCAAAAGTCTCTTTTTGAAACCATTGTGATAAATGGAGCATTTGCTCCTACGGAAAAATGCTTTATTGATAACAATGGTTTTAAAACTACATAATTCTAAACAATTTCCTTTTTGTAGAAAATGCTGTTCAAAGAGGATGGATCTAAAAAAAAATAACTTAATGATGCAATGGTTTAAAAGAGGGTCCACTTTATAGTATGTTTAGATGCCAGAAAAAAAAAGATATTTTGTTTTAGTTGCCTTTGGGCAGAGTTCGAACTTTAACGGTGGCCAGGCCGGATGGTACTGTGGTATCCTTGGCAACGAGGACTGTAACACCCACCATTCAGACCCACGATGTGGAACAGATGGTATCACCTACAAGAACATGTACGACTGTTTTTTTATTTACACCAAGTACAGTAGAACACCTCTAAACCGGACGTTTAATTTAGTACATGTATAAATATCTGTCTTGGAGACAGGGGACAGCTTAATGCAGGGTTTAAGTCGTGCAGAAAGCTCATCTAGGCGCTTTCTGCATGGCTTTCATCCTGCTTTAAGCAGCCACCTGACTTAAAGTATCTAATTCCTTATCTACTAGAATTCCGGTTTAGAGGGGTTTCACTGTATTTATTGTAACAATTGTCTCAAGCGACAATTAACCCTTCGCTCGTTATTCACGTCAATATACCTACCTGTAAATAGTGAAGATGGGTCTGCACTATTTACAAGTTGATTGTGCAACCAATGCACTCCACAGCAGTGATTGCACAGCGAAATACTTGTACACAGAGACGATGTATGTAATTATACAACAGGGCATGGGTAAAGAAGGAGAAATGTATTTTAAAATTCAGCAAGAGAAATGTTAAATAGAAGCATGATTCCATGTGTGTGTGTGTGTGTGTGTGTGTGTGTGTGTGTGTGTGTGTGTGTGTGTGTGTTTGTGTGTGCGGGAGGTGGGGTACCCTTATCCCTCTAATCACGACCTTGTTTGCATTTGCAAACGACTTGGATCCAGCTGAGATGCCGAATAGCTCGGCGTCTCACCAGGATCCAAACCGTTTGGCACTTTGTCTGTAGTTTCTCAAAAGCTTGGTCGATTCGGAATGAATCTTAACTGAACCAAATTCTAATTTGGGCAATGCTTATTTTTCAACAGCAAAATAAGGATTAACCCTTTACACAATAAATTTGATAATTCAGAATTTAGCCTGCTGGAAAAGGATATCGTCGTCGCTAGAACTTTGACATACGTTTGATTCGTGAATTTTATTTAGAAACTTTCTACTGTATGACAAATAGCTCGTATCCAAATGAGACGCCGAGTAACTCCAAGCTATTTACAAATGCCGCCCATGTCGCGTATAATAGGCGAATGGTCCATGCAGAATCTGGCACGTGAACTTTGAAAATAAGGCTCAAATGAATGAATGCTTTGAAAAATTTATTTCATCTCATCCTTATGCAACTGACGTGTATAAAAGCCCAAGTTTGTTTGCAGGTGCGCCCTTGGCCAGGCACACTGTAATAACGCCAACGTGAACCAGTACCACGCGGGCGTTTGTACCACGTCCCATACAACCACCTTGTCGCCCCAGCAGGCCCTGCACGGTAGTCAGGTAGGCTCCGAGGGCACCAGGGTCCATGCTTATAAAACGTTTTAGTTGAGTCTGAGTTGGCTCAAATCTGACCAATCAAAACCTTGAGAACGAACTCAGACTCAACTAAAAGTTTTATAAGCATGGAACCAGAGTTAACCATTTAGCTCACTACCCCATAGGCTATTTTAGACCCCATCTTAATTTCTGCTTAAAAGGGTGCCAAAAAATGAAAAATTTAGACTTGCGAAATTTTGAAACCATTGTGATAAATAGAGAAATTTCTTCTACAGAGACGTCCGTATAATTGCATTGGTAAAAGACTCTGACGACTTTCCGTAGTCAACATGCACAGCATTGTTTATGTCTATCGCCAGTCTTTCATCCAAATACATTTTGATTTTATTGCTGTGGACATAATTAATCCAAACAAGTTAAGACAGAAAGCTTAATTCAAATTAGTCATTATATTTAGGGTCGTATTTGTAGTATTCTTTGGCTCCGATATCGGTCAGCATCTCTACGTAGGCCTATACCGTGCATATATATATGCCGGTCACTGACATTACCGTGGCTTACGACACTGACTTTTAACCCTTCGCTTGCTAATCGCGTCAATATACCTACCTGTAAATAGTGAAGACCCAGATGAGACAGCTCCTGTAGGAGCTGTCTCATCAGGGTCTGCACTATTTACACGTTGATTGTGCAACCAGTGTACTCCACAGCAGTGACTGCACAGCGAAATACTTGTACACAGTGAAGATATATGTAATTATACAACAGGGCATGGGTAAAGAAGGAGAAATGTATTTTAAAATTCAGCAAGCGAAGGGTTAACCCATTCCCTCATGTTGACGCCGTTTGACGTCTCTGTAAAATAAAAAAAATTAAAACACGTCTCTGTACTAATAAATATTCATGATGTATTTTTCCTTACATGAATATTAAACAGGGAATTGATTAATGCAGGATGAAGTTCCCAGATGAGCTTTTTGCAAGACTTCCATCCTGCATTAAGCTGTCGCCTTTCTTAAAGACCGATGGTGATATTTATTTAGTGAGTATTGACTTATCAATATTTTCAATGATGACTTTGCAGATTGGAATAGCTCTTCAGTATTAAACTTTAGTGTCCATTTACTATGAAATGCTTTATTCAAATGCTGCATGGTTTTGAATAATTAACATTGCCATCTGTGATTAGTGGACTCCTCTGGGAGCCCTCTGATCTGGGTCTACACTATTTACAAAACACTTGTGTCCCGGACTCAAGGGTTTAACAATCTGGGTCCATGCTTATAAAGCTTTTAGTTGAGTCTGAGTACGTTCTCAAGCTTTTGATTGGTCAGATTTGAGCCTCTGGCTCAAATCTGACCAATAAAAAGCTTGAGAACTCAAATCTGACCAATCAAAAGCTTGAGAAGGAAACTCAGACTGGACTAAAAGCTTTAAAAGCATGGACCCAGACTTTTTGCAAAAGATATATGGAATAGCATGCATTTGTACGATACGGCCTAGCAGACTTTCAGACGGTAATGTTTGGAAGAAAGATACGCGTTCTATATAGGATAAAACGACACCCAACCAAACCGTACCTTAAGAAGATATTGTTTTCTGTCTTCCTCAGATAATTTTAGACTTCCAGTGTGCCGCTTTGAGCCATCGTGACTGCACCAACGTCTACGACGAGAAAATTTGCGGCACAGACGGACGAACGTATCCTACATTGTAAGTGTTTAACCTTCTACTCCATGAATATTCATGTAAGAAATAATGACATCGTAAACTGTAACTAGATCAGCTTTTATAATAAAAAAGTAAAGTACCTAGTTATAGTCTGCTTTCAGTCCGAATGACCGCTCAGCCGACTGTACATTTACTCCCCTGGTCATTGAGTCATTGAGTCATTGGCCTACAATATTGAGCAATGCTAACATATGGCGCAATCATGCAGCCGCAGTACCGGCGAGTGACCCTCACAGGTACCCATTTTAACCCCTGGGTGGAGAGTATGTGCGGGTGGGAGACACGGAAAAGCGTCTCTGAAATTTCCGGGTGGGACCGGGATTTGAACCCGGACCTCCGGACTGATAGTCAAGCGCGTTACCACTAGACCACCGCCACCTGGCACATGAACAGAGGCAATCTCGGCCAAGGCGGACTCTATAGAATGATATCTATATATATAAAATCTATAGCAAACAGAGCAGACTCTGATGAGACGGCTCGTTTGATCTGGGTCTACCCTATTTGAAAATGCATGAAAAGTCATATTTATGGAGTAAGGGGTTACGTATGTTAAGTAGGGCGAATGTGCTTGTCGTGATTTTGTTTAACCGTTTTTGTTTTATCCGTTTTGTTTGATACAGTATAACCCCTCTAATGCGACCACTTAATGAATAAACGTGAGTGTCTTTATAAGCAGGTGGTTGCTTAAAGCTGGACAGAAGTAATGCAGAGAGCTCCTCTAGGAGCTTTCTGCATTACTCTTGTCCTGCATTAAGTTACCACTTGCATCTAGCACCCAGGTTTTTTCTCTTTTAAGTTGTCGCATTAGCAGGTACGTTTTACTGTACTTTAATCGTCTACTTTTCGTTTCAAGAAAACATAAATACATCACCAAACATCTTGGATTCTGGTAAGACGCTGAGTTACTCAGCGTTTCATCAAGATCCACACTGTTGTGTTTGTGTGGCTGTGTGTGTGTGTGTGTGTGTGTGTGTGTGGGGGGTAATAGAGGGTTAATACACGTTTTTTCGGGCAATAACATCTGCAGTGTCCTGAGGGACTGTTGTTGGCCCGAGCCCGAAGGGCGAGGGCAACAACATTCCCGAGGGACACTGCAAATGTTATTGCCCGAAAACAAACGTGTATTAACGCTATTCCTGCATAAAACCCATTTTCTGCTTTCATGCATCAATTTAATTCTTCCAAATACAAGCAAAACTATACACTTCTTTGACACACTTCGTTCGATTTATGCTGTTTCCGGGCCACTGTTTTTTTTTCTGACGTCATTTCATGACGTCAAATACCGTTTACACGGAATTTCATTCAATATGTCTATCACTACAGTAAACAGTTCATTGTCGGTGCCCCTGAAATACTCGCACCGTTCACCTAGCTTAGGCCATAAAGCTATAACATTCGCGTCCATTGTTTACCTTAGGCCCCGAATAGGTATAATTAAAACCGGTCAACAACAGCGCGTGAGCACGAGAATCGCCTTGTTAATACAAAAAAAAAAGAAACAGCACGTTTTGTGCAAGAATTATAATTACATCATCAAAACAGCTTGGATCCCGATAAGACATCCAGTTACTCGGTGTCTGATCTAGATCCAAACTGTTTGCACAGATAATCACAGATTCGCATTTGGCAGCAGAAGGTTAATAAAGGAAAAGAAATACTCTAATAAAATTGAAATATATATTGATGTTTTGATAAGCTGGTTCCATGTTGTTTTAGTGGCTGTCACGTGTTCGTCCATAACGATATAACGCCTTGGAACATTTGCGACTGTGTTCTAGAAATCTATATGAAATGAGAAGAAGTTTATATCGAAACACCATTTGCTGTGTGTTGGGTCTAAAAGTCTAAAGATAGAACATTTATCTAACTTGTAAAAACGAGATAAGAGTAAAACTAAATGTTGTACCGTGTGACGTCATCTTGGATGATAAAGGCCAAACTTGCAGTTTATTTTAACCGAGACTCGCCGAGGCCGATCATACATCAAATATAGGCTGGGACCCTGGGATATATGTAACTTTCTGTCATTAAACTATATCCCCACACCACACCACCGCTGTAATGCTGCTACGGTCTTCAGATCAGAATCTATCGACTATCGCCACACTATTCAGAATATATCGACACGATATTCAGAATATATCGACCTCTTCTAAGATATTCAAAATCTATCGACTATCGCCACACTATTCAGAATATATCGACACGATATTCAGAATATATCGACCTCTTCTATGATATTCAGAATATATCGACTACTACTGCTATCATCTGTTTTACCAGCACTAATGCTATTTCACTGTTTGTTTTTCAGCTGCGAGTATGAAAAGGCGCGTTGTACACACAGGAGTCTGCACGTGGCAAAGCTCGGCGACTGCTCTGCTTAAGGAATACTTACGTTATACTGATATCAAAATGTTTGTTCTCAGCAATAAATTGATTGTTCGTATAAAGCATTCTATGTTTCTCTTTTCCATTTCCACATCCACAGACAAATTGCGAGTAGTGTCGTATGACTTGTCTCCGATACTAAATCCAATGCAATCTGGCTTAACACGAGTCACTAATGTCCTTTGCAAACAGTGTAGACACAGATGAGAGGGCTGCTAGAGGAGCTCTCTCATCATGGTCTGCGCTGCTTAGCATATTACAAATTTCTTTAGAAAAATCCCTAAGTATTCACCGTAAGCTTGACCCGTTCGAATTTTGGAATAGCCCATTTGAAAATTCGACACTGTGAGGGTTAATCAATTGTGTACTAAGTAACTCAGTGACATACAGTAAAACCTCTATATAACGGCCACTAAATAGTGTTAATTAGTTGGTATTTAGGGCAGGTGGCTGCTTAAAGCAAGGTGAAAGTTAAACAGAACGCTCCTATAGGAGCGTTCTGTTTTACTTTCAACTTGCTTTAAGCAACCACCTGCTTTTAACACAAAATACTTGATGTAATTTAGTGTCCGTTATAGAGAGGTTTTACTGTAGTTGCTTTTATGCACTGTTTAGTTAATAAATGTTTTAGCTGCGGGATGGTTCCATCGGAATAGGGTAAGTGTATCATTAACCCAATTCCAAAATCGATCGCTGCAGATATGAGAGCATGTCATATACATGTAGAAGTATTACTCTTTATAATACTATGTATAAACTACAGTGAAACCTCTCTATAACGGCCACTAAATTACGTCAAGTATTCTGTGTTAAAGGCAGGTGGATGCTTAAAGCAAGGTGAAAGTAAAACAGAACGCTCCTATTGGAGCGTTCTGTTTTACTTTCACCTTGCTTTAAGCAACCACCTGCCCCAAATACCAACTAATTTACACAATTTAGTGGTCGTTATAGAGAGGTTTTACTGTATATACAGTTTTATTATAAATGAAAGATTAACTGAATGGATTGACTCAATATTAAGATTATCGATGAACAAAACGGTTTCAGGAAACGGTGTAGTACCATCGATTATCTATCTTCTCTTACAGGTTTAATTGAAATGAGGAAGAAACTTAAACAATCTACCTTTTGTGCATTTATAGATATAAATAAGCATATGACTCAATCAATAAAGATTTTTTTATGGAACAGATTGGAATATTTGAGCATAAATGGACCTATTTTCTCTTACACATGTAATTAGTCTGTATATTCATGTACTACTCATGAACAGACTCAATAAAACCGAGTCTGCAATTTTCTCTTTTGGCATTGCTACTTTTGTTGTCGAAAGATCATCCTCTCGAGAATATATTGTATAAGCTAAATTCCTCTTCAAACATTTTATCAATATATATATATATCAATATATTCCTTTTGAAACATTGTACATAAACTTAGCTTTTTGTAGAATTATCTTATCACTAACACTCAGGGAACTTAGTTTTCCCCCAAAGAATCTGTCACCGATACATAGTCATTGCCAAATATTAATTTATAAGTCCGCTTTTGTAAGATTAATAACTTTTGAATGTTTGCTTTACGTGTACCACCCCAGACAATATTACAAAAATCTAAGTATGGTTGAACATAAGTATCGTAGAATAAAGTCCTGGCTTTCAGTTGAACATACCACATTATTCTTGATGATAACCGAATTTTTTTTTTTGTTAATATGATCACCCCATTGTAAATTTTTATCTATGTTTACACCTAATATTTTTAAATGTTAGAGAGAGATGTATTTGTAAGTCTTGCTCTTTTTGTAATAAAACATCGTGATCAATACGAGCAGTGCCTTTTTGAATTCTACCATAACTACACCAAAAATGTATCCGCTTATCGCTTTCAATCATTTGTCTATGATATTAACAAGAGCCGTTCACAACTATGTGTTTTTCCTGAATCCACATTGAGTTTTAAAATAAGATTATAACGGTGGAGATAACACATTGAACTATCATGGACATGCCTCTCTAATAATCTTGAGAGAGCAGGAAGTACTGAAATTGGTCTATAATTGGTAACATCAAATTTTGAGTCCGCCTTGAATAGTGGGATGACTTTTGCAGACTTCCATATATCTCGAAATATGCTCTTTGTGATAATTACAACTATTTGGCTTTGATGTTAAATGTGTTTACCTGCTTCAGATTAACTGCTAAAATGGTAGCACAAAAGGCTAGTAGTGCACTTGGTATTTTGGTTGCAAAATGCAAAAGCATTGGCGGAATGCCATATGAGGTGTATTCAAATTGTACGACAGTATGATGTGGCCCATTATATCGCACGACGCGACCGTGTGGGGTGATAAAAACTATGCATGCATTTATGCAGTCCAAAATAGAGCCATGATATTCTTTCTGGGCACCGGCAAGTATACACAACGCGATCGTTTCGATGGGTATATAGGTTGGCTGCAACCTATATCACGACATTGGAAGTCTATATGTATACAGTGGCATAGACTTAGAATGATTACTGAAAGGACAACCCGTAATATCTTTAATTGGTGCCTCCGTAGAAGTTCCAAATCTTGTAAAAACTGGTTTTATGCTGTTAAGCATATGTTTTGCTCTCTAGACTTTAAAATTGACAATGAAATTATTTTCTTCTAAATTGTATGACATAAGAGACGATTTTGATTGTAATGTTTTTAATCTTGACGGAGATGTTCCCCGTGCTCCATCTTACGGGGTTTACATATCTCAACTTATTCGTTTCACTAGAGCTTGTTCTTCTGTTGTCGAAATCTCATTTTAAATGAAAAGCTGCTTAAGCAAAGTTATATAAACAGTCAAACCTCTCTATAACGGTCACTAAATTGTGTTAATTAGTTTATATATAGGACAGGTGGCTGCCTTAAACACGAGAAAAATTTGGATGTAATTTAGTGGCCTATGTAGAGAGGTGTTACTGTACCATAAACTAGGAAAAGCATTCTCTAAGTTTTACCATCGAAATCTCTCATTTGTTGGCAAGTATAAGTGAAATATTAAGGCGCTTCTGCGACACGGTACCTTACATGATTTTATGATGATGTGATTTACAAACTTCGTAAAATTATTGGACATACCCATTTTCTCACTTTGTTCATCAAATATGTTAAAAAATCATAAAAAGGGATATGGTCCTATAGTACTACAACATACTGTATGTTTGGTTGTCAACCATTATACAGTTGGCAATCACGCTGCCCTCTTTTCATGTGCGCCCACAGGAAAGGCTTAGTAATCTATGAAAATGTCCTCTAAAATCCGGAAACGGAAGGAGGACGTCGGATCTCGTTTTTGTCGTACCTTACCCTTTATTACTTTTCCTACAGTTACTCTGTTTGCAGCTCAATCACTGAGCACACTAGCGATATGTGGATCCATTTTGTTTCACATAAATATGTTTCCGTTTTACATGCAATTTACCACTGTGTTGCCATCTGTTATTGTAGATTAGTCGGAGAGGGGATATGGTTATATACACTGTTTGTCAGGGTGATAAGGGTGAGTTTGGGTGCCCCATATCCGGTTTAAACCCCCAGTGATTTTTGTCACTGATCATTCCAAGGTGGTACTTTGTTGTGTCTTTGTGCGTCTCTTTTTTGTGTTTTTAGACATGTACAAAAGTCTGCTGTACGTTCTTGTCGTGGTGCTGTTCGAGCGGCTGTGTGTTTTGTATGTAGTGTTTCCTGCATGACATATACATGTACTTTTATCATGTTTATACATTAATGGTCATGCATACATTGTCATGTATGTGACTGGTCATGTTGTTAGCAAATTAACAATACATGTACGTCATAAGTATGCAAGTGGAAATGGTCACACGTTGAGATTTTATACATAATTATAAATCTGTGTTACGCATTGCATTTAAAGTATACTGCTGAGACAATGGCGAGACTCTAATAAAGATTAATATATTGTTGAACTTCGATATCTCGAACTCGGACAACTCGAATTTCGGGATAACTTGAACTAAAATTTCGGTCCTTCAAAAGTTTACAATACAAAATTGTTCAAAACATGTATCTCTACGCATATCTAGAAACACACATGACAGCTTAATGCAGGTCTAAAGTACAAGTAATGCTGAAAGCTCCTACGGAAGATTCCAGTATTACTTTAGACCTACATTAAGCAGTGAATTTAAGATTTTTTTCAGATTAGAAATCGGATGACTCGAACTATGGATATCACTAAGTAGTTTGCATGGTCCCTTGAAGTTCGAAATATAGATAGCATGAGTTACAAATTTAGTCCCCTTTTTAAACTCTTACATCGCTTCAAAAAAGGTAATGTTTACTTAAAATCTTATTCAATTTTTCCCTAAATCCAGCTTTTGAGAAACTGTTGATTGAGTGTCAAACAGCTATGCAGTGTCAAACGGCGTTTCATTAGGAACTGCGAATTTCAGATCTTGGTTACAGGGGCGTTGGTTAAGCATGGCTACTTTATTTCTCAACCAAACCGTATGTTGTGACCACCCTTTAGAATCGTCTCTTCGAGAATGGCGATTCTAGTTTTCGAATATGCCCCCATTATCTGGTCAACTTCCGTCCACTAGTTATATTTAACTGATTTGGTTGTTTTCCCCCCGTTCGTTTTAACCCTTTCCTTCATATAAACGTGTTTTCACGCATTTTCAAACAGTGTAGACCCAGATCAGACGGGTCCTTTAGGAGCCGTCTGATCTTGGACTGCTCTGTTTGCTAATGGAATTCTAGAGATATGTTTCTTTACTTTCTGAAATGGCTACAATGTTCCACATTCCGTATTTCATTATAACTATTTTGTCCATAAATGTACAGTAGGTACTGAAATTTGGAATAAACGCATAACAGGGAAAGGGTTAAATACAATTTCAGAGCGTAAATCCCTTCAGTCCCTTGTTATTCGGTATCTCGTCTGGTTTGCATAGGATATCCTAAATTTACAATAGGACTGATGTAGAATGCTGATCGAAGTAAAATAGCAATTGACCCTTTGAATGCAGGAAATGAGTGTTTCCTAGAGGAACCCTCTGACCTTGGTATGCACTGTTTGCCATTCAAAATACTCCTCTCGCAAATTTACCCTTTCATACTGTATGGACTCTACTAAGAACAATGATGGACCATTCCACTCTGACCAATTCGGTGTTGAAAGAATGACAAGAGCAGAAGTGTTAGTCAACAATGTTAGTAACGGACGCGTTAGTTTTAAATAAGTAATAGATAAGCAACTATAGACAAAAAAAAAGAATACTTTACATAAGCACAGCGGGGGTGTCCTCATATTCTTTTTTAAGTCTGTTCTCCTATATACTCTCCTATATACTCTTCATAAAATATCACAATTCCCCACTACCTTACATGTTTCAACCGTGCTAAATCGAAATGTTTTAGCCTCATAAACTCATTCTAATATCTGTTTTCGTAAAAGGTTTAAACTTCCAGTCTGTTTTTGAAGCTGAATTTTATGAGTTTACATTCAGCAGTGTGCTTTATTAGTTCATTACAATATTTGACTCCCTATTTGACTCTCCAGTTAGGTCATCATCATCATCATCATCATCATCATCATCATCATCATCATCATCATCATCATTAGTAGTAGTAGTAGTAGAAGTCGAAGTAGTGTAGTAGAAGTAGTAGTAGTAGTAGTAGTAGTAGTAGTAGAAGAAGAAGAAGAAGAAGAAGAAGAAGAAGAAGAAGAAGAAGAAGAAGAAGAAGAAGAAGTGGTAGTAGTAGTAGTAGTAGTAGTAGCAGTAGTAGTAGTAGTAGAATAATAATAATAATAAGAAGAAGAAGAAGTAGTAGTAGTAGCAGCAGTAGTAGTAGTAGTAATAGTAGTAGTAGTAGTAGTAGTAGTAGTAGTAGTAGTAGTAGTAGTAGTAGTAGTGGAAGAAGAAGAAGAAGAATATGAAGTAGTAGTAGTAGTGTGGTAGTAGTAGTATCATTATTTATTATAATTTATTATCATTATTGCTATTATTATTGTTACTATTATTATTGCCATCACCATCAGCATCATCATCATCATCATCATCATCATCATCGTTATTTATTATTATTATACTAATAATTATTATTATTACTATTATTATTGTTATCACCATCATCATCATTATTATTTATTATTATCAAAGCACTATAGTAATGAAACAGAAACCAGCATGGTCATGGTCAGCTCATCTAGAAAATTGACAACGATTAATAACAGATGTTTTGAATGAGCCATAAATTAATGGCCTCTTGTCTCTAAACTAGAATATCGACATTTCCTTGGGGATGCCCTGGAGGGCCCTACTGATTTCTGCCCACGGACTTATGAGTTATGACTTTTGACTTTGGGGATGCCCTGGAGGGCCCTACTGACTTCCGTCCACGGACTTCTGACTTTGGGTGAATTTTGGCGCAAAGAAGATGCTATATAGCGGATATAACAGTATCCCTCTCAACGAAGATCGCAATGATGTGAGTATTATAATCCTTCTGTAGAATTTCCATTGACAACTATGGTCCCACATTGGAAAGCGTCAAGAACACTACAATTTGATTTGTTTTGTGTATATGCTTGTTCTTTCTCTCTTTGATTTTTTTTTTGTCTCTAATATCATCTTGGAAGAATGAATTTCGTCTCGGTGTCGAGTCTCCATATAAATTAACAACTGCTTGCAAAATATGTACATGTACAACGCATACAGCTCTAGATCTAGAATCTAATAATTCATATTTTGGCTGAAATCAACTGGGTGATATTTTCAAACGAATCAACTGAGACATTTTGCCAAAGGTGTTTTGTTGTGTGGGACATGCGCAAGTTTTGTCCTATCCTATGAATACTCCAATATTGTTCATTATTTTGTCTGCCTTATTGGGTAGAATTTCATCAAATTATACGCCTTACTTAGAGCCGTTGTTTGCACTTTTATTTGCAGGACATGCAGAGGGGATTAAAGAAATTGTTATTACAGTAAAACCCCTCTAATGCGACCACTTAATAAATACACATGGTTGTCTTTATAAGCAGGTGGTTGCTTAATGCAGGGCAAAAGTAATGCAGAAAGCTCCTCTAGGAGCTTTCTGCATTACTTTTGTCCTGCATTAAGCTGCCACCTGTATATAACATCCAGAATTATACCTCTTTTAGGTGGTCGCATTAGCGTGGTTTTACTGTATATCCACGCTAACGAATGTTTGAGTGATACACTGCAATCACTGTGCCGGTCGTCTGTGGTCAGTATGTCTGTCCCCAAATGCGGTTGGGCGGTTGGAGTGTTGGTATGTCCCCTAAATGGAATTTCTTTCGTAACTTTCCTTATACGTCACATATCTTGACCACCGTTGGGCCATGTATACTTGGTGTCGCCAGTAGGATACAAGTCGCCCTGTGCTTCTGACACTCAGGAAATCACAACAGCCATGTTGAAATTATTTTCTCTCGCCCTCACAATAACACGTAAGTACTAAGATCATAATAAGATAAACTATTGGGCGTGTTTATTAAACATAAATATCCTCTGCTAATAGCATCGTCTGCTACATGGTTAAAAATGTTCAAAAATATTTTCTTCATATTATATTTTTTCAAAATAAACAGTGTCAACCAACTATGGTCCTTATGAGAAATCGTGTTACTGTCATCTGGGTATAAACTGCCTGCGAATATTATCATGATGTTATCACAGATTGTGTCGATACATGTAAGATTTTTGTTGTAATATTGGGTACTAGGGAAAAGTCGTTTTTACGAGTATGTATAAGATAATAATTATTTTCATTATTTCAACTTCATTTATTGTTGATTTTAGCTTCCTGAATCCACAATTCGTGAATTCACATTTTCCGCTTAAACAATTAAATATGTTACGTTTTTAACTTCACGAAAACTTCACGAAAACACAATCTTCAATTTCAATTATTCACTATTTCAAATTCGTGAATCCACTAATTCACGAAGTATGGTTGCGCCCTGTAGGAACCATCTGATTAGGGTCTGCTCAGTTTGCTTGTGAAATCATGATAACTCTGACTCTAAAATGTCTTCCAAGACTACACATTCATGTGTACATAAGCTATTACGAACAGTTAGATTTATAATGTCATTATTTCTTACATGAGTATCTTAAACCAGGGAAGGGATTAACACTTACAGTGCAGGACACGGGCCACTAGTTTCCTTTGCAAACAGTGTAGACCAAGATGAGAGGGCTCCTGCAGGAGCCCTCTCAGCTGGGTCTGCACTGTTTGTCACGTTACACTTTTCTATAGAAGATTCCCGAAATATTCACCATCAGCTTGGCCTGTTTCAATTTTGGAATAAACCATTTGAAAAGTCAGCGTTGTAAGGGATGAAGTCAGTTTGCATGAGATACCGAGTCACATTGCATCTCACATCGGTACAAAATACAGTAAAACCTCTCTATAACGGCCACTAAATTACATCAAGTATTTAGTGTTAAAGGCAGGTGTCTGCTTAAAGCAAGGTGAAAGTAAAACAGAACGCTCCTATAGGAGCGTCTGTTTTACTTTCACCTTGCTTTAAGCAGCCACCTGCCCTAATATACCAACTAAGTAACACAATTTAGTGGCCGTTATAGAGAGGTTTTACTGTATTTGCAAAGGCAATCTCACAAAGTGGTCGCTATCGTGCGAACAGGAACTATATGACTGTAGTATCAGACCTTTATTTATTTTTAATAAAAACAATGAACAGAGCAGATCCTGGTCAGACGGCTCTAATAGGAGCTGTCTCATTTGGGTCTATGCTGTTTCTAAATGCGGGGAAATACGTTTAATATGAGAGAAAGGCTTAACTGCAAAGATTCAATAGAAATAATAAAAAAAAAATTGCAAAATCATATTTTCTTGCGACATATGCGTGGAAGCAATACATGACCGGAAAGGGTTCTATGAAGCCTACTCTATTTGAAAATGTTTTAACCCATTCCTCCATAGGCTATTTTTAGACCCAACTTCTTTGAATGAATCTACCCAAAAGGAGCATTAACTAGAGAAAAGGGAAATGTTTTAGAATTTTGTAGTTTGAAATCATTGTGATAAATAGAGCATTTGCTCCTATAAGAGCAAATGCTCTATTTATCATAATGGTTTCAAGTGGTTATTACAGAGTCGTAGAAAGGCGTATTTGTGCAAAGATTCAATAGAAATAATAAAAAAAAAATTGCAAAATCATATTTTCTTGCGACATATGCGTGGAAGCAATACATGACCGGAAAGGGTTCTATGAAGCCTACTCTATTTGAAAATGTTTTAACCCATTCCTCCATAGGCTATTTTTAGACCCAACTTCTTTGAATGAATCTACCCAAAAGGAGCATTAACTAGAGAAAAGGGAAATGTTTTAGAATTTTGTAGTTTGAAATCATTGTGATAAATAGAGCATTTGCTCCTATAAGAGCAAATGCTCTATTTATCATAATGGTTTCAAGTGGTTATTACAGAGTCGTAGAAAGGCGTATTTGTGGAGGAAATGGTTAAAAGTTGTATTTATGTGGTACAGTTGAACTTCTATATCTCGAACTTCAAATGACCATACAAATTACATCGAGATAACAAAGATTCGAGTCATCCGTGTTCTTATCTGAACAATTTCTTTTGTTCACAGCCTAATGCAGTGTAGGAGCTTCCAGTATTACATTCGATCTGCACTAAGCTGTGGGCCCGTGTTTCTTGATAAGCGTAGTTATACAGTTTAGAACAGTTCTGTATTGTAAATTTTGAAAGGACCGAACTTTTAATTCGAGTTATCAAGTAGTTCGAGTTATCTGAGTTCGAGATATCGAAGTTCAACTGTGAATGGATGAACATATTTAAATACAGTAAAACCTCGATTATTCGAATTTTCTGTATAAAAGAATTTAGATACTTTTAGGCAGGTGGCTGCTTAATGCATGGTGAAAGTCATGCAGAAAGCTCCTAGAGGAGCTTTCTGCATGACTTCCACCATGCATTAAGCTGCCACCTGTCTTAAAGATCGATAATAATACGTATTTTAGTGTTCGAATAATAGAGATTTTACTGTAGTAGGCTTTAAAAACAAGAGCCGCGTGCGGCGCTAACACTTGTCTGGTTTGGTGCTTGTCCAGCTAAATCAGAACATTTTAAAAAAAAATAAAGGACCATAACTCCAAAACATTGAAATCAAGAGTTATGGTTCTTATGTAGGAGCCTTCTCCTTAATGTTATCTACCCACATATAAAGATTCATGTTAATACCTCTTATACTTTTTGAGTAATGAACTACATTAAAGTGTGTTGCACGCCGCCGCCGACGACGACCTATACGGCCCAGTGATTACAAATGCTCAACTTTTCTTCGAAACAGACGAGTTAAAAATAATGTCTGCTCAATGTTGACCACAAACGAAAACGATCTTGACACGTGGCATTAAACATTTGGTATTAGTGCCTAGTAGCCATCCCAGTCCGAAAAGAAGTATGTCTGTGGAAGAGACAATTCAGGAAAGTCTGTCTCTCATACTTAACCCTTCTCTTGCTGAATTTAAAATTACATTTCTCCTACTTTACCCATGCCCTGTTGTATAATTACATCTTCACTGTGTACACAGATTTCGCTGTGCAATCACTGCTATGGAGTGCACTAGTTGCACAATCAACTTGTAAATAGTGCAGACCCTGATGAGACAGCTCCTGCAGGAGCTGTCTCATCTGGGTCTTCACTATTTATAGGTACGTATATTGACGTGAATAGCAAGCGAATGGTTAAAACGTCTTATATTTTCCCTTTCTAGTTGTCTTTGGACAGGGTACGAACTTTAACGGCGGTGACGCCAGCTGGTACTGCGGATTAATTAGCAAAGATGACTGTACGCAACATCCCCTTGACCCACGCTGTGGAACAGATAGCACCACCTATCGGAATACGTATACATGACTCCTTGTATTTAATCCTTTCAATCCCGTACACCTGCAAACGGTGAAGACCCGGATCAGAGGGCTCCTAGAGGAACCCTTTGATCGGGATCTGCACTGTTTTTGTTTTCATACACAACTAATATCTAATTATTCCGTGTTTCTCCTGGATAATATTTTACAGATCTTTTTACAGTTATTCGTTCATTAACCCACCACGTGTTTACGCTTTACTCTGTGAAATGAAGACACCATGAACATTATTTAGATTCGTTGTTACAATAAACAGATAGACACGGACTTTTTAGCTATAGTAAAAACTGTAGAATCATGTCTATATTATATCAGAAGCAAACAGAGCAGACCCTGATCAGATGGTTCCTATAGGAGCCGTCTGATCGGGTTCTACTCCGTTTACAGATGCATGAAAACACGTTTATATGAATAAATGTTTTGAAATCCTGACGTCACCTCATCCTTATGCGAAGTGTATTAAAGTCCAACCTTGTTTGCAGGTGCGAACTTGGCAAGGCACACTGTAATGACGCCAACGTGAACCAGTACCACGAGGGCGCTTGTACCACGTCCCTTACAACTACCTTGTCACCCCAGCAGGTCGTGCACGGCAGTCAGGTAGGTTCCTAGGTTACAAGAGTTTACCATTTAGGCCATTCCCTCATAGGCTATTTTTAGACCCAACCTCTTTTAATAAATTTACTAAAAAGGAGCATTTAGTAGTAAAAAGGAACATTTCAGAATTGTGAAGTTTGTAAACCATTGTGATAAATAGAGCACTTGCTCATGTGGAGCAAATGCTCTACTTATCACACCGGTCTCAAACGTGACTTTTACAGAGACGGCAAATGACGTCAGTATGATGGAATGGTTTAAAGACTCTAAACGAATTCTCGTGCATGTACATGTAGTTATTATATTTAGGGTCGTATTTGTAGTATTCTTCGGCACCGATATCGGTCAGTATCTCTACTAATACTGTACCTATATACCAGTCACTGACATTACCGTGGCTAACGACACCGGAGAATAACCTTTTAACCCATCCCCCCCCCCATGTTGATGCCTTTTGACGCCTCTGTAAAAGTCACTTTTTGAAACCATTGTGATAAAAAGAACATTTGCTGCATAGGGGCAAATTCTCTGTTTATCACAATGGTTTCAGAATGGTTTAAAAACTTTACAATTCTGCTCTGTTTATCACAATGGTTTAAAAACTACGCAAATCTATTTTTTTTTAGTAAATTCTCCTTTTCAGTAGATTTATTCACACGGGTTGGATATAAAACTAGCCTCTGATGGAATGGGTTAATGTAAAGGCGTATTTATGGAGTAAAAGGGTAACCCTTTCGGCGCCAAATTTCTAACACAGGGGTCTGGACCGCTTCATGGGGGTCTATATGTACTAGATAATAACAAGGGTTCCAACTAGCAGAACGGATCTCCGTGTACCACAAGTACAAATATGAATGTAACTCTTACAATTCAAATGATAATTATGTAATTCTTTTGGCTATTGAAAGCCAATATATTTTACTATCAATTAAATACACTCTTCTGACGGTAACTTATGCACGATTATTAAGCCAACAATGATTTTCTCAAAATTTAGCGTGTTTTCTGAGTCATTGACAAACGTTCGTTCACCCCGGTTTCACTTTATCACAGCCATAACCTGGCGATTTTCAGTTCAAAAGATGGCGTGGTTCAATAAAACAATCCAATTATATCACCAATCTCCATTTGTTTTGTCATCGAAATAAGTAAGCAACTATCAACAGCGGCCTCTCCGCCTGTCGTTATGTTTCTATTCCGGATGGTGCCATTTTGCAACAAATTTGAATGGAGCCATTTCATTGGATGAGCGAAGGAAAAGTTGAAAAATCCGTGACGTCACGTACAATGGCTCCTTCCTCGACAATTTGAAGCAAACTGACAAAACTCGCTAGTTTTACATCATTCTTTTGATGTTGGGGACTAAATATTGGAGGTGGTGATGGAACTGATTCGTTTTATTGAACCACGCCATTTGTTTAACTGCAAATTGCCAGGTTATTGCTGTGATATAGTGAAACCGGGGTGAACGAACGTTTGTCATTGACCCAAAAAACTCGTGAAATGTTGAGAAAATCATTGTTGGATTGATACTTGTTCATAAGTTACCGTTATAAGATTATATTCACTTGATAGAAAAATATATTGGCTTTCAATAGCCAAAAGAATTACATAATTATCATTTGAATTGTAAGAGTTACAGTCATATTTGTACTCGTGGTACAAGGCTATCCGTTCTGCTGGTTGGAATCCTTGTTATTATATAGTACATATAGACCACTATGAAGCGGTTGTAGCCCTGTGCTGCAATCCAAGTTTGTTAAATCATTCAGTCAAATAAGGAAATGAGATCAAACAAAAATGCAAATTTCAAAGGAATAAAGCACATATATAGAAATAGAGATCGAGACAAATAGTGAAGTCCCTGATCAGACGCCGCCTTGAAAAGGCGGCGTTTGATCTGGGACTTTACTGTTTGTCGTGGTGCATTTATGCGACTGCGGTGGTGAAAGGGTTAAAGGAAATACAACAGTTGACGGGGGGTTAATTTAGCACTATAATCTCTAACAAATTGTTAACTCTTTTCTTCATATAAACGCATCTTCACGCCAACAGAGCAGACCCAGACCAGATCAGACGACTTCTGCAGGAGCCGTCTGATCAGGGTCTGCTCTGTTTGCTTATGACGTGATATGGATCTGAGTCTACAGTTGTTTTGTTAAAGCAAAGAGTATCATTGAACTGTTTATTTTATAAAATGTCAGCTGATAAATATTCATGATGTATTTTTTTCTTACATGTACATGAATATTGAACCGGGAAAGATTTAACGCAGGATTAAACTCCCAGATGAGACTTTCACCCTGCTTTAAGCTGTCACCTTTCTTAAAGGCCGGTAATGCATTTATACAGAAGGAATTAATCCTTTCAATGTTGACTTTTTAGGCATATTGTTTTCCCCTGTCTGTTGGTTATAAGAAGATGTTGAGAAGATTTTGTTTTCTGCCTTCTTCAGGTAATTTTAGACTTCCAGTGTGCCGCTTTGAGCCATCGTGACTGCACCAACGTCTACAACGAGAAAATTTGCGGCACAGACGGACGAACGTATCCTACATTGTAAGTGTTTAACCTTGTACTCCATGGATATCCATGTAAGCAAAAATGGCATCGTGAATTATAATTAGATTAGTTTTTGTAAACAGAGCTGACCCTGATCAGACATCTCCTATAGGAACCGTCTCAACTGGAGCTGCTCTGTTTGAAAATGCGTGAAAAGTAATATTTATGAAGAAAGGGGTTATGTAGACTATGTATGGGTTAATGTGTTTGCCGTGTTTTTGTTTAATCATTTTATGGAATCCTTTTTATTTATTTATTTTTCAATACTTTAATCGTCCTCTTTTCATTTCAAGAAAAATAGACACATCACCAAGCATCATGGATCCTGATGAGACACCTGTTTACTCGGCGCCTCATTAACCCTTCGCTTGCTATTCACGTCAATATACCTACCTGTAAATAGTGAAGACCCAGATGATACAGCTCCTGCAGGAGCTGTCTCATCAGGGTCTGCACTACTTACAAGTTGATTGTGCAACCAGTGCACTCTACAGCAGTGATTGCACAGCGAAATACTTGAAGTGAAGATATATATAATTATAAAAAAAAAATTAATAATTTATTGCTTAGATATAAAAAGGAGGTCAATTACCATGACAAACAGCGGAGATCGACATCTGTACTTAAAGAGTTGCCTGGTCTAGGCCTGCTCTCTGTTTGCAATAACATTATCAAATAAGCTGCAAATACCCAGGTTAGTCCGAAAAGTGGAATACAAATACCAGTGAGCTTGCCTTCCTAATTTATTTACTGATATCGACTTTACATACGAGCGTAATAAGCAAATAGTCATCTTAACCCTTTCCTTGTACTATGTTTATTACAAATTTTAATACCTATTTAATATTCATGGGCAAATTAGTTATAATGAAATATGGAAGGTGGAGCACTGTTGCTATTTTAAAAAAGTATAGACACAGATATATCAAATTCCATTAGCAAACAGAACAGACCCTGATCAGACAGCTCCTATAGGAGCCGTCTGATCTGGGTCTACACAGTTTGTTAATGCGTGAAAACACGTTTATATGAGGGAAAGTGTTAAGTATTTAAAAGCACAAATTTGACTCGTTCGAATTTCGGATAAATATTTGTGAATTGAGAAGTAGATCTACGAGCGCACGAGTTTTATCGAAATACCATTCTCTGTATTGGGCCTCAAAGTCTTAAGATACCGATAATACATTTATCTAACTTATAAAACCGAGATAAGAGCAAACTAAATGTTGTACCGCGTGACGTCATCTTCTAGGATGATAAAGGTCAACATTGCAGTCTGTTATTTTGACTATTCGCCGTATTCCGTCAGATTTCGGAATATTTCGATAGAAATAGCTGAGGTGTTCCGAGTGAGTCTTGCCGAGGCCGACGAGATATTGGAACCCTTCGGAGATAATGGCTAGGCACTTCTTGCATTGGCTATTTCATTAACACTTTCTCTCTTACATGTATAAACGTATTTCCACGCATTTACAAACAGAGTAGACTGTTGGACTCCTATAGGAGTCGTGTGATCAGAGTTTGCTCTGTTTGCTTTTGACATTATATAGGTCTGATTCTACAGTTTTTGTCCAAACAGGAAATTTCGTTGAAAGGTTTACACTATAATCCTCAGTTGATAAATATTTATGAGGGAAAGGGTAAAATAAACCCCCACCACACACATTCACATACGATGGTGGTCATGGTGTGGGTGATTGTGAAATGTCGTTCTGTTTAGGAGTCCAGTGCAAATATGTCTTAACCTTTGAACGCAGATACCTTATCTATGACCGTGCTACTTTTAATTTGTAATCCTTTCAGTGTTTTACTTTCAAAATGACTATTTCCAAAATTCAAACAGGTCGTGAATACTCGGGGAATGTTAACATGGAAAAGTGTAACATGACAAGCAGTGCAGACCCTGATGAGAGGGCTTCTCTTGGAGCCCTCTCATCTGAGACTACACTGTTTGCAGAGGACATTAGTGACTCGTGTCATACACTGAAAGGGTTAATAGATTCTCTATTGGCTCTTTTGGATCTTTACGAAGATGATCTTCTGTTCAGCTAATATGATGCTCTTTTGTTTAGCACACTTGATGCTCTTTCTTTTTAGCTAACCTGTTCTTCTCATTAACTAACACGATGCTATTATGTTTAGCTAACATGATGTTCTCTTGTTTAGCTAACATGACGTTCCTCTGTTTAGCTAGCATGACGATAACCGTTTAGCTAATATGATATTATTCTGTTTAGCTAACATTACGCTATTCTGTTTAGCTAATATGATGCTATTCTGTTTAGCTAGCATATTTGTCTTTCTGTTTAGCTCACATGAAGTTATTTTATTTAGCTAACATGGTGTTCTTCTGTTTAGATAGCATAATGCTATTTTTCCAGTTAACATGGTGCTATTTCTGTTCAGCTAACATGGTGCTCTTTCTGTTTAGCTAACATGACGCTCTTCTGTTAGCTAGCATGGTGCTCCTTCTGTTCAGCTAACATGGTGCTCTTTCTGTTTAGCTAACATGACGCTCTTCTGTTAGCTAGCATGGTGCTCCTTCTGTTCAGCTAACATGGTGCTCCTTCTGTTCAGCTAACATGGTGTTCTTTCTGTTCAGCTAACATGGTGCTCTTTCTGTTTAACTAACATTACGCTTTTCTAGCATGGTGCTCTTTCTGTTCAGCTAACATGATGTTCTTTCAGAAAAAGCCCATACTTTTGAAAAACATTTATCACATGATATCGTTTGTGTGCCAGTTAATACGATAAGTTAATATTTTATATGTGCACGAGATTAAACACACACACAATAGATCGAAAAATGAATAAAAAGGGACTTGTTTTTATTGTGTGTTTTTGTGTCACGTGATAAAAAGAATATTTTATTCATACGAAAGCCCTAAAATAAATATGACACTCGGCAAGCCACTTGTCATGTCATTTTAGTCAAACGTTTTGGTTAACTCATTATCTCCTAGGCTATTTTAAGACCAAAAATTATTTAATTAGTCTACCGAAATGGAGCATTAACTAGAGAAAAGAATTTTTTTTAGAATTTTGTAGTTTGAAACCATTGTAATAAATAGAGCATTTGCTCCTATAGGAGCAAATGCTCTATTTATCACAATGGTTTCACAATGTGAATTTTATAGAGGCGCAAAAATGCGTCACTAGGGGGTAATGTGTTAAGGTGAGTGTAATATCCACTACCTACAAGCTGTTACAGGAATTCAGAATTCCTAATAAGACCTCTGTGTACACATACAACCCGGGTTTGTGTTACCGCAAGGTTCTTAATGTATTTGGCAACATCGTTCTCACTGTAGCGACATCTGGTGGGTATAAATTTGAAAAATAAATCGTCAAACAGGATATGAAAAACGATATATAAAACATTTATAAGACGATTTATATAACACTACACGTGTATTAGATACAGAATATATCGACTATCGCTTTAATCTACTGCCACGGTATTCAGAATATATCGACTATCGCTACACTTTTCAGAATACATCGACACGATATTCAGAATATATCTACCTCTTCTGTGATATTCAGAATATATCGACTACTACAGTATTGTCCTGTTTTATTAACCTGTCAAATTATACGCTTGCTGAACACGCCATATATAGCTTCGGTTGATATCGATCGTTTCCGCTAATAAAAGCTTTCTTACTTGGCTTATTCAAGTACCTGTATATTTATTTGTGAATCTCGTGAAAAACGTTTGAAACACAGGTTTACCAAAGCTAAATATATCCTTTCAGTGACGTAGGAATATTCAAATTTGACAGGTTAATAAAACAGGACAATACTACTATCGATTGTTTTACTAGCACTTATGCTATTTCACTGTTTGTTTTGCAGCTGTGAGTATGAAAAATCCCGTTGTACACACAGAAATCTGCATGTGGCAAAGCTCGGCGACTGCTCTGCTTAAGTAATACCTACGTTATACTGGTATCAGAATGTTATATGTTTGTTATCGACAATAAATTGAGTGTTCATATAAAACATTGTATAGTTGTGTTTTCCATTTCCGCATCCACAAATTGGGAGCAGTATCGCTTGGCTTGTCCTTGATGATAAAACCATTGCAAACTGGCTTAAAACTTGTACGGGACACGAGTTATTAATGTCCTTTTCAAACAGTGTAGACCCAGATGAGACACTCTTAGATGAGCTCTCTCATCAGAGTCTGCACTTTTATTTAGAATAACCCCTAAATTTTCTCCATAAGCTTGACCTGTTTGAATATTTGAGTTAATTTGAAAATTCAGCATGGTAAGAGTTGTAACATCTATAAATATTCACCATAAGCTTGACCCGTTTTTAAATGTGGCATAGTCCATTTGAAAATTCAGCGTTGTAATGGATAAACATCCCTAAATACTAAACATAAGCTTGATCTTTTTGAATTTAGGAAAAGTCCATTTTAAAAAGTTAGCATTGTAAGGGTTAACCCATTGTGTACAGTAAAACCTCTCTATAACGGCCACTAAATTGTGTTAATTAGTTGGTATTTAGGGCAGGTGGTTGCTTAAAGCAAGGTGAAAGTAAAACAGAACGCTCCTAAAGGAGCGTTCTGTTTTACTTTCACCTTGCTTTAAGTAACCACCTGCCTTTAACACAAAGTACTTGATGTAATGTAGTGGCCGTTACAGAGAGGTTGTACTGTATTAGGTAACTCAGTGCCAGAGATAACATTTACAAGTTTAGTCCCGCTTTTTAACTCTTAAAAAGGTAATGTATACTCAAAGTTTAATCTGGAGTCAATGCTTGCCTACTTCCGATGCGTTCCAACTTTTGAGAAACTGTTGACCAAATAGCTATTCAGTTACTCGGCGTCTCATCTGTATCCAAGATGTTTGAAGATGCGAATCAGGTCGTGGTTACAGGTATATGTGTTAAAGACAACTCCTTTATTTCTCCACCAAACCCAATGGCGTGACCACTGTTTAGGGTAGTCTATTCGAGAATGGCGATTATAGTACAACCTCTCTATAACGGCCACTAAATTACGTCAAGTAGTTTGTGTTAAAGGCAAGTGACTGCTTAAAGCAAGGTGAAAGTAACACAATTTAGTGGCCATTATAAAGGTTTAACTGTATTTGAATATGCCCCCATTATCTATTACTGGTTAACTTCCGTCTGCTAGTAATATTTGATTGAATTTTTTTTTTTTTTTTTTTTTTTTTTTTTTGTTGTTTTATATTTTGTTTGGTTTGGGGGGGTGTTTTTTTTGGTTTGTTTTTGTTTGTTTGTTGTTGTTGTTGGGGGGGTTTTGGGGGGGTTTTCGGGGGGGGTGATTGTTTTAACCCTTTCCCTCATATAGATTGTTTTAACCCTTTCCCTCATATAAACGCATTTTCACGCATTTGCAAACAGAGTAGACCCAGATCAGACGACTCCTATAGAAGGCATCTGATCAGGGCCTGCTCTGTTTGTTTTTGACATTATATAGACCAGTTTCTACAGCTTTAGTCAAAGCAAAAAATTCTCATGAAAATTTTACATTATAAAACATCATGATTTTCTACTTGAATATATCGAACCGGGAATGGGTTAAATACAGTTTCAGGGTGTAAAGTCCTTAGGGTACAGATGATACACCTAGTTGCTCGGTATCTCATCTGGGTCCACCCTGTTTGCATAGGATATCGTAAATTGCTCCTATAGAATACTTTACATAAGCACAAAGGGAAGTTCCCCATTTCACAATTCCCCACCACTAAATATGTTTCAAACTCGCTAAATCAAAATGTTTAATAATGTAAGGTATTAAATCCATGTTGTATCTTAATGTAGAAAAATAAACTCGTGCAATGTTTATTTTTATAAAAGATTTAAAAAAAATGATATTGAAAGTTATTGAATGGATACTTGCCATACATAATAACCGCGGATAGTGCAAGACGCATTTTCAGGTGTTTAGCGCCAGGCATTGCAGAATGATCTCCTCTCGAACTTTCAGTATTTTTGTCATTTGGGTTGGATCAAGGCGGCCATGTTGTGATATTTATCGCCTTTAGCAATACATTGTAGTTCTAGTTATGTCTCTCCTTCCCAGAAGGGAGGCATATTGTTTTAGGGTGGATTTTCGTTCTTCTCATACAAACCTGGTCCGGATCAGAACTATTTTTTTGTCTTTTGACCCTGTGCTTAGATATTTGACATATGGGTGTATCATAATGAGTTCGCAGTTCAAAGTTTATAAGTAATAAGCCCTCCGGCCCGTTCACAAATATAGTATCATATACAAAGTTAAACTGAAAGTGTCAGTTACCATGGGAACCTTCATGTGACCCTGACCTGTGACTTACAGCTCAAATACTTTTAGCAGGAAACTATTTCCTTGCCTGTTTTTTTTGTCTTTTGACCAAGGGCTAAGTTATTTCACATGTAAATATATCTTCATAAAAGAAAGTGTAAAATATCATGTAGACCTCCAAGTGACATTGACCTGTGACCTAAGTGTCAAATATATGTGCCTTAAATAGGAAACTATTGTCGGGCCTGAACATTTTTGTTCTTTTACTTAGACTTAGACATTTGTTATGTTAACGTATCATGATGAGGCCCAGTGTATCATACCATGATGGCCATTCACCTAACCTTGACCTTTGATTTCAAGGTCAAATTTATGTTGTAAACCATTGTCCGTGCCGGAACTTTTTTGTATTTTGACCAAATGCTTAGATATTTGAAATGTATAATCATGAATCGAAGTGTCAGGTACCATGGGGGACTTTTATGTGACCTTTACCAATGACCTAGAGGTCAAATGTATAAATATTAACTAGGAATCTATTGTCCGTAGATATTTTACATGCGGATGTATCATCATGAGACAAAGTGTAAGGTGCCATGCAGATCTTCAGGTGACCTTGACCTGTGATCTCAAGTTCAAATATATGTACATTAAATAGGAAACGTTTGTCGGGCCTGAACGTTGTTGTTCTTTTACCTAGGCCTTAGAATATGAATGCATCATGAGGAGGCCCAGTGTCACATGCCATGATGGCCTTCATGTGACATTGACGTTTGACTTCAAGGTCAAATTTGTTGAAATAGGAAACTATTGACAGGTCCATTATTTTTCTTTTTACACAAGCCTTACATATATGTGCTATTATAACAATTAATGTAATCAATTTTGATCGAGTCATTATATTTCCTACCAGAATATTCATGGAGTAAAGGGGTTAAATCCAAAGAGAAGGGGACACTTCTTAGTAGTTAGTTTTGCTGTATTTATACAGTGCTTATCATAATGATAATCATAATAATTATGATATTGGCTGATTATTATTATTATAATTAATAATCATTATTACTAAATCATCATTTTTAATATTATCATTGTTTATTATTATGATTATTATTATTATTTTTATTATTATTTTATTATCTTTATTATTATCATTAGTAGTAGTAGTAGTATTACTTGTAGTAGAAATAATAGTAATACTGGAAGTAATACTAGCAGTAGTAATAGAGGTAGTAGTAGTATAGTAGTAATAATAGTAAGTATAGTAGTAGTAGTAGTAGTAGTAGTAACAGTAGTAGTAGTAGTTAGTAGTAGTAGTTAGTAGTAGTAGTAGTAGTAGTAGTAGTAGTAGTAGTAGTAGTAGT
This sequence comes from Azorinus chamasolen, assembly GCA_963576725.1. Classification (NCBI taxonomy): domain Eukaryota; kingdom Metazoa; phylum Mollusca; class Bivalvia; order Cardiida; family Solecurtidae; genus Azorinus; species Azorinus chamasolen. The sequence goes on along the minus strand of OY755240.1, from coordinate 62,143,620 downwards.
AGTAGTGGCAGTGGTAGTGGTAGTAGTAGTAGTAGTAGTAGTATAGTAGTAGTAGTAGTAGTAGTAGTAGTAGAAGTAGTAGTAGTAGTAGTAGTAGTAGTAGTGGTAGTAGTAGTAGTAGTAGTAGTAGTAATACTAGAAAGGTATTCCTCGGATTACTTGTGTCGCCTGCCTGCGTACTGACCCTCTTCCCACCAATTTTTAACATGGCACAATTGCAGTACATGTATACATGTAAATGGGAATAACATAAATCCAGTTATGATGCTACGTAACTTGGAGCATGATATATATGTAAGAAGTGTGAAACTAAGAAAACACAATAACGAGAATAATGACCAAAGTGTAATATGTGAAGTTTAAATTTAATGGCATTAGTAGAACAGCACTTACTGGCCGGACAAAAAAATGAAAAAGGCGAATAACTCCTAAAATACCGACACTAGAGCTATAGACCTTGTGCATAACACTTCCTCTCATCAAGCCTGTTCCATGCGTGTAGTTCGAATTCAATGGCATCAGCAGAATAGGGCATATTGGCCGGACAAAAATGCATAAAGGGAAATAATTAAAAAAAATACTGATGTTAGAGTTATGGACCTTGTGCATGACACTTCCTCTCATCAGGCCTGTTCCATTTGTAAAGTTTAAATTCAATGGTATCAGTAGAACAGGACTAATTGGCCGGACAAACAATGAAAAAAGGGAATAACTCCAAAATACTGAAGCTAGAGTTATGGGCCTTGTGTATGACACGTCCTCTCATCAAGCATGTTCCATGTGTGACGTTTGAATTCAATGGCATCAGTAGAATAGGACTTATCGGCCGGACAAAAAATAAAAAGGGGAATAACCCCAAAAATATTGAAGCTAGAGTTATGGACCTTGTGCATGACACGTCCCCTTCATCATGCCTGTTCCATGTGTGAAGTTTCAATTCAATGGTATCAGTAGCGTAGGGGATACAGGCCGCGGACCAGAAGTGCGACAACGACGACGACGACGGACAAAGTGATCCCTATATGTCTGCCATGCTTCGCAGGCGACACAACTAGTAGTAATTCTAGTAGAAGTAGTAGTGGTATGCTCTGTTTTATTCCATTTTACAACAGACATCACGCTATTAACGAAACAGATACCAGCTATACTGAATAGTTATGGTAATGGTCAGCTCATTCTATAAAATTATCAGTGATAAATAGTAACGATTTATAACTACCGTCTATCAATAACACCGGAAAAAGCTACCATGCGAAGGGAAGAAAATGGTTAAACTGAAAAACACAAGTATGAAAGTCCTTTATTTTCTATAACTCGCATATACTTAACCATAACAGAAAGCGGGTCATGTATCCATGGACATTTATTTATTTCACTCATAGTTTAAACTGCTGCATAAGTGACGATATCTGAATATCTAACCTGTAAAATGCACCCCTGGTACCGAGGAATAGTCAACATCGCTTGATATTCGGATCTTATTTTAGGAATCTTGTATTTGTATGTTCACGAAATAATTGCAGAATCGAAGCATATGGTTGTACTAAAATTATCTCTCCAAACATTGTGTGAGAATATATTCGAAGATTCACATGTTGGAGTATGTACGGCGAATAGTTATTATGGTGTACGGCGAATATCGTTTCTGGTGAAATGTAGTGTACGGCGAATAGCTTATATAGTGTTTCATTAAATACCTACTAAAGGGAAATTTTTTAATAGATAGTGTAGAACAAGGATCCGTAAATTAAATTACCTTTATAGGTTACTGACATATTTAAGAACGTTACTTTAGAGTTGACAAACTTGCTAATTCAAATCAAAATTATATCCTTAAGTGTATTACTTGCTTTAAAAAAGCCTTTCGTAAGCAAACATCACTGATGACCTTGTATAGCTCACCTGATTAATAGATGCGTGACCTACTTATGTAACGAACAGGAACGATTTCCTTCATATGCAATGAACAGAAACATTTTTATAACTTTTTTAGGGTCATCTGACTATCATTTGTGTGAAATATGGTCGAAATCCATTCAGCAGTTTAGGGGATATTATTTAACCCTTTCCCTCATACAAACGCCTTTCATGCCATTGCAAACAAAGTAGACCCAGATCAGACGGATGTTATAGGAGCCGTCTGATCAGGGTCTGTTCTGTTTGCTAATGGAATTCGATAGAAATGTATCTTCAGTTTCTAAAATTGCCACAAAACTTCGCCTTGCAATATTTCATTATACCTATTTTGTCCATGAATATTCAGTAGGTCTTTGCAATTTGGTTAATTCAATTTATTTTAGCTCCTGTGACCATTCAGCAAACACTATTATTATTATTATTATTATTATCATTATTATTATTATTATTATTATTATATTATTATTATTATTATTATTATAAATCGATGTCCGATGTACCAGTGCTTTACACTGGGCGTCTAAAAGAACCAGAGAAATTCTGTCGATAATAAGAGTAGGGCATCGCGTCCGGGTTTCTCTGTATCCTCTTCCCTCTCTCTGAGGCGTCCAATTAGCCCATAGTGGGCAGAAACAGACGTTAATCAACACAAACAAACAGATCGTTTTGTTCATGTGACCGAACTGATTTATATAACTGTCATAGAGGGTCACCTGAAGATAATCCCTGATAGATTCGGTTTAACCCTTTCGGTGCCAAATTTATAATTGCCGTCTGCAATCCAAGTTTGTTAAATCATTCAGCCAAATAAGGAAATGAGATAAATAAATGCAAACTTCAAAGGAATAAAGCACATATATAGAAATAGAGATTGAGACAAATAGTGAAGTCCCTGATCAGACGCCGCCTTGAAAAGGCGGCGTCTGATCTGGGACTGCACTATTTGTCTGATGTGGATCTACTTTGTTTGCCAAGGCATAGAAAGGAGTACATGTATTTATAGAGTGTAATGTTTAACAAAACGTCAATTCATTAAAAATGTATTTTAAGCTTGTGTGACCTACTTATGCAATCGACCGGAATCGTTAAGGCAGTAATTCTTTAAAAATTAATTTTAGCTCATGGCGTGACCTACTTGTGACCTACATGGCGTGACCTACTTGTGCAATGGACCAGAACGATTCACGTGACTTTTATGGACAGACACATTGGGTGTGTTTTATTATCGCAAATCTGAATCAGGATTACAGATCATGATTGTGATTCGGTCGTTTTTTTATCGAATCACAAACATGTTCTCAGAATAATCAAGCTCTGATCTCGATTAAAATCTAATCATAATGAAAATGGCTGAACTTACACTAACAGCAGAGGAGACACAATTTCAAACCATTCTAGAAATGGTTATGGAAGGTAACAGTTGAAGTAACAGTTACATTTCTATTTGCTCCCGAAGTAAAATATGTTCCCAACATATTTTTATTTAATTCTATTAGATCTAAAAAGATTTTATTTATTTTTTATATTTTTAGTTTTAGTTCTTGTTATTGTTGCTGTCTAATTATTCGACAAAAATATTACCTGATTAATTGCCATGCACACCCAATGAGTAGATATATTTTCTTTTGTGAGATGAACGTTTTAGTGGCCATGTTTAATACAACATGTCATATCAAATTGTTTTAATACCATAGCAGTCGTGATTAAGATTGTGTGTATAATCAAAATCATGATTTAGGAAATAAAACACACCCCTGGAGATCGTTTCTGTGAAATGTGGTTGAAATTCTTTATGTGGTTTAGAATCTCGTTTAGAGAAATTATTTGTTAAAATTTATTTTAGCTCATGTGACCTACTTATGCATTAGACCAGAATAATTTAAATAACTACCACGGATTGTCACCCGCAGATCATTCCTGTAAAATATGGTTGAAATATTCTGATTTATTTAATCCATAACTCAGAGCAAATACACTTACAATTAGAAATGTTCGATCCTATCTCACGATCTTCATCAGCTGTGTGCTGAGTAAGTGGATCGAGTCACATGACGTAGGAGAGTGTTGTAGACTGGTGGCAGATCTAACCCCTCGTCCCGGTTTAGTGATGACCGTCGCTGTTTGATTGCCATCGCCTTTTTGGCTCGTCTCTTAACGTGTCCGTCCCTTGATATTATTATTTTCGTGTAAAAGCCTATACAGTAAAACCTCTCTTAACCGGACGTTAAATTTAGTATAAATATCGGTCTTGGGGACAGGTGACAGCTTAATGCAGGGTGGAAGTCATGCAGAAAGCTCCTAGAGGAGCTTTCTGCATGACGTTCACTCTGCATTAAGCAGTCACCTGCCTAAAATATCTAAATTCTTCTCTACTAGAATTCCGGTTAAGAGAGGTTTTACTGTATAGGGTTCTACGACGTATAGATACAGATATCCTACGAACTGATGTGATGTCAGGTGTTTGTACAGTGTTCATATATTGCCGAGTTGGACCTGGCTACATGTTCTTTGAGTCTGATGTCTAGTGAGCACTCTGGTGTCTAGTGACATTCCTACGTCACGAGACCCGATCCACTGATCCAGCACAAAGTTGATGAAGATCGTGAGATATGATCGAAAATTCTTAATTGTAAGTGTATTTGTTATGAGTTGTGGAATTTAGTCAATCTGATGATGAATCCAGAACAAGAAATCAACCCCCATACAGTGGTTTAGGGGGAGATGTTTTTTCAAGTATTTGTTCGTTTAAATCTATTTTATCTCATGTAACCTACTTATGCAATCGACCGAAATGATTCATATATTACTGAGGATCATTTGAAGATCGCCACTGTGAATTTTGTCAAAATCCATTCAGCAGTATATGCGGCGATGTTGTTTAACCCTTTCCCTCATATAAATGTGTTTTCACGCATTTGCAAACAGAGTAGATCCAGATCAGACGGATCCTGTAGGAGCCGTCTGATCAGGGTCTGCTCTGTTTGCTAATATAATTTGATAGATCTGTTTCTTTACTTTCTAAAATGGCTACAATGTTCCATCTTCCATATTTTTTATAACTATTTTCTCCATGAATATTCAGTAGGTATTGAAATCTGGCCTAAATACAGAACAGGGAAATGGTTAAAGAAACTATTCGTTAAAATGTATGTTCAGCTTCTATGACCTAAAGTTGTGTTCCGAAAAATATTTGCGATGATTCTTCAACAACATGATGTAGAAAAGCATTAATGAAATTAATCGTTCCCTTAAGATAACGTCATAAATATTAATTTATTAAGCAGCTTTGTGGTTGGTTATGCATTGTGTCCCATCTCGGGCATGAAAATACAGTGCTATACGCCGTACACATCGCTATCTATTTGCCGTACAGTCTGCACAAAAATGTATTGTTATACATGTAGTCTACTTTCAGTCCGAATGACTGCTCAACCGACTGTACATTTACTCCCATGGTCATTGAGCCATTCGCCTTTAATATTGAGCACTGCTAACATATGGCGCGATTACGCAGTCGCAGTATTGGCTAGTGATCCTCACAGGTACCCATTGTAACCCCCGGGTGGAGAGGAGGAAAACTCGTACGGATGGGAGACACTGAAAAGCGTCTCTGAAAGTTCGAGCTGGTCCAGTCGTGATTCGATCACAGGACCCATTGGTATCAGCTTAACGCTCAACCACAAGACCAAGCCACCACAGCACATGTACCTATTCGCCGTACACAAACGTTGATTTTCTTTTATCAAATTCAAAGTCAATTTCGCTCGTATTCGGTAATCAACGCTGGCATAAGCGTTGTATATCTTATGTAATGGCAACGAATGTGTAAACCCGTATGTCAGACTACTAGAAAAGTGATGTCGATTTTTTTTTATCTTCCTCCCAATTATTTTGGTTGTACCAGTCCGAGAATTATGAGCCCAAAATGATTTTCATACGTGAATTTGGAATGATCAGAAGCAAAATATCCGTTGATTACTAGTAATCTTTCTACTAGTAAACACATTGCAATGCTAGACATGTCCTATTTACCATGAATATTGCGGACTACAACCTGCCGGTGCATCTGTCTTCAGCTTTAGTTCGCTTCGCCTGGTAGCTATTTCCGGTGTCATTGATAGACAGTGATAACAACTTTTTTGTATGAGCCAAAAAGAATGTCCTCTTTGGCTCTAAACTAGAACTTCGACCTTTAACTAGAACTTCGACCTTTTCTTATCAACTATGTGACAATGATACTAGTGCAGCTATAGTTGCCAATAGGATACAAGTCGTCCTGTGCTTCAGACACTCAGGAAACAGTCATGTTGAAATTAGTTTCTCTCGCCCTCACAATAACCCGTGAGTATTAAAGTCATAATTAGATAAATTATTAGGTACGTGTTTATTAACCCTTTACTCCATGAACATTAATGTAAGAAATACTGACATTTGAAATATTAACCCTTTCGGTGCCAGCATTGTCGTCTGCTGGGCATAGTTTCGCTTATTTTTAGTGAAAGTGTGTGCACTTCTTCCATTTTTTTTATAAAATATTAAACAGAGTGTCAAACAGTTTGGATCCTGATGAGACGCCGAGTTACTCGTCGTCTCATTTGGATCCAAACTGTTTGCATGTGATATCATAAACTCGCCATTGTGGCACGGAAGGGGTTAATAGGGTTGATTTATTATAATTGCACATGGAAATTCGAACTTTTGGCCATGGTAGAAACTGTATAATGTTATAGGCAAACAGAGCAGACCCTGATCAGAAGGCTCTTACAGGAGCCGTCTGATCTGGGTCTACTATGTTTGCCAAAGAGTAGAAAGACGTATATACGCAGTAAAGAATTAAACAGGTTTCAAAATACAGTAAAACCTCTCTTTAACGGCCACTAAATTACATCAAGTATTTTGTGATAAAGGCAGCTGACTGCTTAAAGCAAGGTGAAAGTAAAAAAAGGAGCGTTCTGTTTTACTTTCACCTCGCTTTAAGCAGCCACTTGCCCTAAATACCAACTAATAAACACAATTTAGTGGCCGTTATAGAGAGGTTTTACTGTGATCGAAATCGTTTTCTTCAATGTGCTTTCAAAACAACCAATGTCAACCAATATTTGGATCCTTACGAGACGCAAAGGTTACTCGGTGTCTTATCTGAATATATTTTTATTTGCAAATATCATCATGATTTTTTTCTATGGCGGCGATTTATTATACAGATCGTGTCGATACATGCAAGCTTTGTTCCAAACTTGGGTGAAAACATGGGGTCGTTTTATGAGTATATATAAAAATAGTATTGTCCATATTTCATTATTAGTTTTTCAATAATTCACTCCAGCCACAGATAAACGTGCGTACTCGAGTACTAAAATCGTCATTTCTCCACCAAATCCTATGTTTTGAGCACTCTTAACTCATTACCTCATAAGCTATATTTAGACCCTACCACTTTGAACAGATCTACCGAAAAGGATCATTTACTACAGAAAAGGGACATTTTAGAAATGTGTAGTTTAGAAACCATTGTGATAAATGTATCTATTTATCACAATGGTTTTACAGAGGCATCAAAAGGCGTCAATATAGGGGAATGGGTTAAAGAGTGATCACATCATAGAGTTGGTGGAGAAATAAAGAAGTTATTCTTGAAAATATTTTTAATTTACGCATCTTATTTGAACCTCTGATTCACTGTTTCAATTTCATTAATTGATGAGTGCATCTTCCTGATTCCACGATTTTACTATTGAAACTTCTCGAACTTACATTGTCGAATTAAAAAATTAAATATTTTACACGTTTAACTTCTCGAAAACACAATTTCAAGTTTTCAACATCTGGGATGAACGTTTTAAATTTCATGAATTCACTAATTAATTATTTATGTAGGAATCGTCTGATCAGGGTCTACTCTGTTTGCTTGTGATATCATAATAGATCTAACTGTACAGTTTCTACTGAACCTTTGATATTTATGTGTGTATATGCCTTTATAAAAGTTAGCGTATCATTATTTAGGTTGTGATTATTTGTTACACGAATATTCAAATGGTTAACCCTTCGCTTGCTAATCGCATCAATATACCTACCTGTAAATAGTGAAGACCCAGATGAGACAGCTCCTGCAGGAGCTGTCTCATCAGGGTCTGCACTATTTACAAATTGATTGTGCAACCAGTGCACTTCACAGCAGTGATTGCGCAGCGAAATACGTGTACACAGTGAAGATATATGTAATTATACAACAGGGCATGGGTAAAGAAGGAGAAATGTATTTTAAAATTCAGCAAGCGACGGGTTAAGATGTGTTTAGATCCTGATTAGACGCCGAACTACTTTTCATCTAATATGGACCAAAATATGTTCAAAGGCAATCATAAAATCGCCACTAACATGCAAACAGAACGTGTATAAAAGTGTATCTTAGGATGCTGAATACATCTACAGAGATCCAGATAAGATGCGTATATTTAAACATATTAAAGAATAACTCCTTTATTTCTTCACCAAACACCTATACTGTGACCACTCTTTAGAATCGTCTCGAAGAGTGGTCATAGTATACGGTTTGGTGGAGAAATGACCATGTTAATATTTGTGTACACGCACCTTTATCTGTAGTTCTGCGTGATCTACCACCCTGCACTACATGCGCCAGTCTATGTTAGGCATTTTCCAGTTTTAGCGACAGTTGCCCTGTACACCATCGACCGATAACTCCTTACCTCATAGGCTATTTTTTATCCAACATATTTGAATAAATCTACTGAAACTATTGGGATAAACAGAGCGTTTGCTTCCATGAAGCAAATGCTCTATTTATGATGTAATGCTTTCAAATGGTGATTTTTACAGAAGTTTCAGAATGTGTCAATATGATCGAATGGATTAACAACGGATTTATTGTAATTATTGTTAATTTCAAAACTTCCTATATATGTCATAAATATACATAATAGATCAAACCCAGTATACAGCAGAACCTCTCTAATTGGACCACGTAATGAATAAACATGTGTGTCTTTATAAGCAGGTGGTTGCTTAATGCAGGACAAAAGTAATGCAGAAAGCTCCTCTGGGGGCTTTCTGCATTACTTTGTCCTGCATTAAGCTACCACCTGCATCTAGCACCCAGAACTATACCTCTTTTAGGGGTTTTACTGTATATCAAAAAATACCAATGATATATAGCAGTAAACAACAATTTTGTAACGTACCTATTTATGACATATAGGCCTACGAGTATAGGTAGTTTTGACAATACATGTAAATGTATTTTCAAACTTTCGCTGTTTTCCATACACCGGAATAGAAGCACTTAAATTATCACTTCAATATATTTGCAGATTTTGGTATTTTTATCCATAAAAAGGTAGTTTATACTCCCAGAGCTTTTCAAAATGTCTAAATACCTAATAAATCATTTGTTTATATGCTGAAAAAAAAGTATATCGCAAGAAAACCGATCGAATAATCGCTGAAGAAGACGAAACCGGTCATGTATTCATATCGACGATCCCTGTGCTATTCAGCGATGTACTAGTATCTATTCCGATTTATTTTTTTGGTTTCGTAACTGTTCGAAATAGACCGATAATATTTTGTTGTAGAACAAAAATTATAAGTATCGATGAAAGCGGTTTATTTTGTATTACAGGGACATTTTTCGATATAGGGTTAGACTGACAATCTTCGTAAGAATCCTTGAACATACCCAATATCATGTGTTATTATTTTATTGAAAATGTGTGTTTATTGTAGATACTATCAATTTAACCGTTTCCCTCATATAAACGTGCTTTCACGTATCTGCAAACAGAGTAGACCCAGATCTGATGGCTCCTATAGTAGCCGTCTGATTTGGGTCTGCTCTGTTTGCAAAGGCAAAGAAAGGCGTATTTATGGAGTTAAGGGTGAAATAACGGGAGATTCAAAAGATTTCATATTATTGGTTTCTGTTTTACTTCACACATTATGGAATGCCATTCTGACATGCTATTTGCTAAATGCAAAAAGCGAAATGCTTTTGCCCATTCTGTAAATTGCTAGGGAAAGAACCGGAATGTTCCAAATGATGGAAGTAAATGACAAACGCGAAATGCTTATTGCTAATTTATGCATGTTTGCACTACTAACATTTAACAGCGCCATTTTTAAAAGTGAGTGTAAAATTGCTAGAGAAAGAACCGGAATGTTCCAAATTATGGATTTAAATGACACATGAGAAATGCTTATTGCTAAATGCACTACTAGCATTGAACAGCGCCATTTGTATTGGTATTTTTTCAGAATTACCAATATAAACCTATTTGGAACATACTATTGATTTAATTCCTTATTTATTATTGCTTTATTCGAACAAGACAAAATCATTTAGCATTTGACATTAAGCAACTGGTATTTCACAATTGGAATTTAGCATTTCGCATTTAGCAACTGGCAAATTGTATTTAGCAATTAGCATTGCAGAATGGCGTTCCATAACACATACCAAAATATACCGAAATATTCCGAAAATATTCGATAATCCCCGTTTAGATTAAGCTTCCATCGTTTTGGGGTATTTTTGTCAAAATAGAACGAGGGTTTCCGAATGACAGACCTGGAGTGTATCAATCGGATTAATTATGTTCTACAATTTTATTGACTAGATTCTTATAATTCGTGTGATACAAAAACATTCTTAGATTGGGTTTGACCCTTTACATGGTAAATATTCACGTAGGAAATACAATCAATACAGTAAAACCCCTCTAAATCGGACGTCAAATCTAGTGTAATTTTTTTCGGTCTTTGAGACAGGTGGCAGCTTTATGCTGGGTGACTTTCACCTTGTATTAAACAGTAATTTGTCTAAAAAGTCTTTACTACTAGAATTCCAGGAATTCAAAGGAAAAAAACACAGATATAGATTAGAAATAGAGTCTGAGACAAAAAGTGAAGTCCCCGATCAGACGCCGCCTTGAAAAGATCTTGGACTGCACTATTTGTCGAAGTGTATTTTTGCGACATTGGTGGTGAAAGGGGTAACGAGGAAAATTTTGACAGTGGCAGAAACTAACTAATTTTTTCAAAAGTGAACAAAGCAGATCCTGGTCAGGCGGCTCCTATACGTCTCACTTAGGTCTTCTCTGTTTCCAAATGCATGGAAGTATGTTTGCTATGAGTGAAATGTTAACTGGAAATATTCTATAGGAATAATAAAAGATAGTTTGCCAATTTGAAGAATAATATGTTCTTGAGATACAGTAAAACTTCGATTATCCGAACACTAAAATACGTATTATTATCGATCTTGAAGACAGGTGGCAGCTTAATGCATGGTGAAAGTCATGCAGAAAGCTCCCCCAGGAGCTTTCTGTATGACTTTCACCATGCATTAAGCAGCCACCTGCCTAAAAGGGTCTAAATTCTTCTTTACAGAAAATTCGAATAATCGAGATTTTGAGATATATGCGTTCTTAGTAATTTGGACTTAAACCAGTCATATTCGTAAACGACCTGTAAATATGACATGGACATTTGATCTAGAAGCAATACGTGGCCAGAAAGGATTCTATGAAGCCTACTCTATTTGAAAGGGCGTTAAAATGTACAGTTAAACGTCGATACCTCGAACTTCAAGGGACCGTACAAATTACTTCGAGATAACAGAGGTTCGAGTCATCTGATTTCTAATATTAACAGTTTCTTAAGCTCACAGCTGTTGGAGCTTTCAGCATTACTTTCGATTTGCAGGTAGCTGTGAACCAGGGTTTCTAGATATGCCTATAGTGATACATTTTAGAACAGTTCTGTATTGTAAATTTTGGAAGGACCGAACTTTTACTTCGAGTTATCCAGAACTTCGAGTTATCTTGAGCTGAAGTTCAACTGTAAATGGATAAATATCTTTAAAACAGTAGGCTTTGAAACAAAATGTCTGTTCCATTTTGGCCACGAACGAAAACGACTTGGGCTCGTGGCATGGAACCTTCGGTCTCAGTGCCTAGTAGCATCCCAGACCGAAACGAAGTCTATGTAAAAGATAATTTAAAATTGTCTATCTCTCATACACAAAACGTTTTCTTTCTAGTTGTTTTTGGACAGGATGCGAACTTTAACGGCGGTGACGCCAGCTGGTACTGCGGATTGATTGGTAAAGATGACTGTATGCAACATCACCTTGACCCACGCTGTGGAACAGATGGCACCACCTATCGGAATACGTATACATGACTCCTTGTATTTAATCCTTTCCACCCCGTACACTTGAAAACAGTGTAGACCCAGATCAGAGGGCTCCCAGAGGAGCCCTCTTATCAGGGTCTGCACTGTTTGTCATTCAAAATCATCTAGAGCAAATTTAACCCTTTCCCTTATGTAAGCGCGTTTTTACGCATCTGCAAACAGAGTAGACCGGGAAGTACATGTACCTGTTATTTGTGGAAAGTTGTTTAGACCACTGGTGCTAAGTGCGTGACCATTTCATAAATACTACTTATAAATGCCTTCAAATACGTTTAGACATCATACTTAACCCTTCGCTTGTTAATCGCGTCAATATACCTACCTGTAAATAGTGAAGACCCAGATGAGACAGCTCCTGCAGGAGCTGTCTCATCAGGGTCTGCACTATTTACAAGTTGATTGTGCAACCAGTGCACTCCACAGCAGTGATTGCACAGCGAAATACTTGTACACAGTGAAGATATATGTAATTATACAACAGGGCATGGGTAAAGAAGGAGAAATGTATTTTAAAATTCAGCAAGCGAAGGGTTAAAAAAAATGACAGTAATTTTTTTATTTTTTTTACTGTCAAAGTACGATGTCTAAACGTATTTGAGGGTAGTTATAAGTAGTATTTATGAAATGGTCACGAGTCTACCACCTGTGATTTAGTCCCCAATCTGCATTGTAGCAGGGTGTGCAAAATTTAAGTTATTTTTTTCAAACACAACCAGTATCTACTAAATTACAGATTGAGTTTTTAGTTATTCCGCGTTTCATATGGATCAATTGTTTTACAGATGTTTGTACAGTCATTCGTTCATTCACTCACCATGTATTGAATATTAGCCCTTTTAACTAAACAAGACGCCTTTCCAGTATTTTGTAAATAGACCCAGATCAGGCGGTTGGGGCCGTCTGATCAGGATCGGTTCCGTTTGCTTACGACCTTATATAGGTTTGATTCTACCGTTTCCGTCGTGGCCAAAACACCCCGTGTTCATATGCCATTATAACAAATAACTAATCAATACCATTATTTCTTACATTAATATTTATGAGGTAGAGTTAATCCCTTACTCCATGAACATTTTATGTAAGAGATAATGACGTCATGGATAATGACGTCATGGATATCAATTTTATTATGATTTATAATGGTATATGAAGTTATGAACACAGAACATTTTGATCATAGTCTACTAGATATATTAAGTTCTATGTAATTCCATAAGCAAACAGGGCAGACCCAGATCAGACGGTTCCTATAGGAGCCGTCTGATCTTAGACTACTCTGTTTTCAAAGGTTTAGAAAGGCGTATTTATGGATTAAAGGGTTAATACACAATGTATGCCTACCTGATCCTCAGGTGCGACTTGGCCCAGACCCACTGTAGGAACAATATGGTGAACCAGTTTCACTTAGGCGTGTGCACCACGTCCCACACAACCACCTTGTCGCCCCAGCAGGTCGTGCACGGCAGTCAGGTAGGCAAATTTCATTTAATGAAAAAGGGTCGGGCCACAAGTTCGACCAACATTAGTTACGCCCCCCCCCTCCCTCCCCCCCCACACACACACGCAGTTTACTAGAGTATTGGTGCAAATATATCAAACAACACCGCCAATGTCGCATAAATGCACCACGACAAATAGTGCAGTCCCAGATCAGACACCGCCATTCCAAAGCGGCGTCTGATCAGGTAGTATACATATACATGTACCGGTATATATGTGCTTCATTCCTCTGAAACCTGCATTTGTTTATCTCATCTCCTTATTTTACCAAATGATATAACAAAATTGGTTTGCAGACGACAATTAGACATTTGGCACAGAAAGGGTTAACCCATAAACTGCTGAATACTTAAAATTGGTTCCTCATTTTCTGAATAATAATTAGAATATAGCAAAATTTATCATGGAAGGAAATAATTATTTTTAGAAACAGTGCAGACTCTGATCACAGTGCTTCCCCAGGAGTCCTTTCCTGTAGGAGTTATCTGCACGAGTTTAACCCTGCATTAAGCTGCCACTAGTTTTAAAGACTCAGAAGACTATTTGAGTGTTATGATTGGCGAGTACAAACTGTTTACCCGTTTAAATTATATAGTTTGTTTACACTGTTTCAGTGCACCCATCTCAGACCAGCCATTGTAGTTCACTGTGTATTACTCTTAACCCCTTTTCCTGTTCTATGTTTACATGCACATGTCAATACCTACTGAATATTCATACACAAAATAGTGTTTATATATATATATAATATTATGGGGTCTCTGTGTCAAACCTTATTGCGGGGCCCAAAATGTAAAGTTATACATACCAAAAATGATCGTAGATATGAAAATACCTCTAATAGTTGTACAAGGAGATGTGTCATATAGTGCTATATATACACACTCAGCATATACACTGATTAACGTTTGCTATATATTGACAGAAATAGTTACGAGGTATTCATTACATCTATATGAGACCATGTTGTGGGAATTATTTGGCGCCAAAGGCGTTAAATGGTGCATACCTATCTACATCGGAATTCTAGAAGAGAAGAATTTAGATACTTTTAGACAGGTGGCTACTTAAAGGGAAAAGGTCATACAGAAAGCTCCTAGAGGATTGCACCCAACATTCAGGTGCGAATCCAGGATTTCAGATTAGGTGTGTGTGTGTGTGTGTATGTGTGTGTGTGTGTGGGGGGGGGGGGGGTTTAAAAAATTGAAAGGGGGGGTGCGTAGATTTTTATGTTTGATGAGTTTGTAATACATGTTGAAAAAGAGCTTAATTGGGTGAGGGAAATGAAGCATTCCTACTGAATCATTGTTTTATTGATTTTTGGTAGATATGTAAACACTCTCTATAACGACCACTAAATTACATCAATTATTTTTTGTTAAGGGCTGCTGCTTAAAGCAAGGTTCTCTTTTACTTTCACCTAACACAGAGAGAGAGAGAGAGAGAGAGAGAGAGAGAGAGAGAGAGAGAGAGAGAGAATATGCAATGTTCTCTTTTACTTTCACCTAATAGAGAGAGAGAGAGAGAGAGAGAGAGAGAGAGAGAGAGAGAGAGAGAGGGGGGAGGGGGGAGAGAGAGTATAATATAATTTGAACAAGATGAATGCAGAAACATGACTGAATTACTGAACACTTTTCTTTCTGTAGATAATTCTGGATTTCCAGTGTGCTGCCTTGAGCCATCGTGACTGTGTCAACGTACACAATGAGAAGATCTGTGGTAATGATGGACGCACCTATGCGGACTTGTAAGTTTACATACCTGTATTTTAAAAAAATGGCGCCTTTTGTAAACAGAGTAGACCCAGATCAGATGGTCCATATAGGAGACATCTGACCAGGGTCTGCTCTGTTTGCTTATGAAATAATATAGATGTGATTTTTCAATTTCTGCTATGAAAAAAATCTCTTGTTCACAATGGCATTAACCCTTTACTCCAAGAGTATTCATGTAAGAAATAATGACATCATGAATATTAATTAGAACAATTCGAGGGCTTGGTGCAAAACTATTCTAACTCCTTCACTTTGTGAAGGAGTTAGAATAGTTTTGCACCAAGCCCTCGAATTGCAATTACAGCACATGGACGCAGGAATTGTTTACCATGACAGAAAGTGTAGAATCATAATTATATACATTATTTAACAAGCAAACTGAGCAAACCCTGGTCCGACGGCTCCTACAGGAGCCGTCGGATCTGGGTCTACTCTGTTTACAAAGGCATAGAAATGCGTGTTTATGGAGTGATAGGTTATAAAAAATCAGCTAATTAATATTCTTACAGTAAGTATGTATTACACGAATAAGTATCTGGTTAAACGGAGTACTATGGCTATGTAGATTAAAATATATTTCTCCGCCAAACCCTATCTTGTTAGAACTCATTAGACTCCCCTCTCCAGGTACAAACTGTTTCCAACGGCGTTATCAATTAGCATGCTATTTCAGAGGTCCAGATCAAATGCGTAAATTTCAAGAATAACTTTTTTATTTCCCCAACCAAACCCTATGCTGTGACCACTCTTTAGAATCGTTTCTTCGAGACGATTCTAAAGAGTGGTCACAGCATAGGGTTTTGTGGAGATATGACGACTTTAGTTTTTGAGTACGCACCTTTATCTGTAGCTCTGTAGTCACAGGCAATATTAACCATTTCCTTCATATAAACGCATTTTCACTCATTTGCAAAAAGAGTAGATCCAGACAAGACGGTCCCTTAAGGATCTGCTCTGTTTAGTTACAATTAATATTTTCTCTGTTACATTTCATGTTTTTTGTTCTATAGCATGCTAAATGGTAATGGCCATATTTTATTTAATGTTTTCTCTTCTATCGCATGCTAAATAGTAATAATCAATTTACATTTAAAGTTTTCTCTTCTATCGCATGCTAAATGGTAATATTAATGTTATATTTAATATTTTCTCTTCTATCGCATGCTAAATGATAATAATTATTTCAAATGTAATGTTTTCTCTTGCAGCTGTGAATACGAAAAAGCCCGTTGTACACACAGGAGTCTGCACGTAGCAACTCTTGGCGACTGCCAACCTTAATTTGCACAGATATTCTTCACAATAAAGCTGAAGTTTTGATTGATTACTTGAAGCATTGTCTGTATCTCCCAACTCCTCATAAAGTAGATCGTCTCGTAACCCCTTTTCTGACACTGAAGCCTTTTCACGCTTTTGCAAACAGAACAGACCCAGATCAGGTGGCTCCTGTAGGAGCCGTCTGATCTGGGTCTGCTCTGTTTGCTTATGGTATTATATAGTTATGATTCTACAGATTCAGTCAAGGCCAAAAACTCCTGTTTTACATGTCATTATAAAATGCATCTAATTATTATCTATGATATCTAATATTTCTTACACGAATGTGCATAGGGTAAAGCGTCCATTCAAAAGATGGTTAATTGTGGTTCTTTAAACCTTTCTTCCATGGATAAATACGCCATTCTACACCTCAGTATAAATCACGTTTTGAAACCATTGTGAGAAATAGAGCATTTGCACCATAGGAATTTCTCTGAAACGGTGTGGATATTTCTCCCGCAACGTTGTATGATTGAGTAGTATCATTGGGAGCAAATGCTCTATTTATCACAATGGTTTCAAAACTACACAATTCTGTTTTTCCTTTTCGGTAGACTTATGCAAAGAGGTACGGTCTTAAAATAGTCTAGGAGGGAATGAGTTAAACATGTCAAGCATTATTATGGGTGCAGTATTAAAGTATTTTGTCTTTACTTAGGTGTATGTGACTGTCCGGTATTCGTTTCACCAGGCACTTTACGTTTACGCCATGTCCGTCTGTATACCAAATATGAATTGCCTAGCATTTGTAGTCAAGAAGTTATAGCAATGTTAAGGTTTGTTAAAAAGGGCAAAGTTTTCGAAATAGTGACCGTGACCTGATTTCATGTATCCTTATATCAAATGAAAGGCCTTCACCCAAGCTATCTGCATACAAATATATAAATATACAAATATGTATTGCCTAGCTTAAGTAATTCAGAAGTTATAAGCAATGTTAACGTTTTGTTAACGACGGCACGCCGCCCGCCCAACCGCCCAGTTTTCGCCAAACTATAAGCCAAGATTTTTCTCGAAACATCCGACTAAAAACTAAGAAGGGATGTAGTATCTCGATATTGTAAATAATAACAACTGGTCACGACATTGAAATACTATAGAATAACGATTACTCCCGATCTGGGCATGTGCTATGGCTGATATCCGGTTTGAATAATAATGCGACATAATTACATGTAGATACTGTTTAATCTGAAGAAACAACAGGTAAACACATTAACACCTATCGCTCGCTCTTTTGGTGCATTTTCTAGAATGATAATTGCTATAGGGAAATATCTTTCAACTATTTCATAATTGTTTTCATTAGAAACAACAGTGTTGTTGTTCATGGGGGAACACGTCATGATGTACCCACTACAAAGATGTAGCCACGATTTTTTGGTCAAGATGTACCCAATCTAAAGTCAACATGTACCCACTCTTAAGTCAAGATGTACCCAATTAAAAAATAGTTTATGGGCTCCGGTTCCGGTAATAGTCGCACCACGTAAAAAATACGCACGTGGTAAAAATGCCCAATAAAACTCCAAAAGGGGGACAGAAACATTGCACTGATTGTAAAAACTCACTCACTAAAGCAGGCACAAAATCTATTCAATGTGACGTCTGTGATTTGTGGTTCTGCTTGAAATGTTCCATGGTCAGAAGTGCTGTGCTCGAGGATATTGCTGAAAATCAAAACCTTGTGTAGACGTGTGAGCATTGCATAATCTCGCTTCCAGGTATAAAAAAGTGTTGGCAACGCTGTTGAAATTGGAAGATAAACTGGAGAAATTGGAAGGGAGACTCGAAGCAATGGAGAAGGTGAAACCGGTAACAAATGGAACACGCAACAAAGAGTCCATCAGTGAGGTTGTGAGAGGACAAAGAGTCCATCAGTGAGGTTGTGAGAGGACAAAGAGTCCATCAGTGAGGTTGTGAGAGGACAAAGAGTCCATCAGTGAGGTTGTGAGTGGACAAAAGAGGGAGGAGGAAGAATTGGAGGCAAGGAAACGGAACCTTATTGTGCATAATATACCCGAAAGCAAAAGCAATATTACTGCAGAAAAGAAAAAGGATGATGTGAAAACTTTGACGGATGGGTGCACGAGACACTAAAGGTAGAGATGGATATGGAGGGTATTGTTAGACTTGGTAAGGTGAAGGATAGAAGCTCGTCTAGTCAAGAGATTATTAAGCCAAGACCAATTCATTTCTCTGTTACCGATTTTGACATTAAACGCAAAGCAATGAATACCACAAAAGGATTGAAGAACCATCCAGTATATTCCGGGATTTACCTTACACCAGATTTCACGCAGACACAGAGGTATGAGGCTTTCAAGCTAAGGGAGGAAAAGAGAAGGGAAAGAAACAGTGAAAGCAACCTTGTCATTAGGGTGAATAAGATCATTCAATACAGAAATGAACACAATGTTGATCACAACTAGAGACAGAAACACAGGGATGAGCCAATGCCACAAGCTTCAAGGGAGACTGAGAAGGTAGGAAGCGAATCCAGCGCAGGGAGTGGTTGTAGGCCTACATCTCTGAGTCAAGTAGCATAAGGGGAGGAGGAAAAAATACTTTTCGTTAACTATAACGGTGATCAAGACTGTGTATACGTTAACCCTCTCCCTCATATAAACGTGTTTTCACGCATTTGCAAACAGAGAAGACCCGGATCAGACGGCTCCTAGAGGAGCCGTCTGATCAGGGTCTGCTCTGTTTGCTATTGGAATTTGAAAGATCTGATTCCTTACTTTCTAAAATGGCTACAATGTTCCACCTTCCATAATTCATTATAACTATTTAGACCATGAATATTCGGTAGGTATTGAAAGTTGAAATAAACATAGAACAGGGAAAGGGTTAACAGTACAATGTACCTTTTCTGAGAGTTCAGATAGTTCTACTAGTTCCCAGTTTTCAAATTTAACAGATGTTTCAGACTTTTATTTTTCAACAGATCAAAATGATATAAGTTGAGAAAAAGATACTAATTATACTTATGCTGAGTGTCTACTGAATAAGATGGATGAACTGAAAATTGCAATTGAGATTCAGAATCCAGATGTGACAACTATCTCTGAAGTATACCCTAAAAATATTAGTCCTGAGTGCATACACATCAGTGAATATAAGATACCAGGTTACCAGTGTTTTCCAGGGACTTATGGTGCTTCTTCAAGGGGATTTGTAATCTATGCTCATCAAGACTTGCCCTTGTACTATTATGACCAATTGAAAGATGTGGCCTTTAAGGAATCAGTTTGGTGTGACTTAAGGATGGGTAGGGAAAACTGTTAATTGGAACAGTGTACAAGTCTGACGCCGGACGATTTGCGATCACAAAAGCTCACCTGAGCATACTCAGGTGAGCTAAAAAAATTGAAAAGTAAGACAGTTCGAACATTACTAAGTGATGCTTGGAGAAACAACTAGAATTATCACTAAAGGTGATGAATACCCCCGCTCAGCTGCCTTGATCGCAAATCAAACTTGTGACCTAGTTTTTGACCCAATGTGACCATTTTACGATCTTGTCAAACATTTTATCAAGACAACCATTCTGACCAAGTTTCATAAAAATTGGACAAACTAGAACTATCACTAAAGGTGATGAATACCCCCACATGGCAGCTTTGATTGCGAATCCAAGTTTGTGACACCAGCTATCCATGTAACAGGACTAAAACACATAAATACTCAAAGTTAAAGGAGAGATACCGGTAATTCTGTAATGCTTGCAACAAACAACATATGAAAACTTTAAAAATGAAGGAGGATTTGTGACACGAAATCCCTATGTTTCATGCCAAAATGAAAATGTTCGCGCTGGTCCGATTTTTGCAGAATGACACTGGTTCTTTTTCCATTTCAAGGCCAGGTATTAAGTTCAAGGTCACAGAGACCTGAATATCTACTACCCAATATGTATTGACACAACAGGTTTGGTAATGCTAGATAATGGAGTATAGGATATATGCTCCGGACAAGACCTGAAATTTGTGTCTTGCAAGTATCAAGTAAATCAGGTTGAAAGTGAAGGAGGAGTTCGCCATACAAGATTTTGCCTGCCAATTTTAAGACCAATTTCAAGGCCAAAGGTCAAGGTCACAGAGATTTGAAATTCTACTACTCCTGAGTAACATTTATGCCAAGTATCAAGTGAATCAGGTTGAAATTGAACGAGTTCAAAGTACAAAATTTTGCCTGCCAATTTCAAGACCAATTTCAAGACCAAAGGTCAGGGTCAAGGTCACAGAGACCTGAAATTTGTGTCTTGCACATCTACTACTTCTGAGTAACATGTATGCCAAGTACCAAGTAAATCAGGTTGAAAGTGAAGGAGGAGTTCAAAGTACAAGATTTTGCCTGCCAATTTTAAGACCAATTTCAAGGCCAAAGGTCAAGGTCACATAGATTTGAAATTTGTGTCTTGCACATCTACTACTCCTGAGTAACATTTATGCCAAGTATCAAGTGAATCAGGTTGAAAGTGAAGGAGGAGTTTTGCCTGCCAAGTTCAATACCAATTTCAAGGACAAAGGTCAAGGTCAAGGTCACAGAGACCTGAAATGTGTGTCTTGCACATATACTACTCCTGAGTAACATTTATGCCAAGTATCAAGTGAATCAGTTTGAAATTGAAGGAGGAGTTCAAAGTACAAGACTTTGCCTGCCTATTTCAAGACCAATTTCAAGGCCAAAGGTCAAGGTCACAGAGACCTGAAATTTGTGTCTTGCACATCTACTACTCCTGGGTAACATTTATGCCAAGTATCAAGTGAATCAGGTTGAAAGTGAAGGAGGAGTTCAAAGTACAAGATTTTGCCTGCCAATTTCAAGACCAATTTCAAGGCCAAAGGTCAAGGTCAATGTCACAGAGACCTGAAATTTGTGTCTTACACATCTACTACTCCTGAGTAACATTTATGCCAAGTATCAAGTGAATCAGGTTGAAAGTGAAGGAGGAGTTCAAAGTACAAGACTTTGCCTGCCAATTTCAAGACCAATTTCAAGGCCAAGGTCACAGAGACCTGAAATTTGTGTCTTGCACATATACTTCTCCTGTGTAACATTTATGCCAAGTATCAAGTGAATCAGGTTGAAAGTGAAGGAGGGGTTCGCCACACAAGATTTTGCCTGCCAATTTCAAGACCAATTTCAAGGCCAAAGGTCAAGGTCAAGGTCACAGAGACCTGAAATTTGTGTCTTGCACATCTACTACACCTGAGTAACATTTGTTCCAAGTATCAAATGAATCAGGTTGAAACTGAAGGAGTTGAAAGTACAAGATTTTGCGGACAGACCGACCGACGACCAACGACCGACAGACCGACCAACCGACAGGCTGATTCCAGTATACCCCCCCCCCTCAAACTCTGTTTGTGGGAGTATAAAAATGTGACCACTAGAGTGGTCACAAGGTTTTTCTACTGTTTGGCCTAGCGACTTAGTTTTTGACCCCACATGACCCGCTTTCAAACTCGTCCGAGATTTTAACAAAATCATTCTGATAAAATTTCATGAAGATTAGGCTACAAATGCGACCTCTAAAGTGTTCACAAGCTTTCTACCATTTGACCTACAGGCTAGTGACCTAGTTTTTAACCCCACATAACCCACTTTCAAGCTCTCTCGAGATTTTATTAACACAATCATTCTGACCACGTTTCATGAAGATCAGGCAGAAAATGTGTCCTATATAGTGTTCACAAGGTTTTCCTACTATTTGACCTTGTGACCTAGTTTTTCACCCCACATGACCAAATTTCAAACTCTTTCGAGATTTTATTAAAACAATCATCCTGACCACGTTTCATGAAGATTGGGCTGAAAATGTGACCTCTATAGAGTGTTCACCATGTTTTCCTATTTGACCTAGTTTTTTACCCCATTAGACCCTCTTCCAAACCCATCCGAGATTTTATCAAGGTAATCATTCTGACCAAGTTTCATGAAGATTGTACTAAAATTGTGACCACTAGAGTGCTTACCTTGCCAGGTTGTGCCATGGACGGACATGCCACGGACCACGGACAGACGGACAGACAGACAAACAGACAGACCAACCAACACACTGACTCCTCGGACAGACCAACCAACACACTGACTCCTATATACCCCCTCTCAAGCTTTGTTTGCAGGGGTATAGATATACTTATTACAAACAGTATCCTGCTTTACTCAATGAATATTCATGCAAGAAATAATGACATCATGAATATTAATGAGTTGAATTCTTACAATGCATTAAAACATAGGTATTTTTGGCCATTGCAGAAACTCTATTAGCATCAGATCTGTATTATATCATAAGCAAACAGACTTTGTTGGAGCCGTCTGATCTGGGTCTACTTTGTTTGTATTTTAAATTTTGTGGAGTAATGGATTAAATCTGGTGTAACTTTGATATATATAGAAACGGTTGACCAAATGTCATGACACAAGTTTTTGGGAAACTATTTACAAAATGCCCAACAGCTTCTAATGAGATGTCAAGTTTCTCTGTGTCTCAAAGCTGTTCACAACTGTGACTTGGGTCACGTTTAGTGGGGAAAAGATTAACCCTTTACTCCATGAATATTCATGTAAAAAGTACAATAGAACCTGTCTTAAGTGGCCATTCATTTATTTAACATAGGAGTCTTACAAAGCAGGTGGTTGCTTAATACAGGGCAAAAGTAATACAGAGTTACTATAGGAGCTGTATAATTTTTGACCTGCATTAAGCTACCATCTGCCTTACAGATCCATAATTAGACCTAATTTTGATGGTCCTTACACCATTACCTCATATGTTATTTTAGATCCAACCACTTAGAATAAATCTACCGAAAAGGAGCATTAACTAGAGAAAAGGAAAATGTTTGATTTTTTTAGTTTGAAACCAGTGATAAAAAGAGTATTTGCTCCTATAGGAGCAAATGCTCTATTTATCACAATGGTTTCAACAGATGATTTTTAAAGAGACATAGAAAGGAGTATTTAATGGAGGAAAGGGTTGATACAGGTTCTACTGCAGGGCTCTAGAAATTTTCAAATCCCAACCGGTCCAGCCGGTAAACGGACATTAGCCCAGCAACATGGAATTCTTTGGTCATGACAGTAACTGTAGTATCATACATGTATCTTTATAATATCATAAAGAAACAGAGCAGACCCTGATCAGGTGGCCCCTACAGGGGCCTGTCTTATCTGATTCTACTCTGTTTGCTCAGGCATAGAAAGGCGTAGAAATGGAGAAACGGGTTAAGATGTGTGTCAAATGATCTTGAATTCTGTTTATTCAAAAGGGATTTATTGTCTGGACAAAATCAGACTGACACACTGGCACACTCATCCAGTAACAGGTGCACACATATACTCTGAAACAGTATTTGTGATAGCTATGATGAGCTGACTGCAGTTGGGCTCAACAATAATCTATTAATAACTTCTTCAAGTTGTTTTCCAGTAGCATTGGTGCGAACAGCATGATCTTCAAAGTGTGTGCGACTCGCCCTGTATCCCTCGCGATGCAGATACTTCACAAGTTTGTCATATCTGAAAAGACAAAAGGCATAACTGATCTATGATAGTATGACTTTATCCCTTTGCTTCATGAATATTCATTCAAGACTCTGACTATTATGAATACTAATATAATTTATTCTATTAACCCATTACCTTTGAATAAATCTACCGAAAAGGAGCATTAACTAGAAGAAAGGATTTTTTTTAGAATTTTTTTAGTTTGAAACCATTGTGATAAATAGAACATTTGCTCCTATAGGAGCAAATGCTCTATTTATCACAATGGTTTCACAAAATGACTTCGTCAAAAGTCATCAATATGAGCGAATGGGTTAACCCTTTCCCTGTGGAATATTCATGAAAGAAATAATGACATCAGGAACATTTATCAGCTGATCTTTTTTATAATGGCGTATGTACACAGGGAGTTATTGGTATTGGTATTGGTATTGATAGAAAGTGCAGAGTCAGATCTATTGTAATTTCATAAGCAAACAGAGCAGACCCTGATCAGAAGGCTCCTATAGGAGTGATCTGATCTGGGTCTACTCTGTTTGCAAAAATCCCATACTGATAAGCCCCGGGATGGGGCCATTTTTGGCTCAGGGGTAATAATTTGAACAAACTTGGTAGAGGTCTATTAGGTGATGCTTCATACCAAATATCTAAGCTCTAGAATTTCCTATATAAATCTATATAAAACTTACAAGCCCCCAGGATCGGGCCATTTTTTTTCCTGGGGTCATAATTTGAACAAACTTGGTAAAGGACCATTAGATGATGCTATATACTAAATATCAAAGCTCTAGGATTTGTTGTTTCAGAAAAGAAGATTTTTAAAGATTTACAAAAAAGCCGCGGGGCGGCCCGGGGGTCATGATTTGAACAAATTTGATAAAGGACCCCGTAGGGTACATTTCTGTGAAATTTAGTTGAAATCCTGCCAGTGGTTTAGGAGAAGAAGTCATTTGAAATAAAAATGAACAGACAGATAGACGGACAGACGGACGATGGGCGACCCAATAGCTCACCTTGAGCCTTTAGCTCAGGTGAGCTAAAAATCAGCTGATAAATATTCATAACATCTATAATGTTATGATTCTACAATTTCTGTCACAGTATTGTTCATAATGCCATTAATATATAACCCCTTTCCCTTATGGATATGCCTATGAACGCCGTTGTAAATATACTCATACAGGAGCAATCTGATCTGGATCTAATCTGTTTGCAAAGGTGTGAAAAAAGTGTTTCTTATTTATATGAGGAAAAGGGGTTAAATATATACTCTCTCCTAATTTGGTGACTTTATGGTAACCTTTAACCTTTTCGAACAGATTTTAATCAGGTGAGATGCCATTTAACTCAAAGTCTTACCTGGATTCTAACTGTTTGTACATGTACTGGTAATTGTTTTTTAGCCCCTTGCCCGATAGAAACAAATTGACCTCTGACACCACTGCAAGCAAAGCAGACCCTGATCAGATGGCTCCAGTAGGAGCCATCTGATCAGGGTCTGCTATGTTTGCTTATGGAAAAATATGATTCTGTAGTTTCTGCCATGGCTAAAATTTCCTTTGCACATTTGTTAAAATTAATCTTAATTTAAATTCATGATGTCATCATTTCTTACATGAAAGTTCATCAGGTACAGGGTAAGAAAAACAGGGGAAAACGGTGTAAATTTGGAGTAGACAATGAATTTTACAGACCAATGTTTGCTTAAAGTTTGCTTTCTGTTTAAAGAGCCCAAATATGATTAACTTTCTGCTTGCTGTGTAATTTTTTGTCTGCAACAATTGTCATCTGCTTCAATTCTTAAAATAAAATTTCCTTCATTTCTCTGTAGAAACAGTTTGGATCCTGATGAGACGCAGCATAATGTTGCGTCTCCTCTGGTTCCAAACTGTTTGCACAAGTAATTACAAACTGGCCGCTAGCATGCAAACAGTTAACCCAGTAGATCCAGATCAGATGGCTCCAATAGGACCCATCTGATCAGGTTCTGCTCTGTTTGCTAATGGAATTTGAAAACTCTGTTTCTTAACTTTTTAAAATGGCTACAATGTTCTACTTTCCAGATTTCGTTGTACTCATTTTTCCATGAATATTCAGTAGGTATGGAAATTTGGAATAAACATAAAACAGGGAAAGGGTTATAGGCTCTTTTTTGAAGATCCAACTTCTTTGAATAAATCTATTGAAAGGAGCATTTACTAGAAAAAAGGAAAATTGTAGAATTGTGTTGTTTTGAAACCTCTATGATAAACAGAGCATTTGTTCCTATGGAGCAAATGCTCTCTTTATCACAATACAGTAAAACCTCGATTATTCGAAGTTTCGTTATAGAAGAATTTAGACCCTTTTAGGCAGGTGGCTGCTTAATGCATGGTGAAAGTCATGCAGAAAGCTCCTAGAGGAGCTTTCTGCATGACTTTCACCATGCATTAAGTTGCCACCTGTCTTAAAGATCGATAATAATACGTATTTTAGTGTTCGAATAATCGAAGTTTTACCGTAGTTTCAAAAGGTGACTTTTACAGAGTCGCCAAAAGGCATCAGTAGAAGGGAACAGGGAGAAGTTGCAAAAAAGTGTAAAGTAGATAAAAAAAATTGCAGACAAATGCTTAATCCTTTCCCTGTTCTACGTTTTTTCCTAATTTCAATACCTACTGAATATTCATTGACAAAATATTTATAATGAAATATTGAAGGTGGAACATTGCAGCCATTTCAGAAAGTAGAGAAACAAATTCTACCAAATTCCATTGGCAAACAGAGTAGATCCTGATCAGACGACTCTCCTAGGATCTGTCTGATCTGGGTCTACTCTGTTTGCAAATGCGTGAAAACACGTTTCTATGAGGGAAAGGGTTAATCTATTTGTAAAGGGCTCAAGGAGCAGGATCTTGTTCATTTGAGTTACTTACCTCGGTAAAACCTTGCATTTTTGTTTATGCAAGTTACGGTAAAACAGTGGTGTTGGTGCGGATTGATGTACTGTAGTTTTTTCCAAGACACAAGTCTTTGTTGCGGCCCCTTTCTCAGATATTTCTTTCTCTACACCCTGAGACTTGGCGTCTGACATACTATCAACATTTGCATTCTTGTCCTCTATAGACTCTTCTGACACATCATCAACTACCTTAGTTTTTCTTTTTTTATTTGGAGGTTCCTCCATCTCACTAGTACAGATCTTTACTTCATCTTCAGCACTGTCCTTTTGTTCATTATTATCCTTTCCTGAACTGTCTGACACAGCTGTACTAGAGCTGTGTTGTGTTGTGTTACTCTCAAGACTTTCACATACAGCCTCATTCAGGACAGCTTCCAACAATGAAGCTGTTTTGCTCTTTGGGAAGAGGACTTTACTTTTCATCACAAGTTGTTGTAGATATGACATATTAAATATTTCACCGGTCCTGAAATTGTAAATAAGTTTTAAGTTTTGTAGAGATACCATAATAAATATTTGGCAAGAGTATACATATAATGCAGAAAGGTTCAGATAAATTTCGTAAATTAAAATTTTTCAAGGATAACTTCTTTATTTCTCCTCCCAATCCTGTATGAGGGTTTGCTCTGTAGATGCTAATGATATAATATAGATCTGATTCTACAGTTTCTCCTTTAGCCTAAATGCCTTGTGCCATTATGAAAATTAAACTACAATAAAACCTCTCTATAACGGCCATTAAATTGTGTTAATTACATGTAGTTGGTATTTAGGGCAGGTGGCTGCTTAGAGCAAGGTTAAAGTAAAACAGAACTCTCCTATAGGAGTGTTCTGTTTTACTTTCACCTTGCTTTAAGCAGCCACCTGCCTTTAACACAAAATACTTGCTGTAATTTAGTGGCTGTTATAGAGAGGTTTTACTGTAATTAATATTAATGATGTCATTATTTCTTGAGTATTCAAAAAGTAAAGGGTTAATTTCTGTATTCAAAATACGGATACGGATATTTATGGCCATGGTAATGTAGAATCAGATCTAAAGCATATAAACAGAACAGGCCCTGATCAGACAGCTCTTTCTGGAGCTGTCTGATCTGGGTCTACTCTCTTTGCAAAGGAGTTTAAAAACCAGATTTTCAACTTAGTGGTTACACAACTTTGGGTAAATTAGTGATAACTGTCCACAAATTTTTATCAATAATACATGCCAAGTTTCTCTATATCTTATCAGGATGCAGACGTCCAGATAAGATGCGTAAATTAAAACATTTTCAAGAATCACTTCTTTATTTCTCCACCAAACTCTATGTTGTGACCACTCTAAAGAGAGGTCACAACATAGAGTTTGGTGGAGAAAGGACGACTTTAGTATTTGAGTACGCACCTTTATCTGTTGCTCTTGGATCCTTTGTGTTACACTCTGCTTGTGCCTTGTAACACTTTACTCCATAAATACGCCTTTTTATGCCTTTGCAAACAGAGTAGCCCCAGATCAGATGGCTCCTATAGGAGCCATCTGATCAGGGTAAGCTCTGTTTGCTTTTGAAATAATATAGGTCTGATTATACAATGTCTGTTACTATAGAAAATCCCTCGTTCAGTCCTATTATAAAAATTCAGTTAACCCTTTCCTCCTTGAATATTCATGCTAGAAATAATGTCATGAATATTAATTAGATTAATTTGTTACAATAGCACATGTATGATAAACACATGAATTTTTGGCCATGGCAGAAACTACATAATCATACCTATAATATAATATTGTGGTGACCTGCGGTAGCGCTCGGTTCATGCTGAAGTTATTTCAACATAGACCGACAACGCTGCTGTTTTACGATCTTTTGGAACAGTGTTATGTTCCGTGTGGTTCCTCCCACTTGATTTGTTTTGACTATTTACTATATTCCCAGTCCTTATTCTTTAACTGCATGTATGTCAAGTTTAAATACAGTACCTGTAAAGTATTTCCTTAGGAAACTGCTACATTATGTTAGTGTTTGTATCCTGTGTAGACTGATGCTGCACCAGTGGAAGTGACGTGTGTTTACACAATTGCTAGGCATCCGGGTTCTAATGTTTAGCCGCGGGTACTTTATAAAACTCCAGCATCAACCCTTATCTTCACTTTATTTTGATAACAGTTCAATACAAGTCATCCACAGGTATTAAATTCCACACTTTACGGCGAAGGTTTATCCAGTTTAAGGTCCGCCATTTTGTGTATCATTTCATTCTACTCTGAAGTTAGTGAGTGTGACCAACTTTTTGGTCACATTTGTTGACGTCATGTAGAACGTGATGTCATCGCCCCAAAGTTTGGGCGCAGTGACCAAGAATTGGGTCACTTGTGACCAGATTTTGGGGTGCATCTCCCAACCAGTATATAAAGACCCGATTTTTTCATTCGGGAGCTCACTTCAGTTATCATCTTTTTTATTACGGACGCAGTTATTTTTAATTCTCAAACTCAGAGCCGCCTAAGTTAATCTTACGTTTGTGTTATATTTATACAGCATCAGTTACATTGGACTATTAAAGCCTTAGTTACAGAACTTCTCATTATTTATCAAATTAGGACTTTGAGAGTATTTATTACGAAAGTCAGACATTTTATGGATATAAATCTATTATAATTTCCTCTATAATGAGAACTTAATTAGTGTGCACTGTTAGCACTTATTGACATATGATCTAGATCTAGTTTAGATCTTATCAGTTTGAACTTTATATCTTTAATATAAGCTCACAGGTCGCCACGTATACCCTGCCCAAAGCCTATATTATACCCTAAATGGGAACTCAGCATTGAGAGTGTGAATATATTACTCATTAGATGCCTAGTTATTAGTTGAATTTTGTGAGGTAGAGCGCACAAATAAAAGTGTGAACTGAGAACTGGCTCGGGTATATTTTGATTCCCTTAGAAAATTAGACTGAATAAGAGACGAGTATAAAATGTGTACCCCTATGCTCCCGCTAGATACTGGAGCCAGGGCTCTAGAAATTTTCAAATCCCAACCGGTCCAGCCGGTAAACGGACATTAGCCCCCCCCCCTTTCCCCGGACATTTGCCACCTATTTCTTGATGAGCGGACATTTGCCCCCTTGTCTTCTTATGATATGCGGACATAAGCCACCCGGTAATATGTTTATGAGGGGCTATTGCCAACTTGTAGTTTGTATAATAATATGATAGCATGAAATATCGATATTTGTGAACACCATTTGACATTCGCGAAAACTAATGACATTTTAAGTTTGCATGAATGGCAGTTTTGAAGACTTTGATAGAGAAGCAAGAAAACTAGTTTGTATTTAAAATCTTACATGATTAGTTATTATCATTTAGCTTATGATGTATACTTTTTTCTCATCAGATAAACGAAAGCAACAAGCCAACATTGTTTTTCTGTTCACTGCAGCATATTTTTGGCAGATAAATGTAGATCTACCCACAGGATTTTGAAGTTTGCCTGTACCCCAAAATGACGCACCTGTGTAAAAAATCCATTCTGGGTCGAAGTCATTGATTACATATATATATACATTCTTATGTATATATATGTAATCAATGA
Organism: Azorinus chamasolen; assembly: GCA_963576725.1. Taxonomy (NCBI): domain Eukaryota; kingdom Metazoa; phylum Mollusca; class Bivalvia; order Cardiida; family Solecurtidae; genus Azorinus; species Azorinus chamasolen. The sequence continues at coordinate 62,112,853 of OY755240.1, read as the reverse complement.
CTTCGACCCAGAATGGATTTTTACACAGGTGTGCCATTTTTGGGTCCAGGCACACTTCAGACCCCTGTGGATTTACCTAAGGAGCTCTTTAATGTGGAGTCTCAAAAATAGGTCAATCTTTACCTTGAAACAAGCGGACATGTTGTTGACTTTTTGTTATGATTGTTCAAAGTTAATTGTGTTTTGCTGATGGATATCAAGAGTGTATTTGCTCTTAAAAAACTGATTACCCGATGCAAAGATGTTATTTCTTAGTGACCTTTCAGCCTTAATATAATTACAGAAGCCTAAATCTATGGACTGTAACGTGTTTGTTAACAGGTACAAGGTAGGTAATGTGTCATTTATATAAGAGATGAATGTCTTATCAATATTACTACCATGGTTGATTGGCTAGCTGAGAAGAGACCAAGTGGAACTGGACTGACTGCCCGGGGCCTCTAGCCTTTAATCTCTTGACACGTTAATGCTGGGGTCAAATGAAAACAGTTACTTTCAGCAGATGATTTTTATTACAAACGTTGTCTGCTTAAGATTTTCGGACCGATTTTTTTTCAGATTCTGAAATACAAACCGGTCTCAAAATGCAAAAATCGGTCCAGACCGGCGATTTTCCGGATTTCTAGAGCCCTGACTGGAGCGTAACAATATCATAAGCAAACAGAGCAGACAATGATCAGAAGGCTCCTATAGGAGCCGTCTGATCTGGGTCTACTCTGTTTGCAAAGGCGTATTTATGGAGTAAAGGGCTAATTAATATTCATGATGTCAATATTCATGGCAGTAAACCGTCTTTCTTACCACATAGGACCGATAAGCACAGCTGTCTTTCCTGGATATTTCTCTTTACAGTCACATGGTAGCAAGCCATATGGCATCTCTGTAAACAGTAAACAAGATGTGGCAATACGACAGAAACTAGACTACGACTCATTTTGCTATTTTTAGTAATAATGACCTTAACCCCAGTTCCTTAAATGCAATCCCAACATTTGTCTCTATGCAAGCTATCTCTTTTAGAAAAAAAAGTCAGTCCTATCTAAAGTTATTGTCTGGAAACTAGTTTTCTATGTTTAGTATTAGGGACTCCTGGCAAATTATGCACTCTGGTTATATATATATTATCAGTGTCAACTCATCTCAATTGAATTATTCATGTGACAAACATAACAATGTCCTCACCGGATGCCCTAAAAACTAAGTTTTATGACAGACAAACCGAGGAAAATAGTGCAGACTAAGATCAAAAGGCTCCTGAAGTAACAGTTTGATCAGGGTCTACACTATTTGCTACTATGTCAGTCTAACATAAAGTTATTAAAATGACACTGAATTAAATTATGCAGCTCAAACAAATTATAGAAACTGGGTGTCAAAATACATAAGGTAATTCGGGTATATACATCTTGCAAAAATGATACCTCACTGCTGGCCTCAGCTTAACCCGTTACCTCATAGGCTATTTTTAGATACAACCTCTTTGAATAAATCTACCGAAAAGGAGCATTAACTAGAGAAAAGGACAATTTTAGAATTTTGTAGTTTGAAACCATTGTGATAAATAGAGCATTTGCTCCTATAGGAGCAAATGCTCTATTTATCACAATGGTTTCACAAAGTGACTTTTACAGAGTCGACAGGGAATGGGTTAAACGACTTAATACATCATTATAATCAAAGGGTCTGACACACATGCATGTTCAAATAAACAAATTTCCATGATCAGAAAAACGCCTGTTTGACTGATGTAAAGCAAAGGAGTTTGTAATGGGACTCGGAAATACCCAGGAATATACATGGTATTCCCTATATCTGATCCTCAAACTACCAACAAAAGACTGTATTTAACTCTTTCCCTGTTCTATATTTGGTCCAATTTTCAATGCCTACTGAATATTCATGATCTGGGTCTACTCTGTTTCCAAATGCGTGAAAATGTGTTTATATGAGGGAAAGGATACCTTTATAAGTCTCTGATAAACATTTCAATGCTGAATATTCAAAGTGGAATGACCCATCATTGTTCATCCATAGAGTCCATTCAGTATGAAAATATTAACCCTTTACTCTATAAATATTCATGAAAGAAAAAATGACATAAAGAATATCTATTTGCTGATTTTTTATAATGGCATATAGACAGACACAGGCTTGTTTGGTACTTGTAGAAACTGTAGTTAGTCAGCAGACCCTGATCATACAGGAGCAGTCTGATCTAGGTCTTCTCCGTTTGCAAAAGTGTGAAAAAGGGTTTACATGATGGAACCTCAATACTATCCATTAACGACACCTACCCACTGGTGAATGTGTGTCAGGGTAGACAACTCTTTCCTCACACATCAGGCAGTGCAGGACTGGCCGGATCTGCTCAGCACATTCAACAGCTGCCTGGGTCTTCTTAACCACTCTAACTGCAATCAGGAAATTGTCCTCGTGACACACTGTGTACAGAACATCAACACCCCGGCAGTGCCTACTGGCCGATCTGAAACAAAAACTCAATGTAAAATATGAATACCACAAGAAGAGCTCAAGGGAGACTTTCTTTTACAGTAAACCTCTCTATAATGGCCACTAAAGTGTGTTAATTAGTTGGTATTAAGGACAGGTGGCTGTTTAAAGCAAGGTGAAAATAAAACAGAACGCTCCTATAGGAGCATTCTGTTTTATTTTCACCTTGCTTTACGCAGCCACCTGTCTTTAACACACAATACTTGATGTAATTTAGTGGCCTTTATAGAGAGGTTATGTACATGTACATACTAAAAGGACAAGGTGTATAACCCTTTTCACCTTTGCAAACAGAGTAGGCCAAGATCAGACAGCTCCAGCAACACTTGCATTAACCCATTACCTCACAGGACATTTTTAGCTGAAACTGTTTGAATAAATTTTCTGAAATGGGGCATTTACCAGAAACAAGAGCACCGCAAGCAGGTGCACGCTCGTCTGTTATCATTTTGGTATGTATGGATAGGCCTTGTCAAGTTGAACATCCATACCAACAAACAAAAAATGCGGAAACCGCATTCAAGTTGGATTTTTTTTGGTGTTGACCTTGACCCAATTTCATGTATCCTTGTATCAACTCAAAGGCCTTCACCCAAGCTATCTGCATACCAAATATGAATGGTCTAGCTTAAGTAAATCAGAAGTTATAAGCAATGTTAAAGTTTGGTTAACGATGGCACGCCGCCCACCTACCCGAAGGCCCACCCACCCGTCCAATTTTCGTCAAACTATAAGACGAGATTTTTCTAAAAAAATCTGGCTAAAAATGAAGGTTGTAAATGAAAAATTGAAGAAGTTATGGTCAATGTTAAGATTTGGGACGACAACAAATACGCGGACGCCGGAGTTGCGACAATAGCTTGTGATTTCTTTAAAACAGACAAGCTAAAAATGAAATGTTAGAATTGTTTAGTTTTGAAACCTTTGTGATAAATAGAGCATTTCTTCCTATGGAGCAAATGCTCTATTTATCACAATGGTTTCAAAAATGACTTTTACAGAGGCGTCAAAATGAGCGAATGGGATACTCGCAGCAAATTCATGATTTACCTGTGCGAACAATTTAGATCCAGATGAGATATTGAGTAACTTAGTGTACTTTTTAGGATCCGAATTGTTTGACACACTGACAAAATTTGAAAAGAAATGAAGAAAAAAATAACTTTGGAAAAATTAGCAAAAAACAATTATTTGCAGACCGCAATTAACCAATTCTGCTGCAACAGGAAAAGAAGAAACATTTTTTTATCCCTTTACCCCATATACATGTATATGCCTTTCTAGAGCCGTCTGATCAGGGCCTGCTCTGTTTGCTTATGATATACTATAGACGTGATTGTACAGTTTCTGCCATCACTAAAATATCTTGTGTCCATAAGCTATTATAACAATTAATCTAATTAATATTCATGATGTCATTATTTCTTACATGAATATTCAGGGTTAAACAATTTGGTAAGAGTTATTGAGCACAATTTACCGTACAATGTCGCTGATTACAATCCTGGCTGCCATTTCCTTCACATATTCAGTTTTCTGTACATGGGCCTGATAAAACTGATGGATCAGCTTTGGACTACGGAAACACTGACTGGAAATGTTTGGGCTCACGAAGCAAGCAACTCCATTGTGGCGAAGGTTTGTAAACATGGCATCAACATACGACGTGATACTGTTGTTGGGCTGTAGGTAGCTAAAATACACAAAACGTGCAACAATGAGTTAGCCCTTTCCTTCATATAAAGTAAAATAAACACTTTTTCATGCATTTGCAAACAGAAAAGACCCAGACCAGACTGCTTCTATAGGAGTAGTCTGATTAGGGTCTGCTCTGTTTGCTAATGGAATTTGATAGATCTGTTTCTTTACTTTCTAAAATGGCTACAATGTTCCACCTTCCATATTTAATCCAACCTTTTTGAATAAATCTACCGAAAAGGAGCATTAACTAGAGAAAAGGAAAATGTTAGAAATTTGTAGTTTTGAAACCATTGTGATAAATAGAGCATTTCGAGGGCTTGGTGGAAAACTATTCTAACTCCTTCACTTTAGTGAAGGAGTTAGAATAGTTTTGCACCAAGCCCTCGATTTGCTCCTCAGGAGCAAATGCTCTATTTATCATATAAATGGTTTCAAGAAGTGACTACTACAGAGGCATAGAAAGGCATATATATGGAGGAAATGGTTGAACAATCTAAACCTTTTACTTCAAATCCATAACCAGCTGTGAAAAAGTAATGTCTGCTCAAATTTGGATCTGGTGCAATTTTGACTTTTTCCTGTTAGATTGAGCTTTTGAGAAACTATTGCCCAGGTGTTACCCTGCATCTCATCTAGACCTTGGCAACAACCAGTCGGGTTGAGAATAGCAGGATTAGGATAATAATCTGCCTGAGGTTTCAAGGAAGAATTTTTCATCAATTTGTTTTCAAAAACATACTTGAAACTTGAAACTTAATCACTTGGTTAAACGCCTATTTTTGCAAATAATGCATTCAATGGCGTTGTACATTGACATAAATAAAATCAGAGACAAATAAAAATCGATAGAGGATATACAATACACGAATATACATTTAAGAAAGCATAAAAACTAAAATCCATAAAACGATGGTTAAAAAACTGTTATAATATACTAAAACCCAGACTTTATATAAAGTACTGTATGCATCTAAAACACACGGACAGTTTCTACGAAATATTAAAAAGTGAATCAAAGTGTCTGAAATAATGCGTTTTTAACTTCCTTTTAAAAGTTTCAACATTTTCTGCTCTTTTAATCTCGCTAGGAAGCCCGTTCCAAAGTCTGGGACCTACTGTCCCAAAACTTCTATCACTAAAGGTCTTTCTCTTGTTGAAGGACACAGCATACATCTCTTGGGCTTTGTCTGCCGATCTCAGACAGCGTTTTGGTGCTGGCTTTACGAGAAGTTCTGTCAGATAAACGGGAGCGTGGTTGAGAGAGCAATTGTACATGTATGTCAATATCTTAAAAGTGATCCTAGCTTTGATAGGTAACCAATGTAAGTCTTTAAGAGATTGTTTGGAGCTGTCTGACCATTTCCTATTCAAAACGAGTTTAGCGCACATATTTTGGATTCGCTGTAGTTTATCTATATCACAATGTGCAATTCCGTATAGGATGACATTACAATAATCTAAATGAGAGATCACTAGTGAGAGAACTAAAATTTCGGCAGATTCTTTTGTCAAGTATTTCCTAATACATTTTATTCTATAGTAGTTCAACATGGCAACGCAACACTTTCTTTTCACATGTTCTTTGAAGGTTAATGATTCATCGAGAAAAGCACCTAGGTATCTAATACACGTTTCAGATTCAACAACATCTCCTGCGATATCAATTGAATGTGTAGTACATTTGTTTAGCTGTTGCTTACTTCCAAAAATGATGAATTCAGTTTTTGCTGTGTTCATTTTAAGTTTGTTTTCGTTCATCCAGTTATTGATCGTTAAGGGTCATAAAAAAACATAATCAGAGTGTCAAGCACTTGGAGTCCATTGAGAAAGTATTTGGCATCTCATTTGGGTCCAGATTGTTTTTATAGGTATTCACACAATCACTGCTAGTGTGCAGTGAGTTAAAGAACTGCAATATCGCCTGCAGACACTGGTAATTAATTAACCCTTTCCTTCATATAAACAGCTTTTTACGACTTTGCAAACAGAGTAGATCCAGATCAGATGGCTCCTGTAGCGACCATCTGATGAGGGTCTGCTCTGTTTGCTGATGAAATTATACTGGTCTGATCCAAGTTTTTTTCTAAATCATAAATCCTTTTAAATGCTTACCTTATAAAAACTAAGTTATTGTTCATGAATATTCATGAAGTGATCAATTCATTAAAATATGTTCTTTAGGATAAGGGTTAACCTTTATTTTGAAAATGATACTTTCCGTTCTTCATGAATATTCATGTACGAAATACTGATTTTATAACAGCATCATGAACAAGGGAATTTTTAACAAACTGTAGAATCAGATCTATATTATTTCATAAGCAAACATGTGAGAGAGAGTCAGGATGAGACAGAGAGAGAGAGAAGGAGAGAGCGAGATAAAAAGAGAGAGACATGCAGAGTGAGGGACAGACAGACAGACAGACAGACAGACAGACAGGAGAGACAGAGAGAGAGACAGATACAGAGAAACAAAGAACGACAGACAGACACAGACACAGAATAAATTTTCATGATATCAGTATTTTTTACATGACACAGACAAAGGGAGACAGACAGAGAGAGACAGGGAGAGACAGACAGACAGACAGACAAACAGACAGCACAAGCAAATCATGATTCAACAATTTCAAACCAAGACTTGGGTTAATGATTAAATCAGCAACCTACACAAAATTGAAAGCTTCATGGTGGAGAAGTAAATGGACTGAGAATGGTGCAAAATGGATTTTGTCCTTGCCCTGATCCAGATTGGACCACTCCCCGGTTAACCTGTCCGGTTTGAAATCCCAACAAGAGCAACTCAAGCTGTTCCTGTTGCATGTTTGTTCAAATCCATTCACGTCCAGCTTTTTGTCTGCAGCTATAACTTGCACTTCCTCACCAAGTTGTTTCTTCCATTGTAGAGCAGAGATGCCTAGAGACAAAGACTTGTATTGTATAATAAAAAAATCAACAATACATTATGTACATGTACATTATCTCTTTACTTAACCCTTTCCCTGTTCTATGTTTATTCCAAATTTCAATACCTATTGATTATTCATGGACAAAATAGTTACAATGAAATATGGAAGGTGGAACATTGTAGCAATTTTAGAAAGTAAATAATCACATCTATCAAATTCCATTAGCAAACAGAGCAGACCCTGATCAGACGGCTCCTATAGGAGCCGTCTGATCTGGGTCAACTCTGTTTGCAATGTGTGAAAAGGCATTTATATGGGGGAAAGGGTTAATGCAGACACATGTTTATGCATTTGTAAACAGAGTAGACCCAAACCAGACAGCTCCAATAGGATCTGGCTGATCAGTGTCTTCTCTGTTTATGTAAAAATACATATTTGATTCTACAGTTTCTGCTATACCGTAATAAAAAGTATTGTTGTTCATAATACTTTTACATGTATAGCACCCCAGGTAATTGATATTTATATAGTAAAACCTGTCCTTAGCAGTCATTCATTTACTGAACATAGGAGTCTTAAAAAGCAGGTGGCTGCTTAATGCAGCTTAATGGCTGCTTAATGCAGGGCAAAGGTAATGCAGAAAGCTCCTATAGGAGCTTTCTGCATTACATTTGACCTGCATTAAGCTACCACCTGCCTTACAGACCCATAATTAGAATTCTTTTAGATTCAGACCACTTAGAATTATACTGCTTAAGACAGGTTCTTTCTGAATGTTTTCTTACATGAATATTCATCATGATTCATACATCGGTACATCTGTGTCACATCTTACAGATTGAACATGCTAATAATTTGTCAGAAGAGAGGTAATCTAAATACAGAGCAACAGATAAAGATGTGTACTCAAATACTAAAATCGCCATTTCTCAACCATTAACTCTATGGTTGGACCATTCTCGAAGAGACATTTCTAAACAGTTGTTTCAACACAGAGTTTGGCAGAGAAATAAAGGATCTTTTCATGAAAATGTCTTAATTTATGTAATCATATTACCTATTTTATACTTTAACCTTTAGCCTGCTATGGGCGGATGAGTGAATACCTATGCACACAGTTTGGATCAAGACGTGAGGCCAAGAAACTGAGCGTCTCATTTGGATCCAAACTGTTTGATACCCTGCATGCATTTTTGTAGACAAATAGATTATAGCTTGAATTTTGAAAATGTAGTACATGTAGGTGAAACATTCTGTAAAAATAATTTGCTCAGCAGGCTAAAGGTTAATACAAAACCTAAATTAATTAATACATGTATTTATAATGGGAGGAGTGTGACATGTATATTCATAAGTAAAAGATAAACCCTTTCAGTACCGGAATCAATTCACTAATGTCCTTTGCATACCGTGTAGACCAAGATGAGAGGACTACTAGAAGAGCCCTCTTATCAGGGTCTGCACTGTTTGTCATGTTACACTTTCCTTTAAAATATACCACTGAATATTCATGGTAAGCTTGACCTACATGTATTTGAATTCTAGAATAGTCCATTTGAAAATTCATCAAGTAAGCGATTAAGCTGTATGGATAAGAATGCATAATTCCTATGTAGTCCTCACTTTTTAGGGGAGGATGTGTCATAATAAATGCTTTATGTGATTACCTGAGCCAGCATCTGCATCTAAGCACAAAATGGACTTTCCACTGCTCTCCACTTCAACGTTCAAAGACGCTTGCACTATTTCTCTGAAATTTGGAATAGGCAAAGATCAGTTCAAGTCAGGTGGTCTGTAAATTCTTTTATCTGCTGAATTGTTCAAAGTGTATTATACAGTAAAACCCCGCTAATACGACCACCAAAAAGGGGCATAATTCTGGGTGGCAGAGGCAGGTGGTAGCTTAATGCAGGACGAAAGTTATGCAGAAAGCTCCTATAGGAGCTTTCTGCATAACTTTCGTCCTGCATTAAGCAACCACCTGCTTTAAACGACACCAGTAGCTGTTTATTAAGTGGTCGCATTAGCGGGGTTTCACTGTATATACCACTCAGCGCCTTTCTAAACAGAGTAGACTCAAATCAGATGACTCCTGTATAAGGAATGAGATCAGGGTCTGCTCTGTTTGCTTATAAATGCAATTACAGTAGAACCCCTCTAATGGAACCACTTAATGAATAAACATAGGTGTCGTTATACGCAGGTGGTTGCTTAAGGCAGGACAAACGTAATGCAGAAAGCTCCTCTTTCTGTATCACTGCTGTCCTGCCTTAAGCTACCACCTGCCTCTATCACCCAGAATTATACCTCTTTTAGATGGTCGCAATTGAGGGGTTTTACTGCATATAAATCTGATTCTAAAGTTTCTGCAAGATAAAAAAAAATCCTGTGTTCAGGCACCATTATAAAACTAATAAATATTCATGATGTCATTATTTCTTACATGAATGTCAAACAGGGAGTAACTCCTTAACCCTTTCCTTCATATAAACACCTTTTCATGCCTTTGCAAACAGAGTAGACTGAGATCAGATGGGGCCTATAGAATGGCAATAAGAGCCATCTGATCAGGATCTGCTGTTTACTTATGGTATAATATATAGATGTGATATTCTACAGCTTTTGCCAAGGTAAAAAAAAAAGCTATGTTCATGTAACATTATAAATATTCAGCTAATATTCATGATGTCATTATTTCTTACACGAATATTCAACAAGTAACCGTAAAGGGTTAACCCTGGAATCCTGAACTATCAGAATGGAATAGCACACAGTATTTAAGTACAGAGCCCATTCAGTATGAAAGGCTTAAACTTGCTAGATGATACTCAATGACAAACAGGGCATACCCTGATCAGAGCAGTGGCGCAGCTTCCTATAGGCACTTTAGGCACGTGCCTACACATTGATAAAAAATGGGGGGTGGGGGGTAGGTATAGCGCACTATATCAATATGATACCAGTGCAGACTTTGTAAAAGTAGCACACATAAGTTACCAACTCAGAAAATATAACCGAGCGGTCCTTTAGTGCCACAAAGAGGATTATGAAGAGTACTGCCAGTGGGCACACTATACGCCAGTCGAGGCTTTGTTCAACATAAACCGAGGTTAACATATATTTGCTAAACGCAAATTCTAAGTCCAATTGTGCGACATTGACCTTTGATATACATACCAGGACACACCCATGCTATTGTAGCATGTCCAGATAAACATTGTGGTGTAATTTGAGAAGGATCCACCTAGCAGAACTTGAGTTAGAGATGTTATAGGCGGACAGACGGACATACAGATGTTACAGACATACAGACAGACAGCGCAATTCCATAGTACGTCCCGTTTTGTCAAACGGGCATGTAAAAACTATCTACATACCACAATGGGAATGGATAGACCGTCTGGCTTGGCCATACTGCATATTCATAAGCATATCGACATTGATGTTGAACGAGCCATTACGCAAATGTAGAAAATGGAAGAAAAAAAATCGGAATAAAATAGAGGCAAGTAAAATAGAGACAGTTGAGCATCAACACTTTGGATCTAGTATCTCCGTTTTACTGAACATCTGTTCAAAACAGTAAGTTGTATATAAGTGTCAGCTAATGTAGGAGTTTCATTTAATAGTTCACAATATAAAGTAAAGTATCTAGTTATAGTCTACTTTCAGTCCGAATGACCGCTCAGCCGACTGTACATTTACTCCCCTGGTCATTGAGTCATTGGCCTACAATATTGAGCACTGCTAACATATGGCGCAATCATGCAGTTGCAGTACCGGCGAGTGACCCTGAGACAGGTATCCGATTTTAACCCCTGGGTGGAGAGGAGGTGCGAGTGTGAGACACGGAAAAGCGTCTCTGAAATTTCCGGGAGGGACCGGAATTTGAACCCCGGACCTATAGCAACAGAATATTATAAGAATCAACATTGGGCGTTTTATATTTGGATACTTACATATATCTTTGCTCTCCAAATCAGCTTGAGCTTATATTACAGTATTAATGGCTCGTTCAACATCTAGGTCGATTTTGGTTGTTGGTTGTCAAATAATGAGTCTATAGTACTCTGTTAGCCCTTTACTTGAGATGGACCATTTTAATGCCTTTATAGAGAAGACATAAATCAGATGATTCATGTTTGCTTATGGGACAATAAAATTTCACATACATGTACATAATATAATAAATAACATACCGGTAATATAAAAAATAATAAAAATAATAAATGTTTGATTCTACAAAAAATTCTGTTTTCTATGCCATAATAACAATTTAGTTGACAAATATTCATGAAGTAAAGGGATAACCAAACCCAGTTCACTGGTATTTGCAGTTTTATTTTTTATTCTAAGATCACTGCTATTTTATTATGTATTCTCAGCTTCTGTGATTCTAATCTACCAATTAAGAAATATAGCAAATGTTTACATTCTTTTACTAACAGACCAGTATCAGATTACATGTATAGGGAAACAGCTCTCCAGTAAACCTTTAATCCATATGTATGCCTTTTTAGGCATTTGCAAACAGTAGACCCAGATCAGAGCCTGAGAGGGCACATGGAGTGTCCGGCAGCCCTACCATCGCAATGTCAGTCACCCAGCCTGCTTTATCCACACGCCCACAATGGTCGTGTAGATCTCTAGGACCTGCCTTATAAATTTAGTAACTTCCTCCCGAAGACAGAATATCTTCCTTAAAATTTGTAGGATGTGCAGTTCCCTCCTGGTAACCCATATATGGAGAAGGTCCTGCAAAGTTTCCATCGCAGATTCGGTTGTACCTGGCTTGCAAGACCTTGTACTTCATCTTTGCCACCCGCACAGACAAATCACCAGAGAGAATTTCTTACTAGGCTGCACGAGATAGTTGTGCTTTTTCGCCATGGTGTTTGGTTTCCTGTTTTACCCCATTTGTTTAACCCTTTCCCTGTTCTATAATTATTGCAAATTCCAATACCTCTTGAATATTCATTAACAAAATAATTATAAAGAAATATGGAAGATGGAAGATTGTAGACATTTTTGAAAGCAAAGAAACAGAGCTAATAGCTATCAAATCTTTTAACAAACAGAGCAGACCCTGATCAGACGGCTCCTCTAGGAGCCATCTGATCTGGGTCTACTTTGTTTGCAAATACGTGAAAACATGTTTAATCATGAGGGAAAGGGTTAATAAGGAGGTACGCACTCCGGCTGCTACCCATCACAGACCAGCCACTCTCCGCTGCCCCCTCACCACGAATCCTCCTCCTAATCCACCACCCAGTCACAGCCCATCTGCCACCCCATCTCCAGCATCATTGCCATCCTTCACCCCGGCCTTTACAGAGTTTGATGGCAAATCGGCATGCCCACCACCCATCCGCGGCAATGCTGTTTTGCCAGTCACCAGGGTGTTCACTGGCAAACTGTGTTTATGTGCCAAATCCCCAGAAATAGATGTTGGTTTGGGATGGGGCCACAGGGCATTTCTGTTGGGTCTATATAGCATGTATTTTAATTGTCTTAAGTTGGGTGTTATTTCTAGGGACATGCAAGCTAGAGTCCATGTCCTGCCAATCGTAGTTGCCCCTGTCGCAGTGTGAATGCTACTCATACCAGTATGTAGATTCTGTCCGGGTGATCTTTTGTGTACGAAACAATGAATTTGTTCGGTGCATGGAAAAATCCCTTGGGTTTTCTTAATTGCACCTGTAAATTATTTGTTCCCAGTTGTAATAAAAAATTGATTGTTGGGAGTCAGTAAATTAACACTTTACTCCATAAATATGCCTTTCATGCAAATATAAAAAATAAACTTATTAATATGCATGGTGTCATTATTTCTTATATTGTGAATATTCATGGAGTAAAGGGTTTAGCTTCAGTAAACAGGCTACACAATCGACAAATGTACACAAAGTCTAATACATCATGGAATCAAAATCTGTTATACCGTATAAGTTTATGTTTCGGATTGTAAAATTTAAGCAATTCTGTGCGCTTCTTTTCCACCGGCAATACAAATGAAACGCCGTTTTCTTCCACGTTTTGTCTACTTTCAGTTTGATCCATGCTGGTAGCGTGGAAAAAATTAAGGGAGATAACTGTCGGATTTAGCATCCATTTTTAACGGTAAATTAGCAATGTTCATGAAAAACATTATCAGAATTGTGTACAAAAATATTATTTATTTAGCTTAGAAGATTAAAATATATAAAAGAAGGAATTAAAACAATTAAATTATGGTGATATTTTGAATTATTTTTTTATTTGTTCGTTAAAGTTTATGATCTTGATCTTTCTTTTACACTTAACTGTTTGGTTTTCAGCTTTACTTTCACTTTAATTATTTCATGTACATGAACACTGGGTACCAGTAAAACGGATACAAACAAACAAGCGTTTGTGTCAGCAAAAATCAACAACACTGACAGACTAACAAGTAACAATGCCGAAGAAAGATCAGCCTATAACCCAGACTTTCAAGAAAACAAAGAACCCGAGAGACTCATCAGCGTTAACTCAAAAGACAGGTGAGAATTCGTTCAAAAGCTTTCTGTTTGCGGCGATTGAAGTCAGCTGGATCAAAGACCTATGATAACACATCATAGGTCTTTGGCTGGATACATCATGTTCATTCGCATCGGACTTATCGGATAAATTCAGTCACAACCAGTTACACGGGGTCGCCGTAGGGTCGGTCTACGAGCAGTTATCGTGCAAACGTGGTATTGACCCTTTATTCCAAGGAATATAATGGCATCATGAATATACCAGGTGAATTTTCATAATGGCATAATCATTGTCTAAAAGAGAATTTTACCATGGCAGAATCCGTAAAATCAGATCTTTCTATCTATCTGCTTTTTAATGTCAACTCCTCTTTCTATGGTTACTGACATGAGGTATGCACGCCAAAATGTGAGTATACAGTAAAAAGAATTGGTGGGTGTAAAGGTCGTCCAGACCGCGCCAACCGTGAAAAAGTCGTCAGGACTCGCGCGGACCAGAGAAATGGGTTTAAGAGGGAGTTTTTATGTGTTAAAGGTATGGTATAGTACTTTAAAACCTCTTTTTTATCATTTACAGCAAAAATAATGGGGTAAATACCTAGATTTGTTATTACAACGTGTTTTACCAAAGTCCGCACAGACCACGGAAAAATCTTCCGGACTCACGCGGCAGCATGCCCACTGGATTTTCATTCAGGGGGTACCAAAATGTTCATGTACCCCCTGGTCTCATAATGCCCGGGAGTCATTAGTAGAGGGTACAGAGAAATTTTTAAAGGGGGTACACAGTACACAATAAAATTTTATTTTATGTTAAAATCTGAATAAATCCAGCAATTAGTTCTGCAACCTTGACCTACTTTGCTCTTGTGTAAAAGGGCATCACTCATTTTGTTTAAACAAATATTCATTATAAAATAGCTTCATAAAACCAGATAAATCGGATCATATCATGAAAATTTAATTACACGATTGAATGTATGATGTGACACCTCATTCATGAACAATTAATGTAAAGTTACAATACCATGATTAAACAGCAAAAGTTCAGTCCACCATAATACTTTTTTCAAATTCCTATTTGGAACAGGGTATTGGCAGTATCAAAGATTGAGCTGCTATTTTATATTTTTTCCCAAACTTGAGAGAATTTGACTGTATAGGCTAGCGACATAATTTTGTAGACGTGATTTTCCATGTAAAGGAAATAAACAAATTCCAACATGGGTAGTATAAATTGCGAGTACTGTGTGCGGTGCGGTCTTCCGCATTTATGTTTTATACCTGCTCGGAAGTGCAAATATCATAATTATCATTCTTGACATTTTTCACGAGACGGCTTGAAATGTCTTTTAAGATAGAACACTGTTGTTTTCAAACACTATTCCGATGCATTTCTTTTATTTTTTTAAGACAATCTTTGAAATTAGATCTATCAATTCTGTATGTGAATGGACACATTGTTTTTGTATGTGCAATTCACGTATGGGACTAAAGAACTGTACATGCAGCATGCATTTTATACGTGAAATACGTACTGCAGTACGTGAATGGGCATGCTGGCGCGAACCAGAAAAATGAGTGTAAGAGGGTTTTTTTATGTGTTAAAAGTATGTAATGATAGTTAAAAACCTTTTCCCTATCATTTACAGCAAAAATATGATGTAAATCCCTTGCATTTGTTTAAGTACGATGCTTATAGTTACACCAACCTAAGTCCGCGCTACCGGTAAATCGTGAGAATTTATGTGTCGTGCAATTTACTTACGGTTCTTAATGATATGCAGGGACCCAATCGAAATGACAATTTGTATTTAAAAAGAGAAACTGATGTGATTGTTTGCAATAAATCATACGAGTGGTTATTAACCCTTTCTTAGTTACATATACAGATTTGTTTAATGCCTTTGCATACTGAGTAGACCCAGATTCAGCAGCTCAGGTATGAGATGCCGGAACAGGCTCTGCTATGTTAACCCAGATTTATCGTAGATCATTTTTTGCACTAATGATTGTGCTAATCATAGTCGAGATTTTGTTTTGGTTTGGATATAGGAGCCGTCTACTTTGTCTGCAGATGCATGAAAACACATTTATATATGAGGGAAATGGTTGAAGAGGTTCATTAATGATCAATTGGATCAATCATATCTTAGCTGATATCGTTCTTGATTAAACCATACTTTTAACACAATAAACCCCACTTACACCCATTTTTCTGCTCCGTGGAAGTCCGGATGATGGATGGAACTGGGTGCTGTAAAGTCATCATAATTGGTATTTAAGCCATTTTGTTGCTGCAAATGATAGGAAATAGGTTTCAAATGATGATACCATAATTTTAACACATCAATCCCCCTTTTAACACTTATTTTTCTGGTCCTCGTGAATCCGGACGACTTTTTCTGGTCTGCGCGATCCGGACGACTTTTACACCCCCCACCCCACGCCCAAAAGAGCAAACACAGAATAAAGTGAAAAAGGTGAAGGTAACAGAAAAATAGTTTTAACATGTTAAAAGGTGAGACGTAAGATCTGTATTATATCACAAGCAAACAGTGCATACTCTGATCCAGGAGCACCTGCCATTAATACGAAAGCGGAGTTTGGCAGTATCTATAGATAGGAGCTGTCTGATCTGGGTTTGCTCTGTTTTAAAGTGTATTTAGAGAAGAAACATTTGTATGAAAGAAAGTGTTTACATGCTAAAGGTTAAAAGTTTCAATGGATTCTTTAATTTCATTTTTTTCTCTCTCTCTCTCTCAGATGTTAAGCCATCGACAAGTTCAACTTCTGAAGAAAAACACCTAGACCTGTTGAGGCAGTTTGATTTGAACTGGGAGTATGGCCCTTGCATAGGTAAGGCTTTAGGCTGACATGTTTGGAATCAGTCTGTTTTTTTCACACATTCAATACAGAGCTACAGATAAAGGCACATACTCAAATACTAAAAAGGTCACGAGATTCTAAAGAGTGGCCACAGCATAGGGTTTGATGGAGAAATAAAGACGTTATTTTTTAAACTGTTTTAATTTATACATCTTATCTTGACCTCTGCAATAGCATAAAAGTCTTCATATACTTGTGTAACAGTGAGACTGTTTAACACTTGGCATGCTAGCGGCAAATTCATAATGATCTATGCAGTTTGACATACTATTTGACATTCCGGTATTTGTAAGTGTTTTGAAAAACGATGGAGAAAATCTAGTTTAGAGGTTTGTAGCAGACAACAAGTTTTGCATACATGTATATGATAATTACTTAGCATGCAAAGTGTCAAAGGGAGATAATGTTTCTTTAACCCTTCCCTGTTCTATGTTTATTCAAAATGTCAATACCTACTTAATATTCATGGACAAATAGTTATAATGAAATATGGAAGGTGGAACATTGCAGCCATTTTAGAAAGTAAAGAAACAGATCTTTCAAATTCCATTAGCAAACAGAGCAGACCCAGATCAGATGGCTCCTGTAGGAGTCATCTTATCTGGGTCTACTCTGTTTGCAAATGCGTGGAAACACATTTATATGAGGCACATATGAGAAAGTAAAGAAACAGATCTTTCAAATTCCATTAGCAAACAGAGCAGACCCTGATCAGATGACTCTATTTGTAAATGCGTGAAAACACATTTATATGAGGCAAAGGTTAAAAGATAATTACTTTGCATGTTGAAGTTGAAAACAAAGGTACTCCCACTTAATGTTGCTTTATTATTTACTAGTCAAATCACATTACATGTATATATTACTTTATATTCAAAAGTTGAATCATATTATGTTACTTCATTATTCACATGTCAAATTGCATTGTATCATTTTATTATTACAAGTCAAACCGCATTGTGGTACTTCATTATTTAGAAGTCAAATCATATATTTCTTCATATTTACAAATCAAATCAAATTGCTTTATCATTTACAAGTCAAATAGTATTATGTTACATGTACTTCAATCAGAATGTTTTATTTGACATTAGGTGCATATATTTTTTTTTATGCATGTATATAATTATATGACAGGTATTACGAGGCTTGAGAGGTGGGAGAGAGCAGAGAAACATGGCCTCAACCCATCCCCTGAAGTCAGACAGGTGGTGCTAGATAATTCAAACGATGAGAAATATACAAAGTGGTGAGTTTACTGTTACCTGTATGAGCACCATTGCAGTGCAAAATTGTTTTTTGTTACATTCCTCATAGTTATTTTTTAGTTCTTCTAATGCATTCAAATGCTTATTGGTCTTTTCAGATTTTAATACAGTAAAACCCCACTACACCAGACATTTAATTTAGTATAAATATTGGTCTTGGAGACAGGTGGCAGCTTAATGCACAGCGAAAGTCATGCAGAAAGCTCCTCATTTATACATACAGAACAGACCCGATCAGAAGGCTCCTACAAGAACTGCAAAGTTGTGAAAGGTGTCTTTATCAGGTAAAGGGTTATTCACAGCTGCTGGCCTGGTTCTTCACTGTTTGCAAGGTCAAAAAGTTATTTTTTATACTGCATTTATAGCTTATAAATTTATGTTTCAGTGTTTGGAATGACTACAAGGACATCATTTGAACAACCCGTGTTGGTCACCATTTTAAGAGGACAGCCACATTGAAGGAGAAGAACAGTCAGAATACAGTGTAAGCATATTTTGATGAGTCAGCAGATTTACTGTGTCTACTGTGGAAACAAACAATTCTCAGCTGTGAAACAAACGTTTCTTAGCTAGGAACCAGGAAATGAAGACTTCAGGGTTAAAATTTTGTAACAGGTCTCCTGTTAACCCTTTACCCCATAAATACACCTTTCAAAACCTTTGCAAACACAGTAGACCCAGATCAGATGCCTCCTGTAGGAGCCATCTGATCAGGGTCTGCTCTGTTTGCTTATGAAATAATATAGATATGACTCTACAGTTTCTACTAATACCAAACATACAAAAAATCCTGTTTACATATATGCCATTATAAAAAATCAGCCAATAAATATTCATGATGTCATTATTTCCCACATGAATATTAATGGAGTAAAAGGTTAATTGTGACCTAACTGATATTTTGCAAGCAGCCGAGATCCAGATGATACATTGAGCAGTACCATTGAACCAAGTAGTTCATTAGGATCCAAGTTGTTTGCAGCTTTGCCAATAATTTCTGTGAGGATATCACAAAAACTTGGTTGTGTTTAACCCTTTACTCGATAAATGCACTATTCTATGCCTTTGCAAACAGAGTAGACCCAGATCAGGCAGCTCCTATAGGAGCCGTCTGATCCGGGTCTGCTCTGTTTGCTTCTGATAAAATATAGATATGATTCTACAGTTTCCGCCACTGCCAAAAACTCCTGTGTCCCTGTGCTTTTATAGCAAATTAATCTAATATTCATGATGTCATTATATCTTACATGAATATTCATGGAGAAAATGGTTAAGATGCATCAAAGGAGATTGATGCAGATGACAATCTTTTCAGGAGGATAAAGTTTAAATGAGCAGTTTCTGATATAGTGTTGACTCTCATCTGAAACGAATACATAAGGAATAAAGTGAATAGCTATTTGTTAATGTTCTGACTAAGTATTCACCACATTTAGTGATAATTCTAGTTAATTTTGCTTAACCCTTTACCTGATAGAGAAACTTTTTGACACCTTTGCAAATTGTGTATATCCAGATCAGATGGTTCCTGTAAGAACCGTCTGATCAGGGTCTGCTCAGTTTGCTTTTAGAATAATATAGATCTCATGCTACAGTGTCTGCCATGGCCTGAAATACTGTGATGATATGTCTGTAGATTTTCATCTAATTAATATTCATAATGTCATTTTTTCTTACATGAATATTCATCAGGTTAGGGCTTAAACATACATGTATATGTTTTCTGTTTTGTCACATAACTTTTTTTATGTATCATGTATGGTCTTGCTTCAATATTTTTCTTGTTGTTCTGTATGTTGTTTTAACTTACTTCAGTCTCAGATGTACAATGAAAAAATATATGAGTTTCTAGATGCAGCTTTGAAACTATTAACCCTTTACTCCATAAATATGTCTTTCTACGCCTTTGCAAACAGAGTAGACCCAGATAAGACAGCTCCTTTTGGAGCTGTCTGATCAGGGTCTGCTCTGTTTGCTGATGGAATGATAAAGATCTGATTCAACAAATTCCGTTTTGGCAAAAAAATTCATTTGATAACATACCATTTCAAAAATTAATCTAATCAATATTCATGATGTCATTGGTTTCATAAATATTCATGGAATAAAGGGTTAACCCTTTGCCTTATGTAAGCACATTTTTGCGCATCTGCAAACAGAGTAGACCCAGATCAGACTGCTCCTATAGGAGCGGTCTGATCAGGGTCTGCTCTGTTTGCTTATGATTTAATATAGATCTGATTCTACAGCTTCTGCCTGAGCCAAAATGTCCTGTGTTCATATGCCATTATAAAAAATAATCTTATTAATTTTCATGACGTCATTGTTCCCTACATGAATATTCATGGAATAAAGGGTAAACCCATTCATAACTGGGCTCAATTTTTGTGATTATATTTTCAACCAGTTTGGATCCAGATGAGACAATATGTAATGTGGCATCTCATCAGGATTCAAAGTGGTTGATATTCTGATCGCATTTCTTTCATATAAATACATTTTCATGCATTTGCAAACAGAATAGACCCAGATCAGACAGCTCCTGTAGGAGCCATCTGATCAGTGTCTGCTCTGTTTGTGTATGGAATTATCTAAACCTTTTGTGGCAGTCAAAAATTCCTTTGTTAACAATGCTTTAATTAAAATAGTTTGACTCATCATGCTCATTTTGTCATTATTTCTTACCTGAATATTCAATGGGGGGAAAGGGTTAAACCTTTGCCTGTTGAATATTTATGTAAGAAATAATGACATCAAGAATATTTATTAGCTGAGCAGACCCTGTTAAGTAGGTCACCTTCCGTTTTATGTTTTTTTAGCATAATACATGAACTATTTTAAGCACTTTACATTTTAGAGGTATCCTTTATATGCTTCAGTTCCTTTTTTAGATTATCTGATGTTTTAATAATTTATATACTTTTATCATGGATGAATGTAAATGAACAGTGTTTAAATGTTAGTGAAATATTTCAAGACGAAGTAATCCATATTTTCCCACTTATTTCTTATTATTTTCTGTTTTATTTCATTTTTAACCCTTTACTCCATGAATTTTCATGTGAGACATAATGACATCATGAATATTAATTAGCTGATTTTCTTATAATATAAAAGTTTCATGGCAATTTTTCTGCATTGACAAAAACTGTAGAATCAGATTTGTATCATGTCATTAGCAAACAGGGCAGACCCTGATCAGACGGCTCCTATGGAAGCCATCTGATCTGGGTATACTCTGTTTGTAAAGGCATAGTAAGGCGTATTTATGGAGTAAAGGGTTAATTGAATCTTGTTTTAATAATATACATGTATATCATATCACGAAGTAAATACAGATTTCGTGATCATATATATGGTTTATCATGCATCAGTCGATATGAAAAGTTAATTAACCCTTTCCTCCATAAATACGCTTTTCTACGCCTCTGTAAAAATCGCCCATTGAAACCACTTCCACTTGAACATTATTCAAGATTTCATGGCCTTTTATGAATAATCATTGACACAACTTTATAATGAATCATGGCCAGGAGATTCTTGTTGGCCATAGAATGAACTGTAAAAATATATCTGTGAAATAACATTCCAATGATTCGCAAACAGAGTTGCCCCTGATCAGACAGCTCCTATGGGAGCTGTCTGATCTGGGTCTACTATGTTTGCAACGGCGTCCAAAGGCATCTATAAGTGGGAATGGGTTAATCCTTTGTATGCTGAATAGTCAAGTGGAATGGCCTATCATTGTTTAATTAACAATAGAGTCCATTTAGTATGAAAGGCTTTGATTGTTAAAATGTGTTGTATGACAAACAGTACAGACCCTGATCAAAGGGCTCCTCTAGGAGTCCTCTGATCTGGGTCTACACTGTTTACAAATTTTCTGCATTCAAAGGGTTAAGGTAATGATAGTTTTTATGATAAGAGTACTTTATAGTATTTGCTGTTATATATTTGCTTATATACAGTAAAACCTCTCTATAATGACCAATTAATTACATCAATTATTTTGTGTTAAAGGCAGGTAGATGCTTAAACAAGATGACAGTAAAACAGAATGCTCCTATGGGAGCGTTCTGTTTTACTTTCACCTTGCTTTAAGCAACCACCTGCCCAAAATACCAACTAATGAACATGAATTTAGTGGTCGTTATAGAGAGGTTTTACCGTAGCTGTTGTTAGTATTTGCTGTGCTTATATAGTGTTATTGTTAGTGTTTTCTTTTGAGCTTTTCCAAGCACTAGCTAGGAATTTTCGAAATTTGTTTGATTTAATCCTTGCCCTCATATAGACAACTTTTGACGGCTTTGCAAACAGAGTACTGGAATAATACAGATCTGATTCAGAAGTTATTGGGAAAAGATGCACATGTACAGTTTACAACAGGGTGGATACATGTACATTGTGCTGTCTGATTAGGGAAAAGCGAAAAGAAATTGACCGAATACTGTTGCAAGTACTTTGAAAACCCTTAAGATGCATTGTGCCAAGATGGCTGCTTGTCTGGTCTACACTGTTCAAGTGTGCAAGTAGCCTTTATTCTGTGATGGCAGCCATATCTGTATAGGGAAGGCTTGTGTTGACCAGGTACAGTCGAGACTGTCATATGTGACCTTCCAAGGGACTTCATGAAAAAGGTCACATATGACAGGGAGTCTCTTAATACAGACCTAGGATATAATACATGACGTATACCGAAACTACATGTACATGTAAGAGATCTTCTTAAGGGAAAAATAAAACTGTGTACTAATCCAGTCTAATACAATTAGATTATGTATCTATTATTTAATACATTTATACAACATTTATTATCACAAATAAACGCTAATTTAAAAATTTAATAAATTAATAAATCATTCACTTACCAGAACATTAGTGCATGTACGATACAATGTACAAATATAATACACATATAAGTGCATGCACTAAATTCACCCTATCCCTGTTCTATGTTTATTACAAATTTCAATACATGCTGAATATTCATGGATAAAATAGTTATAATGAAGTATGGAAGGTGGAACATTGTAGCCATTTTAGAAAGAAAAGAAACAGATCTTTCAAATTCCACTAGCAAACAGAGTAGACCCTGATCAGACGGCTCCTCTAGGAGCTGTCTGATCTGGGTCTACTCTGTTTGCAAATGCGTGAAAACACGTTTATATGAAGGAAAGGTTTAAACACTTAATGATATAAATATAAACCAGGTGCAGATTACCAAGCATACTTTCGAGTAATGTTGATAGAGACATGTATTATGCACATACTGATTAATATTTATAAAGACCGTTCTGAACTAAAGAGCCCGTAATAATCGCAAACCAGATCGAATTAGCTGCCTTGTTTAAAAGTTGTTTGTCGTTCTTTAACAATTTTGTCGCTCGAAATCTCCTCCGGCGAATCTTGTATACGACGTACGTAGCCATGTTTGACACGACTGGTTTCCTGAATATTCTGCTCGCGTACATGTATCTGTAGAGCGGATGTCGGGAACCAGCTAGTTCACGCGTGATTACAATCCCGGGTTTTCCCTAATTAATATGGTGTGAAAAACCGACGCGCTATGTAAACAAACAAAAGAAACTGATAATTGAATGTCGTTTAATACAGACCGAAGCCTATGTTTGGTTCGCAAAATCAGGGTCGCTTGTCACGTAAGACAGGGAGTCGCTTAATTCAGACCAAAATTATAAGAAAATACGTTGGGCGGGATGAAACACGGTCGCGTATGAGAGGGAGTCGCTGAAACCAGGGGGTCGCTAAGGCAGTCTCGACTGTATAACCAGGAATATCTGCTTATGACTGGCAAATAGTGCAGACCCTGATCAAACTGCTTCTTCAGGGGCTGTTTGATCAGGGTCTTTACGATTTGCTACTGTGTCAGTCTTAATTTAAAGTTAACAAAATGGTGCCAATATGATCTACAGTAAAATTGGCTTAAGTGGCCACCAAAAAGAGCTCTAATTATGGGTCTGTAAGGCAGGTGGCAGCTTAATGCAGGTCAAAAGTAATGCAGAAAACTCATATAGGAGCTTTCTGCATTATTTTGCCCTGCATTAAGCAACCACCTGCTTTTTAAGACACATATGTTCAATAAATGAATGGCCACTTAAGACAAGATTATACTGTATTCATCTTTACAAATATGTCAAAAGGGGGAGATGTGGTGTCTGAATATTTAGGATAAATATAGTAAAGTATTTCCTCATATTATTAGAACACTGATTCTCCTCCTCTTAACCAGTTTGTAATTCTGCTCCATGTTGACAACTTCAATTGAAACTTATGAAGCAGCAAATAATGTAGACCCTGATCAAGCTGTTCTATCAGGAGCAGTTTGCTCTGAGTCAGCACTATTTGCCAAAGTTTGTCCAGCCAAGGATTTATAGTAAGACAGCTTCATTATGTAGTTGCTTAAGAAGCAGATTCTATTACATGTATATATCCTTTACCAAAGTTTGGTTATATTCTCTGTGTCTGTGGTTGACAAAGGGGAGTGCAATGTGTAGCATGAATGACAGTGTGTTACTGGCTAGTGTTTGTGATAAAAATGTTTAAAATGTGTTTACTATTTAATATAAAGTTTTATGTACATTTAGCCGAAATATATCTTTAACCCTTTACCCAATAGCCTGTTTCTAGTTTTGATGACATATGACCACTTAAAGCAGGTTGAAAGTAAAGCAGAATGCGCCTTAAGGCGCATTCTGCTTTACTTTCAGCCTGCTTTAAGCTACCACCTACTAGGATATAGAAAATATTTATGATGCTATATGTTCATTATTGTAAAAATTGGAACTATTTTCTTCAGCGGAGGAATATATTAAACTCGCTTAAAGCCGCTTCTATCAGGTAAAGGGTTAAACAATGTTTGTATCTTTTGTATAACCCCTTACCTTTATACTAACACATTCCCTCCTAGTGATGCATTTTGGCGCACCTATAAAATTCATATTTTGAAACCATTGTGACAAATAGAGCATTTGCTCCACATTTGCTCCTTATTGTGTCACCTGCTGAGAGGCAGTGTGTCACTTAGGGATCACTTTTCCGTCGTCTGTCTGTCCGTCACACTTTCTTTTTTTGGCTGTCATTTCTAAACTAATCATTATTGAGTTTTCAAATTTTACACATGGAAGGAAGTGGCAAGCACAAAGGCCATAACTCTAGCATCAATATTTTTTGAGTTATTCCCCTTTTTCATATTTTCTTGTCCGGACAATAACTCTTTATCTACTGGTTCAATTGGTTTCAAATTTCATATATTAAACAAGCATGATGAGTGGAAGTGTCATGCACAAGGGCCATAACTCTAGTATTTTGAGTTATTCCCCTTTTGTCATATTGTTTTTCTTATATTTTTTACAAAATTTATACCAGTCAGGTTTGTCATGTATATATACCATTGTCAACTACACCATGGGTGGGTGGGTCAGTGGAGTTTTTTTTAATCTGGCATGGGATTCATGTATTGCATAGCAATACAACATTAACTTGTTCCCCTTTGTTCTGATTTTTAGACTCCAGCATATTAACAGTTTTTGTGTCAGCTGCGAGCAGGTGACACATGTGTTCCTCCGAACACTCTTGTTATCACAATGGTTTCAAAACTACACAATTCTAAAGTTCTCCTTTTCTATTGTTAATGCTCCTTTTCGGTAGATTTTTATGCCCCCAACGGTGGGCATATAGTAGTCGCATTGTCCGTCCTTCCGTCTGTCCGTCCGTCTGTCCTTCCCAAATTCGTGTCCGGTCTGTAACTTCTTCATCAATCAATGGATTTCAATATAACTTGCCACAAATGTTAACCAGACAGAGACGATGTGTCGCGTTCAACTCCCTGGTCCATGGGTCAAAGGTCAAGGTCACAGGGTACAATTACTTTGTCACAAATTTCGTGTCCGGTCTGTAACTTCTTCATCTATCAATGGATTTCAATATAACTTCACACAAATGTTCACCAGACAGAGACGATGTGTCGCGTTCAACTCCCAGGTCCATGGGTCAAAGGTCAAGGTCACAGGGTACAATTACTTTGTTACAAATTTCGTGTCCGGTCTGTAACTTCTTCATCTATCGATGGATTTCAATATAACTTGACACAAATGTTCACCAGACAGAGACGATGTGTCGCTTCAACTCCCAGGTCCATGGGTCAAAGGTCAAGGTCACAGGGTACAATTACTTTGTTACAAATTTCGTGTCCGGTCAGTATTTTCTTCATCTATCAATGGATTTCAATATAACTTGCCACAAATGTTCAACACACAGAGTTGATGTGTCGCGTTCAACTCCCTGGTCCATGGGTCAAAGGTCAAGGTCACAAGGTACAATTACTTTGTCACAAATTTGGTGTCCGGTCTGTAACTTCTTCATCTATCAATGGATTTCAATATAACTTCACACAAATGTTCACCAGGCAGAGACGATGTGTCACGTTCAACTCCTAGGTCCATGGGTCAAAGGTCAAGGTCACAGGGTACAATTACTTTGTCACAAATTTCGTATCCGGTCTGTAACTTCTTTATATATCAATGGATTTCAATATGATTTGGCACATATGTTCACCAGACAAAGATGATGTGTAGCTTTCAACTCCTTGGTCAATGGGTCAAAGGTCAAGGTCACAGGGTACAATTACTTTGTCACAAATTTGGTGTCCGGTCTGTAACATCTTTATCTATCAATGGATTTCAATATAACTTGGCACAGATGTTCACCAGACAAAGACGATGTGTCGCGTTCAGCTCCCTGGTCCATATGTCAAAGGTCAAGGTCACAGGGTACAATTACTTGTTTATCTGTGAATGGATTTCAAAGGAACCTGGCACAAATGTTCACCACACAAAGACGATGTGTCAACTCCCTGGTCCATGGGTCAAAGGTCAAGGTCACAGGGTACAATTTTTGGGGGCATTTGTCACGTGACTGTGACATCTCTTGTTTCAAAGAGGTTGGGTCTAAAAATAGTCTAAGAGGGACTGAGTTAATGCCTTTTCATAGCGAGTAGACTCACATCAGACAGCTCCTATAGGAGCCATCTCTCTGATCAGGGTCTGCTCTGTTTGCTTATGAAATGTTGATCTGATGCTACAGTTTTTTTGTCTGAGCCTAAAGCTCCTTTGAAATTTAATGTTCTAAAAAACAATTCATGCATAATGTTCATAAGTGAAAGGCCTTTATTAAGGTAAGATGTTTACATGATATGTATATATTAACAAAATAAACTGATTCGCTGGTTTCTTTTTCACCATTGTTATGCCCACTCCTGTTTTCACTCGTATATTCAAACAGCAAATAACAAACTGAAAGGACCATAATTCAGTCCAAAATGACCATCCTTTATGCACATCCAAAAGTTTGAAGTGTTATCAAAGGTGTAGACTGATATGTACAGTAAATGCATGGTATAAATATCGGTCGTAGCGACAGGTGGCAGCTTAATGCACAGGGAAAGTCCTGCAGAAAGCTCCTCTTGGAGCTTTCTGCATGATTTTCACCTTGTATTAAGCAGTCACCTGCTTAAGAATATCTAAATTCTTCTCTACTAGAATTCCAGTTTAGAGGGGTTTACTGTACTAGATGTTCAAAAAGGACCAGTACACCCCCTCCCTCTCTCTTCCCCCCCCCCCCCCCCCCCCCCCCACACACACAGTGTGGGGGCATAAAAAGTTGCTACCAGCATAGCACCTTCATCCTATCTTGTTCTATACACGATAACACATATTGGAAGTAAAAAAGACCAGAAAAGCAGCATAATTTTGTAGCATTTTTTAATTGAAAATAATCAGGGAGAAATGGTCCCTGAATGAATAATAAATAAGGCGTAGATTGGTGGCTGTTGTATGATACAGTAACACTATGTGACCACACACAAAACATGACAAGAGATGAATCTATCCAACTTGTCACCAAGTACTGCTAACTAAAATGGAAATTTACAATTGCTAGGGTCAATATATTTTCAAACTGCATTTCATATGTGGCAATTGAGTTTGTAGAGCTGTAGATATGAAGAGTACAGTAAGGCCCATATCATAATTCTTAACCCTTTCCCTCATGTATATTTATACAAGAATTAATGGCTTCATGAATATTCATTTACTGAATTTTGATAATAGCCAATTAACAAGGGAAGTTTTAGCCATCTCAGAAACAGCAGAATCAGACCTATTTTATTTGGATAATTCCATATGCAAACAAGGCAGCACCTGATCAGACCTCCTACAGGTGCCGTCTGATCTGGGTGTCCTGGTAGCAAATGCATGAAAAAGTATGTACAAAGGAAAGGGTGAATCAGTAAATGTACCAAAATATAACCCCTTTAATGTGACCACTTGATGAATAAACATGGCTGTCTTTATAAGCAGGTGGTTGCTTAATGCAGGACAAAAGTAATGCAGAAAGCTCCTAGGAGTTTTCTGCATTACTTTTGTCCTGCATTAAGCTACTACCTGCATCTATCATCCAGAATTATACCTCTTTTAGGTGGTCGCATTAGCGGGGTTTTACTGTACAATATTCATGAACAGTAGCTCCTCCCATTATGAATATTTTATTGTGGAGGCTCCTCTCATTATGGATATTTTATTGTGGTCGCTCCTCCCATTATGAATAGTGTATTGTGGTAGCTCCTCCCATTATGAATATTTTATTATGGAGGCTCCTCCCATTATGAATCTTTTATTGTGGTAAAATATCAAATAAGGAAACTTCTTGCTATGGCAAACAGTACAGAATAATTTCTGTAAAATAAGCAAACAGAGCAGACCCTGATCAGATAAGTTCCTATAAGAGCTGTCTGATCTGGGTCTATTTTACAACACTGATAGAAAACAGAATGATGCAGTAAATAATTAAACTTCAGATACAAGAAACTTGAGTAAATTTCAACTTTTATCTCTTTACTCCACAGATACACCGTTTAACCCTTTCCTCCATAAATATGCCTTTCTACACCTCTGTAATAGCCACTTCTTGAAACCATTGTGATAAATAGAGCATTTGCTCCATAGGAGCAAATGCTCTATTTATCACAATGGTTTCTATATACTAAACAACTATAACATTTTCCTTTTCTCTAGTAAACGCTCCTTTTCGGTAGGTTGGGTCTAAAAATAGCCTATGGAGGAAAGGATTAACATCTTTGCAAACAGAGTAGGAAGGAGCTGACTGATGAGGGATTGCTCTGTATGATTATGAAAAGATACAGATCTGATTCTACAGTCCCTGCCATGGCAAAAAAGTCTTGTGTTCATAACACATACAAATTCTGACAGCTAATTAATATTCTTGATGTCATTATTTCTTACATGAATATTCATGGAGTAAAGGATTAACCCTTAATTGTGCGAATATTGTTGTAAGAAATAATGCTATCATGAATATTTATAAGCTGTCAGAACTTAAAATGGCATATGTACAAGCTGTAAAATCTACATAATTCCATAAGCAACCAGAGCAGACCCTGATCAGACGGCTCCTACAGGAGCCGTCTGATCTGGGTCTACTCTGTTTGCAAAGGCATTAGGAAGCATTTGTATGAAGGAACAGGGTTGAACAGTTTGTTGGAAGGCCACCAGGTCTAACCTTATATATATATATGTACATGTAGCACTAACAATTGACAAGCCATTTTTAAAAATAATACATGTTGTGGCTATGTACAACAAGAAACATAAACCGACTGGCAACAAGAACACAGAAAAACAGATATCTAAATATAATACTAGGTCATGGCATGGACATATAACTACATATGTATATCTTTTTTATTATTTACATATACTGTATGAACATACTGGTATATTCATGCTATAATATTATCAAGTTCACTATTGTGCTTTTCACTCACTTTTGTCACCCGATTTGAATCGGTTTTTTCTAAATTTCTTTCTGGATTGTGAGAAAATTCAAATCATCGATTTTCAGGAACTCTGTGTCTGAAGTTCCCTTGAACCCATCTTTAAATGATGATTTCTATCCTAAAAAAGTCAGTGTTTCCAAATTGTAAACATGTTCATTTCAATTGCAAATGGCGGACAAATGACATCAAGTGGAATGTTCCATTTTTGGGAGGGTCAGTATAGCTCTTAGAAAGTTGATGTCATACATGAACTACATCACTTATTTTCATATCAGTATGCACTACATCCCTATTGAAAAATGGTATGTTCTACTCTTCATTTACATAACGTCATAAGGAGGCCTTTACATAGAAACAGCTGATCGAATCAATATGTAGATAGTGCATTTTCAATGTGTCTTTCTTGTTACCTTATGGAATAGAGCGATATTTAAAACTGATGCCATCAAATGAGGTAGATATAATTTCAATTTGTGTAAAAATCTAAAAAATCTTGATTCAAATCAAGTGAAAAAAGTGAGTGAACAGCACAGTACACTAATTACTCTTAAATATTCGGACATCCAATCCACCTTCCATGGCTCCTTTGACCTGGGTCTGCACTATTTGCCTTTGTCTGCCCAATTACTTAAGGTAATTATGATATTTAATTGTCTTACGACATTGGTTACATTACATGTAACACAGATTTATTGGCATACACACATCATCTGGCTACCACCATGGCAAAGGGAAATCTCCCAACATCTGCAGACACAGCAGACCAAGATTGATCACTGCATTTCAATTCATCTGATCAGTTTCTAAACTGTATGCATGATGATGATCATAAGAGAAAATGTAATGCTTCTTGACAAGTGACAGAGTAGACCCTGATCAGATGTAGTATTTAAACATGGAATTAATTCCAAATGTTCACAAGCTGTTTCCTGTGATTCAGGTCATATTTAGACATAGTCAAAACTAACTCATAGGAACCTAATAATTCATTCCGAGTGCTGAATATTCAAAGTGAAATGGCTCATCACTTTTAACAATCGAGTTCATTCAATTTGAAAAATTCATAGAAGCCTTTTAGTTCATTCGGTGTGCTGAATATTCAAAGTGGAATGGCTCATCACAGTTTACTTTTAACAATCGAGTTCATTCAATTTGAAACAGAGGTCCAGATAAGATGGGTAAATTTAAACATTTTCAAGAACATCTTTATTTTTCCACCGAACCCTATACTGTGATCACTCTTTAGAATCGTCTCTTTGAGACATTTCTAAAGAGTGGTCATAGTATAGGGTTTGGTGAAGGGTGACATTTTTAGTATTTCAATTTGGGTATGCACCATTATCTGTAGCTCTGTGGGATTACATTTACTATTAGATTTTGAGTAACAAAAAGTGCTGACCCTGATCCTCTAGGATCTAAACTAGATATGGGCCTAAACTATTTGCCAAATGCCAGGACACTCATTTCCAACTTTCAAAGGATATTTGCACAACTTTTAAACCTAATACTATAATTTATGCAAGAATAGGCAAGCGACAGAATTTTTGTATTGTATGTACATGTATACAAATAGTCTGTCTACACAAAATATCTGATTGCTGCTTCTGTGATTAACCCCTGACCTCAAAGAGATGCCTTTGCAAAAAGAGTAGACCCAGATCAGACTGCTCCTATAGAAGCCATCTGGTCAGTGTCTGCTTAGTTTGCTTTTGAAATAATATACATGTAGGTCTGATTCTACAGTTCCTGCCATTGCCAAAAACTCGGGCGTAAATGTACCATTATAAATTTTCAGCTCATAAATATTCATGTCATTATTTATTACATAAATATTTATGAGGCTTAATCGATATACACAAACAATACATGTATATGACTGTGGAGAGAACTCAGAGTTCTGGAGAGTATGCATATACAATTTATATAAAACAAAATCAATGAGTCTTTGTGCATTGAAAATTATATTCAAACAGTTCTTAAAATCTAATATAGATTTAATATAATTCTTGTATGAAAACATAAAATAAGGAAAATCTATATAACAGCACACTGTCACAATAGTGCTGACATTGAAACCCTTCTCCCATCAATATCATAATTAAACCTTAAGCCTGTAATGGCTGAAAAATTAGGCAAAAATAATTTGCTTCATATAAACATCATTTGATGCCATTGCAAACATAGTAGACCCAGATCAGATGGCTCCTGTAGGAGCCATCTGATCAGGGTCTGCTCTGTTTGCTTTTGACATGATATAAACATTTCTCAAAAATATTTCTGCTAATAAATATTTCTGATGTCATTCTTAAATGAATATTGAACAGGGAAAGGGCTAACCCTTATTTTGCTAAGTACAAACTAAACTGGCATTTGCAAACAGCTTAGATAAAGAAATTTCAAAACAAAGAACATAACAGATCAGATTATAAATAAGTCTCATTTCTACAGCAGCATAACGGTTAGTATAACAGATCAACAGTACAAAGCTTTTGTAAAAAAGATTTGCATGAAACTGAACATTGAGAAATTCTCATAAGGTATGACAGATAGAAAAAGAAAAAGAGAGATTCAGAAAATAGCACCATTTCATTATTTGTGCAAAAGAACTAAAATATTAATAAAAATGAAAAATGAGAGAATTAATGTAAACGGAGCGATAGATAACAGAGCGTATTCAAAAACATGTACATGTACTAAAATTGTAATTTCTCCACAAACCTTATATTGTGACCTCTTATTAAGCTTGTCTCGAAAAGACAATTCTAAAGAGTGGTCACAACATAGGGTTTCATGAAGATATAACGTAACTATTCTTAAAAATGTCAAAATCTGTCAATGTTACTTTTCAAAGAAGTACAATGCATGAGGAAGAGCCAGTATGTAGTGCTTTGAAAGGAAAGATTTATGAGTATCATTCCTGTAATATGGCACATACATATGTGACTAAAACAGACAATCCAATGATTCATGTGTACACTGAACAGTTTAAACCTATACTCAATAAATACGCCTTTCTATGCCTTTGCAAACAGAGTAGACCAAGATCAGACAGCTCCTGTAGGAGCCATCTGATCAGGGTCTGCCCTGTTTGCTAATAAAATAATACTGATATTATTCTATAGTTTCTGCCATGATGAAAACTTCTAGCATGTGTTCATGTTACATTATAAACAAGAGAGTCGTCACGGGTGACAAATGCCCCCAAAGTGTTTGACACCGAAATGCATTTTGGCGGAAAAACAATACAATGTAATGCAGGTGTAACATGAAATTTTGATGCTGTTAAAAATGACACAGGAGTCAGTTCTTAACATTAGAAACAGAACCTTTGACGATTATGATAGCTAAGAAAAGAGCCAAGGGTCAAAACTTAGTTAAAAAGGACCCTAAGTCATTCTCAATGTTAAAAAGGACCCTGGGTTGATTGTCAACGTTAAAAACAGATCCTGGGTAAATTCTTAACGTTTTAAAAAAAAAGACACGGGGTCAAATTTCAATATTAAAAAAACATACTGTGTTGATTGTTACTGTTAAGTTGATTCTTAACGCTTAAGAAAGACCCTATGTCGATCCTTAACGTTAAAAACATACCCTCAGTCAATTCTAAATGCATGGTCAAAGTTTCATGTAACACTGGCTCTTAGACAGCTGCAACAGAAGTTACCTAATATGGATCTACATTCTTTGCATAAGCATGTATAGCATCTGATTTAGGTAGTGTTGTAAGCAAGCAATGAAGACCCAGTAGCTCCTACAGGAGCTGTCTGATATGGGTCTATATTGTTATAATGCTGTAATTCATCTGAAAGTTCTGACACTGCAAGTATTTGAACAGCATGGCCTACCCATGTATGAATAGTATTTAGAGCTCTTTATAATGTCTGATTCATGCTAATGTAGTAGCAAACAGTGTAGACCCTGTAGTTTGATTTGGGTCTACACTGTTTGCCTAAGCATACCTGTCCAATACTTACAAATTACAAATTTGGAATCTGTAACTGATAAGGTATAGGAGATATGCTCCGGACAAGCCTTTAGTAAAATCAAGGTCAAAGGTCAAGGGCACATTGACCTGAAAATGGTACGCGACACTCCGCCATCCCAAGATGAACTCACACACCAAATTTGGAATC
This sequence comes from Azorinus chamasolen, assembly GCA_963576725.1. Taxonomy (NCBI): domain Eukaryota; kingdom Metazoa; phylum Mollusca; class Bivalvia; order Cardiida; family Solecurtidae; genus Azorinus; species Azorinus chamasolen. The sequence goes on along the minus strand of OY755240.1, from coordinate 62,079,073 downwards.
CGTAGCTGGTAAGGTATAGGAGATATGCTCTGGACAAGCTTTTTGTATCTGGTAAGGTATAGGAGATATGCTCCGGACTGTAAAATTGAGGTCAAAGGTCAAGGTCAAGGTCAGTGATCTGAAAATGGTACACGACTCTCCGCCATCCCAAGATGAACTCACAAACCAAATTTGGAATCCGTAGCTGGTAAGGTATAGGAGAAATGCTCCGGACAAGCTTTGTGTAAAATCGAGGTCAAAGGTCAAGGTCACAGTGACCTGAAAATGGTACGCAACACACCGCCATCCCAAGATAAACTCACACACCAAATTTGGAATCCGTAGCTGGTAAGGTATAGGAGATATTCTCTGGACAACCTTTTTTTGTAAAATCGAGGTCGAAGGTAAAGGTCAAGGTCACAGTGACCTGAAACTGGTACGCGACATTCCTCCATCCCAAGATGAACTCACACACCAAATTTGGAATCCGTAGCTGGTAAAGTATAGGAGATATACTCCGGACAAGCTTTTTGCAGCTGGTAAGGTATAAGCTTTTTGTAAAATCGAGGTCAAAGGTCAAGGTCACAGTGACCTGAAAATGATATGCGACACTCCGTCATCCCAAGATGAACTCACATACCAAATTTTGGATCCGTAGCTGGTAAGGTATAGGAGATATGCTCCGGACAAGCTTTTTGTAAAGTCAAGGTCAAAGGTCAAGGTCACAGTGACCTGAAAATGGTACGCGACACTCCGCCATCTCAAGGTGATCTCACACACCAAATTTGGAATCCGTATCTGGTAAGGTATAGGAGATATGCTCTGGACAAGCTTTTTGTAAAATCGGTCAAAGGTCAAGGTCACAGTGATCTGAAAATGGTACGCAACACTCCTCCATCCCAATATGAACTCACACACCAAATTTGGAATCCTTAGCTGGTATGGTATAGTTGATATACTCCGGACAAGCTTTTTGTAGCTGGTAAGGTATATAAGCTTTTTTTAAAATCGAGGTCAAAGGTCAAGGTCAAGGTCACAGTGACCTGGAAATGGTACGCGACACTCCGCCATCCCAAGATGAACTCACACACCAAATTTGGAATCTGTAGCTGGTAAGGTAAAGGAGATATGCTCCGGAAAAGCTTTTTGTAAAATCAGTCAAAGGTCATGGTCAAGGTCACAGTGATCTGAAAATGGTACGCGACACTCCTCCATCCCAAGATGAACTCACACACCAAATTTGGAATCCTTAGCTGGTAAGGTATAGGAGATATACTCCGGACAAGCTTTTTGTAGCTGGTAAGGTATAAGCTTTTTTTAAAATCGAGGTCAAAGGTCAAGGTCAAGGTCACAGTGACCTGGAAATGGTACGCGACACTCCGCCATCCCAAGATGAACTCACAAACCAAATTTGGAATCTGTAGCTGGTAAGGTAAAGGAGATATGCTCCGGACAAGCTTTTTGTAAAATCAAGGTCAAAGGTCAAGGTCAAGGTCACAGTGACATGAAAATGGTACGCGACACTCCGCCATCCCAAGATGAACTCACACACCAACTTTGGTATCAGTAGCTGATGTGACAAAGGAAATATACTCCGGACAAAAGGTACACACACCCACCCACCCACACACACACACACACACCCACCCACACACCAAGATGAACTCACACACCAAATTTGGTATCCGTAGCTGATGTGACAAAGGAAATATACTCCAGACAAAAGGTACACACACCCACCCACACACCCACCCACGCACGGTGCGATCACTATATGCCGCCAAAGCCTAGCTTTGGGGGCATAAAAATAATTTAATTAATATTCATGTTGTTTCATAAATATTCATGGAGTAAAGGGTTAAATACATCTAAAGTAAAAGAAGTACTGTACATACAAATGAAATACAGTTGAACTAAGATATCTCAAACTTCAAAGAACCATACAGTCATATTACTTCAAAATAGCAGAGATTCAAGTCACCCGATTTCTCATCTGAACAATTTCTCAATTTCACAGCTTAATGCAGTTCTAAGTAAAGCTGAAAGCTCCTGTAGGACCTTTCAGCATTACTTTCGATCTGCATTAAGCTGTCACATGTGTTGAAAAAAAAATCCCTGAATATTCACAGTAAGCTTGATGTGTTTGAAACAGTCCATTTGAAAATTCAGCACTAAAAGGATTGAGTGGACAACTTTACAGGACTCCAAACACCTGCCATGGGTGAAAACATGATACATGTACAGTAGAATATGTCTTAAGCGGCCATTCATTTATTGAACAGTCTTAACATGCAGGTGGTTGCTTAGTGCAGGGCAAAAGTATTACAGAAAGCTTTCTGCATTGGCTTGCAGACCCATAATTAGACCTCTTTTTGATGGCTGCTTAAGCCTTTCCTTCATATAAATGCATTTGCCATTTGTAAACAGAGTATACCCAGATTAGATGGCTCCTATAGGAGCCATCTGATCAGTGTCTGCTCTGTTTGCTTTTGACATTATATAGATATGATTCTACAGCTTTTGTTATAGCAAAAAAAATCCTTGAAAAGTTTACATTATAAAACTTCCGCTAATAAATATTCATGATGTCATAAATGAATATTGAGCAGGGAAAGGGTTAACCCTTTCCTCCATAAATACGCCTTTCTACGCCTCTGTAATAGTCACTTCTTGAAACCATTGTAATAAATAGAGCATTTGCTCCATAGGAGCAAATGCTCTATTTATCACAATGGTTTCTATACTACACAATATTTTAACATTTTCCTTTTATCTAGTAAATGCTCCTTTTCGGTAGAATCATTAAAAGAGGTTGGGTCTAAAAATAGCCTATGGAGGAAAGGGTTAAGACAGGTTTTACTGTACGTCCCATCTGAAGATGGGTATGTAAAAAAGATAAATTATCCAGTAAACACAGAAGGGCTAGATCAGGCAAGGTGTCTATGATTTACCTCCTGGTCTGGGTCTACACTGTTTGCAATGTTTCACATGCAACAGCATATATTAGTGCAAAGACTTTATACTGCTAACTTGACCACCATTCAACACACAAAAACAAGAAGGCAGTTTAATCCTTTGGATGGTGAATAGCAGTAGTGGTATGATTCATCAGTGTTTAGTGATAGAGTACATTCAGAATGTAATAGTGAGATTTCAAAGGGATAACCCTTTCCCTATTCTACGTTTTTTCCAAATTTTGATACCTACTAAATATTCATGGACTAAATAGTTGTAATGAAACGTGGAAGATAGAAAAATTGTAGCCATTTTTGAAAGTAAAGAAATAGATCTTTTAAATTCCATTAGCAAACAGAGCAGACGCTGATCAGGATGTACTGGATGTTGTCTTCCCTAACACAGCCTGTCTACTATAACATTTCCATCCTTGTCTTTTATGCGGAGTCTTCCATTGGAGTATCTGGTTTCTTGTCTCCCATCGGGATACACAGTCTTAACTGTACCATCGGGATATTCTCGTTTCTGGAAGAGATCAATAAAGCATTAGTAATGGAGGTCAACTCTGAGCATATTAGCACATAAATAGTTGCTGTCTAAAAATAGTGTAGTAACATTAATTGCTGATCAACCCTTTCCTTCATATAAACACTGTTCACACCTTTGCAAACAGAGTAGACCCAGATCAGACGGCTCCTGTAGGAGCCTTCTGATCAGGGTCTGCTCTGTTTGCTTAATATGGAATTACAATGTATAAAGCTTTGATCTTACAAATTTTGTCTAAGCCAAAAATTCCTTTGAATATTTAATGTAATAATAATTAAGACAATTAGTATTCACGAAGTGATCAATGCATGCATAAAAAGTTCAATAGGGAAAGAGTTAACACATTCCCTCCTAGTGACGCATTTTGGCGCCTCTGTAAAAGTCCGATTTAGAAACCATTGTGATAATTAAAGCATCTGCTCCAATGTTAATGTAAAAGGAGACTTTAACAGAGGCATCAATGTGCCTTAACACTCCCCTCTTCAATTTTTGTTCCATTTTCACCACAATAATATTTTCACCTTTCAAATAAATGTTATGCATGTGCATTAGTACATATTGCTAGCTAGGCTCCTGTTTTTAATTCCATAGCAACACCTTTTGACACCTTTGCAAACAGAGTAGATCTAGATCAGGTGGCTCCTGTAGCCACTGTCTGATCAGGGTCTGCTCTGTTTGCTAATAGAATATCTTAGATTTGATTCTGTATTATTTCACATCGCTATATATTCACTTGTTTTAAATAACAATATAAAACTAAAATATCACTAAAGGTGATGAATACCCCTTCACGGCAGCCTTGATCGCAAATCCAACTCAATTGACAAAAAATATTCAAAATTTAAGGGGAGATAATTCTGCAATGCCTGGTGCTAAACACCTGAAAAATTGCATCTTGCACTTTTAATATTCATAGTTATTATGTATGGTAAGTATATACAGTAAAGCCCCTCTAATGCGACTACTTAATGAATAAACATGGGTGTCTTTATAAGCAGGTGGCTGCTTAATGCAGGACAAAATACAGAAAGCTCCTCTAGGAGCTTTCTGCATTACTTTTGTCCTGCATTAAGCTACCACCTGCATCTAGCACCCAGAATTATACTTCTTTTAGGTGGTCGCATTAGCGGGGTTTTACTGTAATTCAAGAACTTTCAAATTGAAGGAGTTCGCAACACCAACTACTCCTGTTTCATGCCAAAATGACAAAAATTCCCAAAAATTCAATGGTAGATAGTTATTATGAATGCCAAATATAAATTCAATAATTTTCAAACTGAAGGAGGAGTTTGCAACACCAAACCACCCATTTTCAAATGCCAACAGACTTCCCGGCCAACCAGCAGACAGGGTGATTCCAGTATACCCCCACAAATTGTGTTTGCATGGTATAGTAATTATTTGATAAGTGTTCATAATTGATGCAATGGTTAAGAATCTCACTTTGTACTCCTGGGTGTGAATCTCTCTCTGGCCATTTGGGAACTCCATGGTTTTGTCGCCATTTTTCTCAAGTCTGATCACAGTGCCATCAGCAAAGATGCTCTCCTCCGAGCCATTAGGAAATATGTACTTCACTGTCTGGTCTTGGAATGTGATTTCTTTGGTCCCATCAGGGTACAGTTTCTCTGTCTGCTTACTGTGTATGATATTATCAGTTTTAATATTATGTTTTGGCACAATAAGCACTTGTTATCAGAAAAACTTGTCATAACTGATTGAACTGAATTTTAAAATTACACCTTACTTAACCCTTTAACCAATTCCCTGATAGGCTATTTTTAGACCCAACCTCTTCAAATAAATTTACCGAAAAGGAGCATTTACTAGAGAAAAGGAAAATGTTAGAATTGTGTAGTATTGAAACTATTGTGATAAATAGAGCATTTGCTCCTATGGAGCAAATGCTCTATTTATCACAATGGTTTCAAAAAGTGACTATTACAGAGGCGCAGAAAGGCATATTTATGAAGGAAAGGCTAAACTAATAGCCTTTAGATGACTTCCCAATCAGAGTAGACCTAGATCAGATGTCTTCTGTAAGAGCCATCAGATCAGGGGCTGCGCTGTTTGCTTATAGAATTAATTAGATCTGACAGTTTCTGGCCAAAATTTCCCTTGTTCATTGGACATCATAAAAATTCAACTAGAAATGTGTTCAAAGAACAGTGATGCCCCCACTTCAGATTTTTGGTCACAGAAAGTAAGGGGCCATAATCATGCATGCAACGATTGAGGTAATTTACATGGCTATCAAACTTGACAAATATATAATGACCATAAACATGTTTGTAAAGTTTGGTGAGGATTGGACAAATACTTTCCAAGAAAGAGTCCAGACAAGATATTTTTAAAGTCATTTTTGCAAATAAAGGGCTGCAACTCTTAAACGACTGAAGCAATTTACATGGCTATTGATCTTGACCAAGTAATAATGGCCACAAACATGTGTGTAAGGTTTCATGTAGAATAGACAAATGCTTTCCAAGAAAGAGCCTGGATAAATTCTTCTAGATGTGCATACATGTGTGCATACATGCGTGCATACATGTGTACGGACAAGGGGAACCCTATATGTCACCACTTTGCGGGGGCATAAAAATCAAATATACATGAAGGCATATTTTCTTGTATAAAGTCATGAGGTAAAGGCTTAACCCTTCTATCCATGAATATTTATGTAAGAAATACATGTAATGACATTACAAATATTTATTAGCTGATTTTATATAATGGCATATGTACACATGATTGTTTGGTATTGGTAGAAACTGTAGAGTCAGATTTATTATAAGTTCATAAACAGAGAGCATGGCTCATATAGGAGCCGTCTGATCTGGGTCTACTCTGTTTGCAAAGGCGTAACAGTATTCATGGAGTAAAGGGTTGAAAAGCACAGTCACAGTGGTTCCTGGCTGAGGAGACAGTAAGTTACACAACATCACATCAGGATCTGATATATGAAATAATTTCCCCAAATTTACCAGTATTTGGAGCTGTCAGAGTTCAAAATTTATAATAATAGTCTCAAACTTCAAGGGACTATACAAATTAGTTCGAGATAACAGAAGTTTGAGTTATCCGTTTTCTAATCTGAACAATATTTCCAGTTAAAAGTCCCATTAATACAGGTCTAAAGTATTGCTGAAAGCTCCAGCAGGAGCTTTCAGCATTACTTTAGACCTGTATTAAGCTGTCACATGTGTTTCTAGATATCTGTAGTGATACATTTTAAAGCAATTCTGTATTGTAAATTTTGAAAGGACTGAACTTTTTGTTCGAGTTATCCCGAAGTTCCAGTTATCCGAGTTCGAGATATCGAAGTTCAGCTGCATATGGCAAAATAAAATTTTAAACTAGAATATATCCACAGGACAAATATGCCCCCACTAAAATGTTTGTCAAGCTTTTTGACTCAAAGATTGCCTCTATTTTGTTATACGGATCAGAATTCTGCTGGTTGACACATGTTGTTTGCTAAAAATGTACAAGTTTTTGCATGCAAAAGATTTTTAAAACAAACACTTAAGCATGTAATGACACTATAAATGGGGATCTGGGACAATGCCCCATTGCAATAAAGTGCATTAGATTCTGGTTGAGACTTTAAATTAATTGGTGCCACGAAACAGATATGTCCGGTTGTGCCATGAAATGCTTAAATGCATTAAAATAAGCTAGGCTATAAAAACTGGGTCACAAAATTGGATATGTATGGGAACCACTGTCAACCACAGCATGCACCTAATCATTATCTATTTATGTCTGAGTATTTTAGTGCCTTAAAGACCACTATATACAAAACTAGAGATCTGGTTGTCTAGAAAAAAGCAAATTCAAGCATTATGTTAGCTTCGAGCAAGATTTTATCTGAGAAATATATGTAAGTTATTGATATTGCTAAATTTAGAATCAGTATGGTAAATTTTCATGTAAGAAATAATGACATCTTGAATACTTACTAGCTGAACTTTTATAATGCCATATGTACACAGAATTGTTTAGTACTGTTAGAAACTTTAGAGTCAGATGAATTATAACAAATAAATGACAGTCTGCTTCTGAAAGGAGCAGACCCTGATCATATGACCCCTATAGGAACCATCTGTTCAGGGCCTACTCTTTTTTGCAAAGGCGTGAAAAAGTTTTTGTGTATGAGGGAAAGTGTTAACCAATTACCTCATGGGCTATTTTTAGATTGTACCTCTTTGAATAATTCTACCGAAAAGGAGCATTTACTAGAGGAAAGGAATTTTTTAGCTTTTGTGTAGTGTTGAAAGTCCAGGGCTCTAGAAATCCGGAAAATCGCCGGTCTGGACCGATTTTTGCATTTTGAGACCGGTTTGTATTTCAGAATCTGAAAAAAAATCGGTCCGAAAATCTTAAGCAGACAACGTTTGTAATAAAAATCATCTGCTGAAAGTAACTGTTTTCATTTGACCCCAGCATTAACGTGTCAAGAGATTAAAGGCTAGAGGCCCCGGGCAGTCAGTCCAGTTCCACTTGGTCTCTTCTCAGCTAGCCAATCAACCATGGTAGTAATATTGATAAGACATTCATCTCTTATATAAATGACACATTACCTACCTTGTACCTGTTAACAAACACGTTACAGTCCATAGATTTAGGCTTCTGTAATTATATTAAGGCTGAAAGGTCACTAAGAAATAACATCTTTGCATCGGGTAATCAGTTTTTTAAGAGCAAATACACTCTTGATATCCATCAGCAAAACACAATTAACTTTGAACAATCATAACAAAAAGTCAACAACATGTCCGCTTGTTTCAAGGTAAAGATTGACCTATTTTTGAGACTCCACATTAAAGAGCTCCTTAGGTAAATCCACAGGGGTCTGAAGTGTGCCTGGACCCAAAAATGGCACACCTGTGTAAAAATCCATTCTGGGTCGAAGTCATTGATTACATATATATACATAAGAATGTATATATATATGTAATCAATGACTTCGACCCAGAATGGATTTTTTACACAGGTGCGTCATTTTGGGGTACAGGCAAACTTCAAAATCCTGTGGGTAGATCTACATTTATCTGCCAAAAATATGCTGCAGTGAACAGAAAAACAATGTTGGCTTGTTGCTTTCGTTTATCTGATGAGAAAAAAGTATACATCATAAGCTAAATGATAATAACTAATCATGTAAGATTTTAAATACAAACTAGTTTTCTTGCTTCTCTATCAAAGTCTTCAAAACTGCCATTCATGCAAACTTAAAATGTCATTAGTTTTCGCGAATGTCAAATGGTGTTCACAAATATCGATATTTCATGCTATCATATTATTATACAAACTACAAGTTGGCAATAGCCCCTCATAAACATATTACCGGGTGGCTTATGTCCGCATATCATAAGAAGACAAGGGGGCAAATGTCCGCTCATCAAGAAATAGGTGGCAAATGTCCGGGGAAAGGGGGGGGGGGGGGGGGCTAATGTCCGTTTACCGGCTGGACCGGTTGGGATTTGAAAATTTCTAGAGCCCTGGTTGAAACCATTAAGATAAATAGAGCATTTGCTCCTATTTTATCACAATGGTTTCAGAAAGTGACTTTTACACAGGCATTCAATATGAGGGAATGGGTTAAGACTTACTTTGGGAACTGCAGAATCTCAAGTCCATCAGGGTAACTTGTATGAGTAGTCTGGGCCTCTGCATAAAAATATACCTGAAATAGAGGAAAAGATTTCTTCCAGATACTCTTATCTATGGCTATTATGATCTATAATGCTAATTCAATTAAGATTTCACCCATTACTTCAAACGCATGAAAATTTTCCCAAAGAAGAATCTGTAGATTCAGATCTATGTAATTCCATACGCAAACAGTGCAGACCCTGATCAGACGGCTCCTATAAGAGCTGTCTGATCTGGATCTACTCTGTTTGCAAAGGCGTAGAAAGCTGTATTTATGGAGTAAAGGGTTAATATTCATAGTAACATTGTCTTACATGAATATTCATCAAGTAAAGAGTAAAATTGGTTTCCATGCATTACCTGGGTAACTTATACTATTGCTGCATTACCTTGGTAACTCATACTATTACTGCATTACCTGGGTAAAATCATACAATTATTGCATTATCTGGGTAACTCATACTATTACTGCATTACCACGGTAACTTATACATGTACTATACTGCATTACCTGGGTAACTCATACTATACTGCATTACCTGGGTTACTCATACTATTACTACTTACAACTCGCTGGTCTGGCATGATCTGCTTATAATCTCCATTGAAGAAGGATACAACTATAGACTTCCCATCATCAGAGATCTCTTTCCGAGTTCCATTGGAAAACAGGATTTCCCTGGCCCCATTTTTGTATGTTCTTTCAACCTGTATTAGAGACATCAAAACATGATAAAAAGATGTTATATAACATCTGATAACACAGAGTACATGTATTTGTAAGAAATTAGTTAAACATGTATGCAGTTAAATAAAAAACGTGTTGGTTGTTAATTTATCCCATATAAGAAATTAGTTATCACTTACACTTGCAAGTTGGGCAGTCATGCTTTAATCCATTCCCTCATACTGATGCCTCTGTAAAAGTCACCTTTTGAAATAATTGTGATAAATAGAGCATTTGTTCCATAGGAGCCAATTTTACATTTATCAAAATGGTTTCAAAACTACACAATTCTAAACACTTCCTTTTTGTAGTAGATGCTCCTTTTCAGAGGCTTGGTCTAGCAACAGCCTGTGAGGGAATGGGTTAACAAATTTTGTAAATGTTTACCCATGCAGTATTCAAAACGGTTTGGTTAATTGCTGTTTTTTTCTCCTTAACCCTTTATTTCATATATACATTGTACACCTTTTTTCACCTTTGCAAACAGAGCAGACCCCAATCAGACAGCTCCTGTAGGAGTCGTCTGATCAGGGTCTTCTCTGTTTGGTTACAGAATAATGTAGATTCTACAATTTCTGCCATGGTCAAAACTTAATGTAATTAATGTCATGATGTCATTATTTTTATATGAATATTCATGATGTACATGTTTAACGTTTGTGTGTTTTGATATGCTAATACTTTATGTTAAGTTAATAAATGTCTAAGTAATGGTATTAACTTAACCCTTTCCTCTATATAAACGCCTTTCCACATCTTTGCAAACAGAGCAGACCCTGATCAGACGGCTCCTATAGGAGCCGTCTGATCAGGGTCTGCTCTGTTTGCTTTTGGTATAATACAGATCTAATTCTGAAGTTTCTGTCTGAGCCAAAATGTCCTATACTGCTGTGCTTTCAATGACACTCATTGCACTGTTATGTACATGTTAAATTAGTAAATTGAGTTCAAACTGCTCAGTTACCTTCCCATCACTGTGCTGGATCTCCTCATAATCGTTATCTCCCTTATCAATCACAGACTTGTCGACGGCCGGTCTGGAGGCAAACTTCCGAGGCATATTGCCAATGGCCTGCATTGACATCTCTGCCTCTGTCTCTGAATACATACTGATACTGAAACAAGAAGACGTCCAAAAACTCCTCATTAAATTCACATTAGCATTTCATATCCTGTTGACTGAGAAAATAGACTTATTTTTATAATGAAAAATCATTGCATTCAACTTAAACTGATTTTCTAACATTTCCATATATATAATGCTTGTGTCGAAAATAATCATCTCTGAACTACTTTTCTTCCTTGTCATTTAACCCTTTACTCTATGAATATTAATGTAAGAAACAAGAGATGTTTGTAAAACATGTATACCCCCAAACCCCCTGACCTTTGATCTAGTGACCTCAACTATAGAGGTCATCTAGTAGTCATGACTAATCAACACAGCAACTTTGAAGATCCTAAGCCAAACCACTGATTATTTATTGATCTGAAAACATTTCACAAGTTAAGGTCATGATGACATTGACCTTTGACCTAGTGACCTCAACAACTATAGGGGTCATCCAGTCGTCACGACCAACCACCACAGCAAGTTTGAAGATTCCGAACCAAACCATTGAGCAGTCATTAATCGGAAACCATTTCATCAGTTAAGGTCATGGTGACCTTGGCCTTTGACCTAGTGACCTCAAAAATAATAGGGGTCATCTAGTTGTCATGACCAACCACCACAACAAGTTTGAAGATCCTAAGCTTATTGATTGGAAACCATTTCACCAGTTAAGGTCATGGTGACCTTGACCTTTGACCCAGTGACCTCAAAAAAACAAAAGGGTTCATCTAGTTGTCATCACCAACCACCACAGCAAGTTTGAAGATCCTAAGCCAAACCCTTGAGCAGTTATTGATTGGAAACCATTTCACCAGTAAAAGGTCATGGTGACCTTGACCTTTGACCTAGTGACTTCAAAAACAACAGAGGCCATCTAGTGGTCATGACCAACTACCACAGCAAGTTTGAAGATCCTAAGCTAAACCCATGAGCAGATATTGATCGGAAACCATTTCACCAGTTAAGTTCAAGGTGACCTTGACCTTTGACCTAGTGACCTCAAAAACAACAGGGGTCATCTAGTTGTCATGACCAATCACCTAAGCAAGTTTTAAGATCCTAAGCCAAACCCTTGAGCAGTTATTGATCAAAAACTATTTCACCAGTGAAGGTCATTGTGACCTTGACCTTTGACACAGTGACTTAAAAAACCATAGGGGTCATCCAGTCGTCATGACCAACCACCACAGCAAGTTTGAAGATCCCAAGCCAAACCCTTGAGCAGTTAATGATCGGAAACTATTTCACCAGTGAAGGTCATTGTGACCTTGACCTTTGACCTAGTGACCTCAAACACAATAGGGGTAATCTAGTTGTCATGACCAACCACCAAAGCAAGTTTGAAGATTTTATGCCAAGTCATTTATTAGTTATCATTCGGAAACCATCGATCTACCGACCGACCGACCGACATGTGCAAAGCAATATACCCCCATTTTTTCAAAAGGGGGGTATAATAATGACATCATGAATATTAATTCACAGAATGTGTATATAATGGGACCATTTTTTTTTTTAATCATGACAAAAAATGTAGAATCAGATCTGTATAATTTCAAAAACACAAACACAGCAGACCCCAAACAGATGGCTCCAATACGAGCTGTCTGATCTGGGTCTACTCTTTTTGTAAAGGCTTAGCAAGGCGTATCTATCGAGTACAGGGTTAATAATAAAAAATTTCACCAGTTGTTTTATGTAACCAATCCTTTGAATACAGAAGCCAAGTGTATTGGCTTTTACAAACAATACAGGACTCTTATCAATAATTTTTAACCAAATATAAGCCTTTTATACCGAATGGACTCTATCGTTAAACACTCGTTGGTCATCTCACTGAATATTCAGCATTCAAAGAGATAACCCTTTCCATGTTCTTACTGAATATCCATTGATGAAATAGTTACATTTGTATATGCAACATGGAAAGTGGAAGATTATAGCCATTTTAGAAAGTAAAGAAACAAATCTATCAAATCCCATTAGCAAACAGAGCAGACCCTGATCAAACGGCTCCTACAGGAGCCGTCTGATCTGGGTCTGCTCTGTTTGCAATGCATGAAAATGTGTTTATATGAAGGAAAGAGTTGTTCTATTTATTTGGGAAGAATATCAAATCAGGCAGCTCTATCACAATGTAAAACTTCTTGTGCTGTGTCTACATGTTACATAGTTAGATAGTGTAATCAAACAGGCCATAGTATTATAGTGTAGTCTTACAACCTTGCATTAACCACTTCCCTGTTGTTAACCCTTTCCTCCATAAATACGCCTTTCTACCCCTCTGTAATAACCACTTCTTGAAACCACTGTGATAAATACAGCATTTGCTCCTATAGGAGCAAATGCTCTATTTATCACAATAGTTTCAAACTACAAAATTCTAAAATTTTACTTTTCTCTAGTAAATGCTCCTTTTGGGTAGATTAATTCAAAGAGGTTGGGTCTAAAAATAGCCTATGGAGGAATGGGTTAAGAAAGTGTATGTTTTTAGCTGATATTTTATAATGGCATATGTACACAGGAGTTTTTGGTATTAGTACAAACTGTAGAGTCAGATCTATTATAATTTCATAAGCAATCAGAAGACCCTGATTAGATGGCTCCTACAAGAGCTTTTGTTTTCTGCAAAGTTTGTTGTCAGCTCAAATTTACTTTTATTTTTGAAGTTTCTTCCATTTCAAACATTAAACAGTTTGGATCATGATGAGTTTCTGAGTTACTCGGCATCTCATCTGAATCTAAACTGATGCAAATGATAATAATGTATTTGCCATTGGCAGTTGAACAGTCAACCCTTTCCTTCATATAAACACCTTTTCACGCAAATAGAGTAAACACAGATCAGATTGTCCCTGTGGGTGCCATCTGATCAGGATCTACTCTGTTTGCTATGAAATTATAACAGATCTGACTCTACAGTTTCTACCAATATCAAGAACTCCTGTGTTCATATGCCATAAATATTCATGATGTTAGTATTTCTTACATGAATATTCAACATTATAATGTGAAAAGCCTAGCATTCATCACTTACTCCTGTAGCTCTGCGATTGTTCCAAGTTCCCGCCTTGGTAAATCTTCTGCTATGGAATTTCTCAGTACGTTCTTATCACTTGATTGCGCCGTTTTCCCAGTATTTGTCTTTGTAGCAGTCTTTTGCCCAGCCTTATTATGGCTTTGGCCATGCCCTGGGTGTGTTGGCTTGGCATTATAGGTGTTTCCTTTCTTAGACTGATTCGGTTTTTGCAAGTTCTGAGGTACACTAGATTTACTTGACTGATTCACATTACTTATCTTAGTTTGTGAATGTGTGGGATGATTGGTTCCAGGCTTATTCTGTGGTGGGAATGAAGACCTGATATTGACTTTGGGATTATTCTGGGATGGTTTCAGACTTGAGTTGGATCTAATGCTTGAAGAAACTGAAAGATCTGCAAACAATATAAAAATTGTGTAGTATGAGTGAAATTTTGTACAAGAGTCAAAATATATTTTTGCAACATTAAGCATCAGCATATTAGGGCAATTTCAAAACTTTTCAACAAATATAAAACATCCATTTTCAAATGATTTTAACATTCTGTTCATCATATTTATATTATATGAGGCTTAAAATTTGCTTAAAGTTTGAATTTTTTTCATTTCTTTAAGGTCCATCAATGACCATTTCCATGATGTAACAATATTGTACAGAAGAATATTATCTTTGAATCACAAAAAGAACATTTAGAAAATCATCAGTCTTTTACAGAAAATATGTAACTTTTAGAAGAAAAGCAGTTAGGTAAAAATGATCAAATTGTAACTATATTTAACTAAATGAAAGAAGCACTAACAAAAATATATGATTTTCAGTACTAAAAACTTATTTTTCTCTTTTTAAATGGAATTAAATCAACTTTACTAGATTTAAAATACTAGATATACTGAAAGGTATTCATTGAAACTACAATTAATCAAATATATGCAGACAAAACAAAATAAACAGCTATGAAGTGACCTGTTACATCATGGACTCACTGTTACAGATGGGATGGTTATTGTTACATAATGGAAAACAACAACATTATTTGCTTATATTAAACTTTTATTAACTATTAAAGGCATTTCAAAGCTCCTTATATAAGTGACCCCCCCCCCCCCCCCCCCCCCCCTATATACACAGTATCCAGCTGGGCTCCTGCAGTGTCCAGTCAGGGTCCATAGCCATAATAGATAAAGTTATGCAATTATACATTGATCCTCTGTGATGGTAGCCCGCCTTATCAATTTGTGTATCAGATCCCTGACAGTCAACTCCCAAAATACACAGCATGGGGTTAATGGGTCAACTTTCCTTTCGAAATGCCTTTAAATGCAAACGGCAGCATATCTAACTGTATTTTAACATCCAAACGAGAATGAAAAACGTTTATAAGAGTGGCTGTGTCAGTTCCAAAAGAATATTTTCCTTCTCTATTTGTAATACATGTATCATTACAGTAAGGAACGGTTATGCTACAGGAAGGAAAATAAGCAATACAGGGTTTCATTATTGTATACAAACATGTTCAGATGTCTTTAAAAGAAGCTATTCAAACTAAATGATTACAATCACTACACATGAAATGTTATCTAACATTTTAAAACCATTTTAGCAATCAAAATGAACGAACGTAAACAAAATTACGTACAACTTAATTTAAGATGAAAGCACCAAAGCTGGAAGTAAAGTATAAGTTAACAAGGTACAAATGAGTCCTACATTTGTTGTTTTTTTCCATTTCTTGAGCAGGTGAGCAACACAGGTTTGTACCCCGTACACATACTTAAATTAAAGAATTTTAGTGAACAAGCTCACATGCCCCACGACAAAGAAAAAAAGTGTTTTTTCATGACAGATTCCTCTGAAAATCCAACTCATCCAAACTTTTAATCACGACAATTTTAAAGCGAATTTGAGAAAAATTGGTCAAGAAATGAAAGTGCTAAATGAGCAACAATGCATCAGGATACACCGATGGACTGACTGACAGATGGATGAGTCAAAAACTATATACCCCGTGCAACTTTGTTGCACATGGTATAATTAGTCACAAGTTTGATAATTTTTAATCCATTTAAAGTCTTTAACCCTTTTCCTGATAGTGATGCTTTATGATACCTTCGCAAACAAAGTAGACCCAGATCAGACGGGCTCCTGTAGGAGCAGTCTGATCAAGGTCTGCTTTGTTTGCTTATTGTATTATATAGATCAGATTTTACAGTTTCAGCCATGGCAAAAAATGTGTGTGTTCCATACATGTGATAACCTGCTGAGGCATGTCAGGTAGATTTAGGAAAATTGTCAGGTAGATTTGACTTTTGTCAGGTAGATTTTACTGACGCGACAAAAGGAGGAAAAAGAAATTTGCTTGATACTTATGTTTGTTATACTTTTTCACATTATCATTCATACTTTACCATAAATGCATACCATACCATTATAAATCTTACATTACACACATAACATTTACACACTTAACCCTTTCCATCATATAAACACCTTTTTTACGCATAAATTTGCAAAGAGAATAGACCCAGATCAGATGGCTCCTACAGGAGCTGTCTGGTCAGGGTCTGCTCTGTTTGCTTATGATATAGGAATGATTCTACACTTTCTGGTTTGGCCAAAAAATCCAATGTGGTGTTAAAATCCCCATTAACCCTTTCCTTCATATAAACAAGTTTTCATGCATTTGCAAACAGAGTAGACCCAAATCAGACAGCTCCTATATGAGCCATCTGATCAGGGTCTGCTCTGTTTGCTTTTGGAATTTTGAAAATATTTCTGTACTTTCTAAAATGGCAATAAAGTTCCAATCTCCATATTTCTTTATAACTACTTTGTTTATAAATATTTAGTAGGGACTGGAATTTGGAATGAAAATGGAACAGGGAAAGGGTTAAAAACAAATACTAACAAATACTAATAATTGGCATGCAGTAATAATTCTAGATTTTTTTCATGGGTCAAAAGGACTCTTTGAAATCAATAGGTCTCAAGCCCAAAACACTGGGTTCCTTATTAAATAATGTCATGAAAAAATCAATATTTATTACCGTTTTATCATATAATGAAAAAGAAATTCTATTTTATTTTATTTTATAATAACATTTTTAGGTTTTTTTTTGCTTATTTTATAGCCCTTATTTAGCTATACTCCCAATGACAACCTTTACTCAGTTCAAGTCAGTTAAACCTTTACCCAGTTCAAATTATTTACTGCAAACATTGAGCAGTCACAGAAATGTTGAAATCCCAACAGGGTCCAGAGTCCGTGTTTTAGCCCGTATCTACAATCGTCGCGAAAACTGATGACATTTCAACTTTATATAGTTCTTATTTTTTGAAGAGTTTGCAATGGTAGATAATATTTCAGAGTGTTTGCAATTACTTCTTTAGTGTCTTTACCACTAATTATATTAATGAAAAAGTAATTTTGTGTACAAATCAAATGAATGAGTATCAGTCCAAACAGTCTTATTTTCGAAGTGTTTCGGCCCATTGCAACTACGAGGCCAAGCACAACTGTCTTTGACAAGGAAGCAGAGAAGCATTTCTATGTATTATAACTTAATTATGAGAATATAATTCCTATTATAGGGTCATGACACTCCCAAGTCGCCTCGCTTGAGTAATAAACCTGCTACATGTGATATTTGTAATAGACGTTTGCATTTTGACACGACTGGTTCCCGAACAATTTATTTGGTAAAGTCCAGTAGAGTGAAAACCGGAACCACCTCGTGATTATGTAATTCGGGTGTTCTCCATGGTCTCCACAGGGGATTCCCTTGATTGGTCCCTACCAAAACAGACCAAGCGTTGATCACAGCATGATAGCAAGCTAAAGGTGGTCTGTGTGTGTACAGAACTAATAGATAAACTCCACCAGGGAGGAAAATGTATGTCACTAAAAAAAATTACCATCGTAAAATTTCAAAAACCGGTAGTTTTGTCTACCGTTCAGGTAGAACGGTAAACCACCTCTGAAAACGGTAGAATTCACCTACCGTCGGTAGTTATCACATGTATGGTGTTCATATTCCATTAAAAACTTCAGCCAATAAATATTCATGGTACAATTATTTCTTACATGAATATTCATCAGGTAACTGGTTAAAAATCAATCCTTATATCAAGCATAATTTTGTACAACTTATCTAAAGAATAGGTAAAAAGAACCAATAACAGATGTTTTACAGGTACAGTAAAACCCCCCTACCGTGACCATCAAAATGAGGCCTATGTCTTGATTGTGGAGCCAAGTGATAGCTTAATCCTTAACCCCATGAATATTCATGTAAGAAATATAAATGACATCATGAATATTAATTAGATTGTTATAACAGGACATAGACACAGGATTATTCGGCAATGGCAGAAACTATAGAATCATATCTATGTTGCATGATAAGCAAACAGAGCAGACTCCTATAGCAGCCATCTGATATGGGTCTACTCTGTTTGCAAAGGAATAGAACGGCATATGATTAATGCATGACAAAAGTTATGCAGAAAGCAGGAGCTTTCTGAATTACTTTTGTACAGCATTAACCCATTATCATTCCCCATAGACTATTTTTAGATCCAACCTCTTTGAATAAACCTACCAAAAAGGAGCCTTTTAAAATTTACTAGAGAAAAGGAAAATGTTATAATTGTGTAGTTTTGAAACCACTGTGATAAATAGAGCATTTGCTCCTATGGAGCAAATGCTATATTTATCACAATGGTTTCAAAAAGTGACTTTTACAGAGGTGTAGAAAGGCTTATTTATGGAGGAAAGGGTTAAGTAGCCACCTACTTCAAAGGCAACCATAATCAGGGTTCCCACAAAACAGAAAAAATAAAATTCCCTGACTTTTCCCTGACCGAATTTCAATTTTCCCTGACCCCATGTTAACAGAAGTTTAATTGGTCATCTATGAGCATGATCAATAAATGTTGGCCTCCGTCCTCCCCATCAGCCTATCCTTACCACCTCTCTCTTTATGACAACTATATATACAGCAGTAGTGTTTTGATCATTTTAAAAATGTTTTTGACTTTTTCATTCTTAATTGCTCAATACTGAATGTAACATGCATGATGCCAAACATGTCCTAATATGCACCCTAAGTATAAAGTCTCTTGAATCTTTTCTACCTCTCTTAACCCATGACTCCATGGATTTTTATTAGAGACTCCATCTACTATGAATATATACTTTAATAAGTAAAACTTTATTTTTAAGCAAAGTTAAGAAATATTTTGGCAGTAGACTAAAGTAAAAATTCAGATTTATGATATTTTTCTAGAGTAGACCCTTATCAGGCAGCTCTCCTACAGGAGCTGCCTGATATTGGTCTATTCTGTTTGCAAAGGTGATAAAATGTGTATCTATGGTGGAAAGGGTTAATCTTTCAGTTTATCTGTGTAAGCTGAATTTTAAAATAGTACATATATAGACACTGACATAGCATGCTATTAAAATGGGGTCAAAATTGGCCCCGCCCCAGGCCGGCTAGTTTTCTATAGAAACACATAGTGAAAACTTTGAAAATCTTCTCCTCTGATTTTCTGGTGAGCAATATTAGGGCCTTCCAAGCACTCTTGTTTTGCAATTTAATCAAAATTTTGCATCACTTGGGATGTTTTTCCCAAATTGTGAAAAATAGGTCCTTTTAACGGGTCTCTGTAGATGCCAGAAAAGGGTCTGCATTTTCACTGTTTTCATAATAGCAGACAAAATATTGCTGCCCTTACAAGGGAAGACAGTACAGTAGAATGTCCAATACCTAGCATTGCTACCCAGTCTGTCCTAACAAGTGAAGACACTACAGTAGAATGTCCAATATCTAGCAGCTGCCCAGCCTGAGACATTACAGTAGAATGTCCAATATCTAGCATTGCTGCCCTATTCTAGCACTGCTGTCAAAATGGATGCTGGAGTCTTGCAGAGGTGCCAGAATTCTCCAATGATTTTGTTTTAACAGACTTCATGACAGATATACTATAAAATTTGGATGTGAAATATACAAAGCTAATCAAAGATGTATAAAGATATTTGGTTTGGTCAAAATTGAAGAAACTGCCTTAGCCTTTTATTTTCATTCTTTCTCCTTTTTGACATATTTCCTCAACCCTCATCCTTGGTTCCAAATTTCCCTGACTTTTCCCTGACTTTTGCCAAATTTCAAATTTCCCTGACCAATTAAAAAATTCCCTGACTTTTCCCTGACCTTGAAAAAACACCTTTTTTCCCTGACTTTTCCCTGTCCGTGGGAACCCTGATAATTATTCATTGAATGGTCACTTCATAGAGGTCCTGCTGTAATATCTATAACATTTTTCAAAGTAACAAAACTACAGTACCATTGAGCAGTTCATGACCGTGCTCTGCGTAGCCGTTGGTCAGATGAGACTGGATTAGCTCCTCTGTCGGTGTGCTGCTTCTCTGTGGAATTTGCGATGATACTTTACCCTTGGACTGAATAAAAGAAAGTAAATAAATGAAATAAATACAAACTTTTCACCTTTTCTGAAAGAAAATATTAATTTTACTAATTTTCCACTGAATGTTAAGTCTCATGTAACCCTATATCTGAGCAGACCCAAATCAGACTGCTCCTGCAGAAGCCATCTGATCTGGCTCTGCTTGGTTTACTTATGAAAATGCATAGATTTGATTCTCAAACCCCACCCCCCTCACACACACACACTGACACACACTCATACTATCTAACCTTCTTCCCCATCACACACAACCACATCACTCCAACAACACACACCAGTAAAATGGAGGAATATTTAGGTACTAAATTTTAAAATGTCATCAAATACCTGAAATCATTTTTGCTCCTTTTTCTATACAGAACTTGTTTTTAACACAAAATGTAGCTTTTGTTTACAGTTGGTAAACAGACGCTTTAACCCTTTACTCCATGAATATTCATGTAAGAAATAACGACATCATGAGTGTTAATGTACAGTCGACTGAGCGGTCATTTTTATAATGGCATATGAACACAGGAAATTTTGGCCATGGCAAAACTATACAAGGGCCGCGTGCGGCGCCAACGCTTGTCCAGCTAAATTAAAACCTTTTGAAAAAAATAAACGGCAATCACTCCAAAATTATGTAATCAAGAGTAATGGTTCTTATGAAGGGGCCTTCTCCTCAACGAGATCTACCCAACTATGAAGTTTTATGTTGATACCTCATATACTTTCGAGTAATGATCTACATTAGTTTTTGCACGCCGCCGACAACGCCTACTACACAGTGATCACAACAGCTCGACTTTCATTCGAAACAGATGAGCTAAAAATCATATACATTGTATATATCATAAGTAAACAGAGCACAACTTGTCTGATCTGGGTCTACTCTATTTGCAAAGCAGTAGAAAGGTGTATTTATGGAGGAAAGGGTTAAACTAAAATTGACGTTACATGTTCCACACCTAGTTAAACTGTTTAAATTAGGAAAATGAATGTAGTCATTTGCAAACAGTGAAGACCCAAATCAGAGGGCTCCTAAAAGGGTATTCTTATCATGATCTGGACTGTTTGTCATTCAAAACATTCTTGTAAATTTAAGCCTTTCAAACTGAATGGACTCTGTAGTCAACCCTTTCCCTGTTCAGTATTCATGTAAGAAATAATGACATCTTAATTTTTATTAGCTGAATTTTTTCCAGTGAAATTTTTTGCCATGACAAAAACTGTATCAGATCTATATCGTGTCATAAACAAACCTAGCAGACCCTGATCAGATGGCTCCTATAGGAGCCATCAAATCTGGGTCTACTTTGTTTGCAAATGCATGAAAAGATGTTATATGGAGGAAAAGGTTAATCACAGATTTGCCTTTCCACTTCGAATATTCTGCATTTAAAGGGTTATAATAAGGCCTTTGTTTTTATTTGTTAAGTGTTTAACCTTGTTCTGATCTTTCTGCATCCACTCAAGTCTTTTCTTTTCCAGCATCTTAATTTCATCCTTCAGCTCATCATTCTCCTGCTCCAGGCCTTCTATCTTGTCTCGCAGTCGAGTGTTGTTGGCTGTCCAGCGAGATTCCTTACGCTTCATTTCATCTTGCAGCTCAGTAAGCTACAAAGAAAACAAGTTAACTTTCTGCACCCTGAGTAATAGTGGCCTGCAAATAAATGTCTTCAGCTGCAATTCTGATGGTTCATTTTTCAGTCAATTCTCTTCAAAAGAACAATGAGAGTGACAAGCAGTTTAGATCCTGATGAGTCACCAAGCTGGATCTCTTTCTTCAACTTAGAAAGACCATGAATATCAATGTAAATACGCTTTTCTGCACCATTGCAAACAGAGTAGAACATGATCAGACGGCTCCTATAGGAGCTGTCTGATCACGGTCTGCTCTAATGTATCAATCTTTTCTAAAGGATAAGATTTATATCAGGCGAATAGGTATGTGTTACAGGAATGGGAAATTGTACAATATACAAACCGATCATCGATTATTTCAAACAACAACCGATTGTCTCCTACGTCAAGCTCAACCAATCTATTATCGCTTATAATTGATCATCGGAACAACACTAATCACAGACATATACTTGTGCACATGCAGGACCAGATGTTTACAGCAATATCAGGGTGAGAGACTTTACCTGGGACTTAAGCATCTCTATCTCCTCTCTTTCCTTCTTGTCAGGGCCGGCCCTGGCAGCTTTCTGGTATTTCTCAAACATCTTCTTCTCATGCCTGTCAATGGGAACAAAATGTCATATGCATATCACAAGGGGTTACATGACTGTTGATAAAGGGTGTATTGATCTATCAAAACAACACTATCCCATTCCCTCATATTGACGACTTTTGACGACTCTGTAAAAGTCACTTTGTGAAACCATTGTGATAAATAGAGCATTTGCTCCTATAGGAGCAAATGCTCTATTTATCACAATGGTTTCCAACAACAAAATTTTAAAATTTTCCTTTTCTCTAGCTAATGCTCCTTTTCGGTAGATTTATTCAAAGAGGTTGTATCTAATAATAGCCTATGAGGTAATGGGCTATAAGATAAAAAATGTATGGATCCTCATGAGATGCCCAGTTAGTGGGCGTCTCATTTGGTGCAAAACTGTTGGGAGTCTTAAGCAATTACTTCATGAATATTCATGTAAGAAATAATGAGACCATTGACATTAATTAGATCAATCTTTAAAATGGCACATGAATACAATAATCTTTGGCCATGGTAGAAAACTGTAGAATCATATCTATATTATGTCATAAGTAAACAGAGTAGACCCTGATCAGACGGCTCCTACAGGAGCCATCTGATCTGGGTCAACTCTGTTTGCAAAGGCATAGAGAGGCTTATATATGGATTAAGGGGATAAAGAGTACTGGTCCCAAGGTTATAAAACTTTTTTGTCTCAGTATCAATGAGGTAATTCTCAAGCATCTGATTAGTCAGATACTTGAGAATAAACACAGATTCAAAACCAGAAGTTATATAACCTCAGGGCCTGGAATCCTTACTTCAATTTCTTCATCTCTTCCTTCTTGAACTCCTCCAGTCTTTGAAGTTCCTCCAGCTTCTCTTTCTCAAACTCAGAGATCTCTTTCTTCAACTTAGTAAGACCCTGAAAATCAAACAGGAAAATGGGTCAACGATAAAATGGTCTCAACATCATAGAAACAAATTTGGTTATAAGATAAACCAAACCACACACACACCATAAAAATCAACCTAGTTGAATTCTGGTTGAAACCAAGAAAAAAAGCAGGCATGTTTGAGAATACTTTTGAGTTTCAATTCTGAAAGGATGCTGGTGAATTTAAGCCTTTCCCTAATATAAACGTGTTTTCACGCATCTGCAAACAGAGTAGACACAGATCAGACGGCTCCTAGAGGAGCCGTCTGATCAGGGTCTGCTCTGTTTGCTAATAAAATTTGATAGATCTATTTCTGTACTTTCTAAAATGGCTACAATGCTCACCTTCCATATTTCAATATAACTATTTTGTCCATCATTATTCAGTAGCTATTGAAATCTGTAATAAACATAGAACAGGGAAAGGGTTAAGCATTGCTGTAAATGAGTAGCTGCTGTTTGGCTGTTAACCCTTTACCTGTTTAATATTCATATAAGAAATAAACATAAGCGCCATGAATATTTATTAGCTGAAATTTTATACTGTAATTTTTTGCTTTGACAACAAGGCAGTCCAAAGGACAGATAAAGCCCCTGTCCCCATTGCACTTGACCTTCAAATTAACCTTGAACTTGAGCCGACATGACTGCCACATGTGTTCTGCACATTGTTTCAATTTAGCTAACATTTGACTCAAGTTTTACGAAAATCCTTCCAGAGGTAAAGGAGATTGGAGTGGACACAAAATGGTTTCGTCCAGACAGATGGATGTCATTCCTATAACCCCCTCAGATCTATATAATTATCATGCCATAAGCAAACAGAGCAGCCCATGATTAGACGGCTCCTACAGGAGCTGTCTGATCTGTGTCTACTCTGTTTGCAAATGTGTGAAAATGCATTTATATGAAGGAAAAGGTTAACTACAGAATAAAACCAATAACTTGTTCTGACAGTGGATCTCCCATTACATCAAGCTACAATTCAAAGGGGCTGTAGTTACATGTATATTTCTTTGACCTCTGAGACACCTTTTTGCACCTTTGCAAACAGAGCAGACACAGATCAGACTGCTCTTGTAGGAGACGCCTGATCAGAATCTGCTCTACTTGCTTAATATGAAATAACATAGATCTATTTCTAGTTTCTGCCATGGTAAAAAAAAAAATGTTCATCATACCATTATAAAAATGCAGCCTCATAGTCCTTATTTCTGACATGGACATTCATGGAGTAAAGGATTACAGTGATAGTGAAAGTCTCTATCTACCACACAGTTTTTAAAAATGCCTAAACATTATATAAATCATTTGTTTATATGCTGAAGAAAAATTATCAACTAAATGCTGAAGAAGACAAAACTTTCACGATACTGAAGTCCACAATGTTATTTTTTGATATTTTCAAATTTAAAATATTCATAGTAAAAACAAGAGATGTCACAGTCACGTGACAAATGCCCCCAAAAATTGTACTCTGTGACCTTGACCTTTGACATATGGACCAGGGAGCTGAACGCGACACATCGTCTTTGTGTGGTGAACATTTGTGGCAAGTTATATTGAAATCCATTGATAGATGAAGAAGTTACAGACCGGACACGAAATTTGTGACAAAGTAATTGTACCCTGTGACCTTGACCTTTGACCCATGGACCAGGGAGTTCAATGCGACACATCGTCTCTGTCTGGTGAACATTTGTGGCAAGTTATATTGAAATCCATTGATAGATGAAGAAGTTACAGACCGGACACGAAATTTGTGATAAGTAATTGTACCCTGTGACCTTGACCTTTGACCCATGGACCTGGGAGTTGAACGCGACACATCGTCTTTGTGTGGTGAACATTTGTGCCAAGTTATATTTAAATCCATTGATAGATGAAGAAGTTACAGACCGGACACGAAATTTGTGACAAAGTAATTGTACCCTGTGACCTTGACCTTTGACCCATGGACCTGGGAGTTGAACGCGACACATCGTCTTTGTGTGGTGAACATTTGTGGCAAGTTATATTGAAATCCATCGATAGATGAAGAAGTTACAGACCGGACACGGAATTTGTGACAAAGTAATTGTACCTTGTGACCTTGACCTTTGACCCATGGACCAGGGAGTTGAACGCGACACATCGTCTCTGTCTGGTGAACATTTGTGGCAAGTTATATTGAAATCCATTGATAGATGAAGAAGTTACAGACCGGACACGAAATTTGTGACAAAGTAATTGTACCCTGTGACCTTGACCTTTGACCCATGGACCTGGGAGTTGAACGCGACACATCGTCTTTGTGTGGTGAACATTTGTGCCAAGTTATATTGAAATCCATTGATAGATGAAGAAGTTGCAGACCGGACACGAAATTTGTGACAAAGTAATTGTACCCTGTGACCTTGACCTTTGACCCATGGACCGGGGAGTTGAACGCGACACATCGTCTCTGTCTGGTGAACATTTGTGCCAAGTTATATTGAAATCCATTGATAGATGAAGAAGTTACAGACCGGACACGAATTTGGGACGGAAGGACAGACGGACGGACAGACGGACAGACGGACAGACGGAAGGACGGACAATGCGATTACTATATGCCCGCCTTTGGGGGCATAAAAATTGTAGACACCTAACACCATGTTTTGTTTTATTATATTAAGTATACATGTGTTTATTGTACAGACTATCTCCATAAGCAGTCATTCTATGCCTTTTTCTCCTACCTCTTCCCGTTCAGTCCTGAGTTTGGAAAGATGAGCATTCTCATTACGGAATTTCTCAATTTCCCTCTCTAACTCCATGAGTTTGTCTCGCAACACTTTAGACTGCACACCGTCACCAACGTCAGCCTGTGTCACAGTCTGAATCTTCTGTAGGTCCTAAAGTACAGATAGTGAACAGAGTATAACAGTGCTATGTATATAAGAGCTGTATTGCTTTAAAGCCTTTAACCCTTTCCCTGTTCTATATTTAGGCCAACTATCAATACCTACTGAATATTCATTAACAAAATAGTTATACAGAAATATGGAAGATGGAACATTGTAGATATTTTAGAAAGCAAAGAAACAGATCTATCAATTTCTATAAGCAAACAGAGCAGACCCTGATCAGACGGCTCCTCTGGGTCTACTCTGTTTGCAAATGCGTGAAAACACGTTTATATGAGGGAAAGGGTTAATGAATATTCCTACTTTCAAAGAGTATTAAAAACTACCCTTGTATTTATGATTGGGTTAGAATAACGAAATCTTACGCAGAGCTCCAGATAAGATGCCGCAATTTGCGTTATTTCTCCACCAAATGTCATACTGTGGCCACTCTTTAGAATCATCTCGATTGGTCACAGTATAGGGTTTGGTGGAGAAATGACAATTTCAGTATTTGGGTATGCACCCTTATCTGTAGCTCTGATCTTACTACAACCTTGACAAATAAGTCTTTCTATTTCAGTTACACAAAAACTAACAAGAGTGCCAGTGGACACAATATACGCCCGTCGGGGTCTTGTTCAACATTAACTGGGGTTAACGTATTTGCTGAACTCAAATTCTAAGCCCAATTTTGTGACCAAGTTTCAAGGTTGTAAATAGGCATACTTTAACAATAAACCTTAACCAAAAATTCTAAATTGAAAAGTGCCATAATTGTGTCTAAATGCTTGACAGAGTTGCATTGTATTTACTCTTGCCTACAGATGAAGCTTCTGATGGTGAACAAATATTTCAAGTTTAAAAGCTTTATCTGAAAGGGTTATGTTAATAAGTGGACTTTAACCAAAACCTTAACCAACAAGAGATGTCACAGTCACGTGACAAATGCCCCCAAAAATTGTACTCTGTGACCTTGACCTTTGACATATGGACCAGGGAGCTGAACGCGACACATCGTCTTTGTGTGGTGAACATTTGTGGCAAGTTATATTGACATTCATTGATAGATGATGAAGTTACAGACCGGACACGAAATTTGTGACAAAGTAATTGTACCCTGTGACCTTGACCTTTGACCCATGGACCAGGGAGTTCAATGCGACACATCGTCTCTGTCTGGTGAACATTTGTGGCAAGTTATATTGAAATCCATTGATAGATGAAGAAGTTACAGACCGGACACGAAATTTGTGATAAGTAATTGTACCCTGTGACCTTGGCCTTTGACCCATGGACCTGGGAGTTGAACGCGACACATCGTCTTTGTGTGGTGAACATTTGTGCCAAGTTATATTGAAATCCATCGATAGATGAAGAAGTTACAGACCGGACACGGAATTTGTGACAAAGTAATTGTACCTTGTGACCTTGACCTTTGACCCATGGACCAGGGAGTTGAACACGACACATCGTCTCTGTCTGGTGAACATTTGTGGCAAGTTATATTGAAATCCATTGATAGATGAAGAAGTTACAGACCGGACACGAAATTTGTGACAAAGTAATTGTACCCTGTGACCTTGACCTTTGACCCATGGATCTGGGAGTTGAACGCGACACATCGTCTTTGTGTGGTGAACATTTGTAGCAAGTTATATTGAAATCCATTGATAGATGAAGAAGTTACAGACCGGACACAAAATTTGTGACAAAGTAATTGTACCCTGTGACCTTGACCTTTGACCCATGGACCTGGGAGTTGAACGCGACACATCGTCTTTGTGTGGTGAACATTTGTGGCAAGTTATATTGAAATCCATTGATAGATGAAGTTACAGACCGGACACGAAATTTGTGACAAAGTAATTGTACCCTGTGACCTTGACCTTTGACCCATGGACCGGGGAGTTGAACGCGACACATCGTCTCTGTCTGGTGAACATTTGTGCCAAGTTATATTGAAATCCATTTATAGATGAAGAAGTTACAGACCGGACATGAATTTGGGACGGAAGGACAGACGGACAGACGGACGGACATGCTAACGGATGGGTAGTTGTGTGACTTTTTCCTTTGATCTTTTCTTGTGTGACTAGTCCCACAAGAAAAACTATTTTTGGCTCTAACTTTGGAAAAGAATGATCTGGAAGCTAACCCTAACCCTAACCCTATGTCCCACAACTGGCCAGGTTAATGTCACAAGAAATGGCCAGGTTAATGTCACAAGAGATGGCCAGGTTAATGATTTTACTTGTGGGACTAGTTAGAAAAAGTCACACAACTACCCTTTGGTGAGTGCGGTAGGACAGACGGACGGATGGACAGACGGACAGATGGAAGGACGGACAATGCGATTACTATATGCCCGCCTTTGGGGGCATAAAAATTCCAAGCTCAAAAGCGTCATAATCATGTCAAAATGTTAGACAGAGTTATGTACTCTTGCCTACAGGTGCAAATTGTGATGGTGAACAAGTGCTCCAAGTTTAAAAGCTTTATCTCAAAGGGTTATGTAAATAAGTGGACTTTAACCAAAACCGTAACAAAAAATTCTAAGTTAAAAAGGGGTATAATTCGGTCAAAATGCAAGACAGAGTTATTTTCTCTTGCCTACAGGTGAAGGTTGTGACGGTGAACAAGTGTTCCAAGTTTAAAACCTTTATCTCAAAGGGTTATGTAAATAAATGGACTTTAACCAAGCCTTAACCGAAAATTCTAAGTTAACCCTTTCGTTCTCAGCATTATTTTGGAAATTTGCATACTATTATTTATTAAAGGGTACTGATGTATGTAATCACTAATACCGTGTTTGTTATTTGTCTAAGACCCATAAAACTATATACCATTGGAAAGGTTATGATTTTTTCTTTTGTACTGGCATATGCAAATTACAAAAAATTTGCATATAATTAATATTCATAATATGCAAATGAGCTCCAGCGACTGAAAAAATGACATTTTGCTGCTTTTCCTCTTATAAAACTGTTTCAAACAGATTTTTTTTTCAAATTTCAGTCTGAATAAGCTTTACTATGTTGTTTAGGTTTATTTTATGACAAATGTCAAAGTTATTTGTAGTTTGGGGGCTTTGTTTTGAAAATGAAAACGGATATATAGACCCTAATGGAACTGTTTTTTTCATGGTTGCCACCAAGGACGGGGTTGTTTACAACTGTCCAGTGATCTAAATCACCACATTGATAGTCAGGATTTTGGGTCTGAGGGGGTCTGAAATGCATTTGCTTGGTTCTGGATCGGATTTGATAATTTCTGCCGAGTAATCGTCTTCTACGGCGATCTCATACTGTTCTACTACAACCAGGACCACGCCCACTCGCAACCCCTACCCCTGAGGCAGAAGAGAGGGGGTTGAAAATACAGTGTGATCTGTTTCAGAGTTGTTCGAATCACTAAAGGACGGTACCGAAACAAACCCGTCTTCTAAGTCACCTTTTACGCCGAAAAAATCAGTATAATCGCTATCAGAACTATTGGGCATTGATGAAATGGTTTGCCGAGCTTCCTCGGCAGAAAATCGCACCCTTTGGGTCATTATTTGCCTTCAAAAAAACCCTCAAAAATGCGATTTTTTGTTTCGTTTTTGATACGTTTGTTCACACAGACATTCACTTCCGCTTACACGGTGTCGTAGTACCGATTTTCTCGTTAAAATTGTCCGCGATAGTAATAGATCCAACGAACATATAGAAGCGCGCTTGAAAGCGCGCTTGAGAACGAAAGGGTTAAAAAGGGGCATAATTCGGTCAAAATGCTTGACAGAGTTATTTACTCTTGCCTACAGGAGAAGATTGTGACGGTGAACAAGTGTTCCAAGTTTCAAAGCTTTATCTCAAAGTGTTATGTAAATAAATGGACTTTAACAAAGCCTTAACCAAAAATTCTAAGTTAAAAAGGGGCATAATTCAGTCAAAATGCTTGACAGAGTTATTCACTCTTGCCTACAGGTGATGGTTGTGACGGTGAACAAGTGTTCCAAGTTTCAAAGCTTTATCTCAAAGTGTTATGTAGATAAGTGGACTTGTTCCACATAAATTGAGGTTAACATTTTTGCTTAACGCAAATGCTAAACGCAAATTCTAAGTCCAATTAAGCGACCTTGACCATGGATAAACGAGCCGAGACTTGGCAGGCTACTGTAGCATGTCTAGATAAACATTATGATCAAATTTGGGAAGGATCCACCAAGCGGAACTTGAGTTAGAGATGTTACAGACAGACAGACCGGTTAAATTTTTCGCTAAACGAAAATTCTAAGTCCAATTGTGTGACCTTGACCTTGGATAAACAAACCGGGACTTGGCAGGCAACTGTAGAATGTCTAGATAAACATTGTGTTAAAATTTGAGAAGGATCCACCAAGCGGAACTTGAGTTAGAGGTGTTACAGACGGACAGACAACCAGACAACCAGACAGCGCTATTCCATAATACGTCCCGTTTTTTCAAACGGGCGTATAAAAATGTATTATAGAAGTTTTACTTCATAAATGTTCATGACAGACACTCTAGTTTTATAGGAATTTTAATAGATTTAATTCTTGTACGTATTAGAATATGAAACTAGAACTGTAAGCCAAAGGCTAACGAATACCCCCCACCTGTCTGCTTGTCAGAACACCTATCATCAATCTGAACATATGTACATACAGAAACGTGAAGAGATTTAAAAACAATACATGCCCCAACCCAATTTATGTAATAAAAATGAAGAATAATTCTTAGAAATAAGACCCTTTCATGAGGTTTTTGTCAAATCCAAAGTTCTAAAGCTAGGTACCTTTTCAGAAAAGCATTAAGTTCAAGGACCATAACTCTGACAAAAATTATTCAACCAGACCGATATTTGAACTTAAGCTGTACCTCGTCTAGATTTATTTTTATGTCAAATATGAAGTTAATATCTGCAACCACTTCCAAAGAAAGACCGGAAAACTGAAAATTTGACAAAAAAATTAAAGTTCAAGGGCCATAACTCTGGCAAAAATTATTCAACCAGACTGAGATTGGGAATTAAGCTGTAAATCATGTAGAGTTAGCTTTATGCCAAATATAAAGTTAATATCTGCAACCACTTCCAAGAAAAGTCCGGAAAATCCCAAATTTGAAGAAAAAAATTAAAGTACAAGGGCAATAACTCTGGAAATAATTATTAAACCGGACTGAGATTGTAACATAAGCTGTAACTCATACAGATTTAGCTTTGTACTAAATATAGAGTTGATATCTGGAGTCACTTCCATAAAAAGTCCAGAAAACCGGAAAACATTGGTATGGGACTAAAAAGGGGAGATAACTTCTGAAGTAGTGGTCCGATCATAACGGAAATATGCGGTGCACAGGTTTATATGGTCATATGGCTATATATGAACTTTCAACAAAATTGAAGCAAAACTGTAGAAGAAGAAGGCCGGACAAAATTGTGTCCACGGACGGACAGACGGACGGACGGACAGACGGACGACCTGATTCCAGTATACCCCCCCCCAAACTTCGTTGTGGGGGGTATAATAAGGACATTTATTGTCATGGCAACAGAGAATCAGATCTGTAACATAAAAACATTCAGAGTAGATCCAGATCAGAGAGCTCCTACAGGAGCTGTCTCATCTGGATCTACTCTGTTTGAAAAGGCATAAAAGGCATATCTATGGAGTAAAGGGTTAATGTGATTTTTACCTGTTCTTCCTTCTTCTTTTGTTGTGGTTTTAATTTTGGAAACAGTTTTGAGACAAGTTTGGATGTGGGCGGGGTACTATCAGAAGGCTCTGCTGAAACTGGCTTGCTGCTCTCTACAAAACACACAAATATAATTTAAGTAAAATTCCTCCAAATCAGAATTTTAATAAAGAACAAAAAAGGTCTTGCAGGGTGAAGGCCATGCAGAAAACTCCATTGGGAGCTTTCTGCATGACTTTCAACCTGCATTAACTGCTATCTGTCTTAACCCTTCGCTTGCTATTCACGTCAATATACCTACCTGTAAATAGTGAAGACCCAGATGAGACAGCTCCTGCAGGAGCTGTCTCATCAGGGTCTGCACTATTTACAAGTTGATTGTGCAACCAGCGCACTCCTCTGCAGTGACTGCACAGCGAACTACTTGTACACAGTGAAGATATATGTAATTATACAACAGGGCATGGGTAAAGAAGGAGAAATGTATTTTAAAATTTAGCAAGCGGAGGGTTAAAGGCTGGCATTGATACTAAGTTTATACCAAATATTCATTAACAGAATTTTCATAATGGCCATTGTATATAGGCATCTTTTATCAATCCCAAAAGTGTAGAATCAGACCTATATTATATTATATTATATTATATTATAAGCAAACAGAGCATGTCCTGATCAGACAGCTCCTACATGAGCTGTCTGATCTGAGTCTACTCGAGTTAAAAGGCATTTATACAGAGCTCCAGATGAGATGCATAAATCTAAACATTTTCAACATAAGCTTGTTTATTTCTCCAATAAATCCTATACTGTCACCACTCTTTAGAATCATCTCAAAGAGACGGTTCTAAGGAGTGGTCACAGTATAGGGCTTGGTGGAGAAATGACGATTTTAGTGTTTGGGTATGCACTGGTATCTGTAGCTCGGACTATGAAGGAAACCCTGTAATAAGCATCAGAGAATATTTTATGTAACATCTGAAGCCCTCACCTGATGAATAATAATTGTCCATATCTTTCTCTTCCACAAGTGTTTTATCCAATTCTGTTTCACCTCTGGATTCTTTTCTGCCATGTTTTTTATTAGATATCGGTGTGCCATCATCCCATTCATCGTCATCATCAAACAGCAATGTCTTCTTCTCACTGACACCTTTCTTACCCTTAGAAGAATTACCTGACTCTCCAAAGTCAGACCCACCGTCATCAGATGTACTGTCTTTTCTCTGTCTTCCAACAGAGTCCGAATCAGAATGGTATGAAAATTTAAAGTCTTCTTTAAAATCCTGACTAAAAGGCACATTCCCTAACGTCACTTTCTCTCGTGATATCACTAATGGAGATTTAGATTTAGGTGCAAATGCACTGGAATTAAAACTAGTCGTCAAAAAGTCTTGGTTTTTGAAAGGCTGATTTTGTGCCAAAGTAACAGGTTTATCATCCCGCCCAGCTACTTTTCGAGTCAATATTTTTGTGGGAGAAATGCCTTCATTTGCATCGTCACCCTCTGATGATTCTTCAGCATCTTCTAAATCACTGTCAAGTTCTGACTCTGATGTCTGGGATATACTTGTCTCCGTCATTCCCGTATAACTGAGCACTCTTATCAGTTTTTTATCCGTAGATAAAACAGAATCATTCTTATTCTCACTACTGAGCTTTGAACCACTAGGCCCAGCACCAACACTGACTAATCTCTTTTCTGTTTCCTTCTTATCATCCTCCGATTCCTCACTTGAATCATCACTTGACTCATCACTTGATTCACTCACTGTCTCATACTCCTCATCCTCAACATCTGTTTCTTTTTTATTTCTATCACTGTCTTTTACACCTGTTTTAAGTGTTTTTCTAACCATATCCGTTGAATAGGATTTAGCTGAATTTTCATTCTTGTTCTGAACAGAATGATTTCCTTTAGTCTGTTCTGTTTTTGATTGTTTCTCTGTTTCCAATTTTTTAATGAGTGCTGCTCTTGGACTTGTTGGCCTGCCGACATCTCGACTCTGAAAGAATAATGTAACAAAATGCGTAATTAATCTGTATAAATAATTCAGGCATAACATTATTCAGACATATACTTCATTAGATCTTAATCCATTAATCAAAGCAACAGATAAAGGTGCATACTCAAGTACTAAAATTGTCATTTCTCAACCAAACCCTATGTTGTGACGAGACTATTCTAAAGAGAGGTCACGACATAAGGTTTGGTGGAGAAATAAAGTTATTCTTGAAAATGTTTTAATTTACACATCTTAACTGTAGCTCTGATTAATACCTATTTCACATTCATGCAAGAAATAATGACATCATGAATATGTATTAACTGCGTTTTCATTATGGTACATGAACATAGAATGTGTTATTACCCTGACAGAAGCTGTAGAATCAAATCTATACAATTCCATAAGCAAAAAGAGCAGACCCTGATCAGATGACTCCTATAGGAGCCGTTTGATCTGGGTCTACCCTGTTTGCAAATGCATGAAAAGGTGTATACTCATGGAGTAAAGGGTTAAGACCCACTATGAAACCACTTTTTGGTGGTCATTTTAGTGGGATTTTACTATACAAAGTTGATACAAAATTATCTGTCCTATAGTGTCCTTGATCAAAGATCAGTAGAGGACCAATAATGTGTACCACAGGGTATGGACATAGAAATTTAGTTACTAGATGCTCACAGACTGTATATCAAGCTTTAGTGGGCATATGAGGAAGTGTGTTTGACCGTGAAGATCCAGACAAATGCTTGAGTGGGCAAAGTACTACTGATTTAAAAAAAACATTCATGCAGGGGCTGCAACAAACAACCAAAGCTCACCTTAGGTAGAACCCCTGTAAGGATCCTGTCACTCTGCAGCCCCTTAAGGCCCTT